>CM034156.1:187404266-187956766 GCA_019776745.2 Taxus chinensis | reverse complement strand
GATAATGGTTTCTATTTTTATAATATTTCATTTTTACATTGATAGATCCCTTTTATTTGATTGATGACAAGCTATGTATCCCCCTATATGTATAGGATTTATACACTAAGAAACATGGTAGTTTGAAGTCCCATGATGAGGGCCTCATATTCTACCATGTTATTTGTGCAATCGAAGTTTAGTTTTAAGGATAACAAAATAGGAGTGTCCCAAGGGGGTATTATGACTATTCAAACACCCCCCTTGTCTACATTTGGACCCGTCAAAGAATAAGGTCATTTTGAGAGGGGTGTTGTCATGATCGAGAGTTTTGATAGATTAATGAAGGAAATTGTTTGCAAGGGATTTGATTAGTAGGAAGGGGACCTTGTGCAAGATGATCAATAATGACTTTTCCCTTGAAGGATTTTTGAGATATAAATTCAAGGTCAAACTCTATCATGAGTATGAGCCATATGGTTATATAATCATTTGATATGGTTTAGATTGCATGGATTTCAGTGGATTAAAATTTGTGAATACATATGTTTTGTGATTGAGGAGATGACAGGATTTTGGAAGTTGTGAAGTACAAGGCACAACACAACATTTTCTACTTTCAGAATAGTGATTTTTGTAATCATGAAGGTTGTGGACTTATGTAATACATGACTTGTTCCTTACCTTGTTCATCTTGATGTGCCAGCATGGCTCCCAAGGAATGGTCAATAGTAGAGATATATAGGATAGAAGGGCTCTCCCTCGCGTGGAGGTGTAAGTACTAGTGGTGATAAGAGGTATTGTTTAAGGGCATCAAAGGCTACTTGACAATCATTTTCCCACTTAAAGTGGATGTATTTTCTGAGAAGGTGATTGAAAGGTTTAAAATGTTATGATAGTTAAGAGATAAAACAACAGATCAGTTGAAGCTTTCCTTGAAGGCTATAGAGTATTTTAAGATTAGATGGAGGAGGCATTTAGATATTGTCTTTGTCTTTAGAGGGGTTGACTTCAATTCCCCTAATAAACACTATAAATCCTAGGAGTTTTCTTGTTAGAACTCAAAAAACACATTTAGCGTGGTTAAGAGGAAGAAATAATTGTAGTAGATGTGTAAATATCACGTTAAGGACAACTCTAAGTAGTCTCTTCAGTGTTTGGATTTACCTAAGAGATCGTCCACATAGTCTTCTATGGTTTTTTGGATGAGGTCATGAAATATGTAAGTCATAGCACACTGATAAGTAGCTCCTACATTTTTTAGGCCAAAGGGAATTACTCTATAGCATAAGGTTCCCCATGGGGTGATAAAGGATGTCTTATGTTGGTCTTCTGGTGTGATGAGGATTTTATTATAACCAGAGAAACCATCCATAAGAGACAACATTTCATGTCATGTTATTATATCGACGAGTTGATTGATGTTAGGTAGGGGAAAATCATCTTTTGGGTAAGCGAGGTTAAGGTCTCAAAAGTCCGTGCATATGCGTAATTTCCTTGTGGCTTTAGTGACGGGTATGATGTTAGAAACCTGTTAGGGGTAATCGATAGGTAGTATGAAATTGGTTGAAAGAATACACTGAAGTTCTTCTTTGACTAGTAGTGTGATGTGAGGATGCATCCTATGAAGCTTTTTCTTCACAGGATTAGCATTTGGGATGGTGATGATATTATGGATAATGATATTAGGGTCTATACCAGGCATATCACTGTAAGACCATGCAAAATATTGACTGTGTTTGGATAAGAAAGTGGTGAATTACTTTGAGTTCATGTGGGTCTAAAGCTTGAATTATTTTGACAATGTGTGCTTCTTGTGATGTGCTAATATTAACATCAGATGGTTGATTCATTGAGAAGTGTAGATGTGTCAGGAGGTAAATATTTTTAAGGTAGTGATCCTCGACCCCCATATAAGTTAATATGTCCTCATCATCGAACAATGGAGAATTTCAATAGTGGGAATCCTCCTCTATCATGTGAGGTAGTGTCAAGGAAGATATTTAATCTTTCCATTAGCTTGATAAGTTAGTGGTCCCAATGTGATAGCATTAATTAAAAAAAGTTAGGAGGAATGGATACAGTATCATCATTTTCTGAGGATAGAAGATGATGTATGGTAATGGGTGTGGGGATGGTTGAATGTTCTGATGTTAGTAGTGATGGATTTGAAAGGATACCATGCTTTGAATTGAGGCCATGTTTTTGATGATATTTTCTCAAGTCTTCAAAGGGTAAATTGTGCATACCTTTTTCATACCTACCTAGACCAAAACCCTTCCACACATAGCAGTGAAGGTAGGTTCGGGAAAAATACCTAGGCTTATCTAAGAATGAAAAATTCTGATTGATAATGGTTGTGTGAGGTTTTAATATTGATAAGAGGAAGGGTGATCAATGCCTCCGTAAAAAGTTGTGTTCAGAGGAATAGGGGACCAAAGGAAATAATATTTCCTATGTTAGGCTCATAGAGTGGTTTTTTTTCAGGAATCCCATATGTTTTGGGCATAGGGAGTGCATTGCGGGTTAGGAGGTAATACTCCCTTAGTGAGAGACATTGTATGACGTCTTTAAAAGATTGATCATCTGGTAGTTTGGATGTGGGGATAGAGGAACTCGTAGAGGCCTGATTTGAAGATGTGGAGTTCTGTAGGGGAAGGAGCACGCCATTAGGCTTATAGGTCATATGACAAGCTTTAAATGGATTTGGATCAGTGGGACCACAATCAATCTTACCTTCACATTCATACTTCAGACACTGATGTAAAGTGGATGGACACAATGTATAACATGTATCCAGGGATGACCTAGTAGTATGTTGTATTGGAACTCTCCTTCTACAAGATAGAAGAGTTCATGAAGACTTTTGACACCTGCTTTGATAGGGAGGATGATTGTGCCCAAGGTGGGAATGATAGTGTCATTAAAGGTGTGTAAGACAACAGTGATTGAGTGATGATGGTATCAGGTAATTGAAGTTAGTTGAAGGTGTGAGATGAGATTGAATTGATGTTAGCACCATTGTCAATCATAAATCTATTAACTAGAGTGTTGTTGATCTAGGAAGTGATGAAGAGAGGGAGGTCATGATCCTCAGGTTATAGTGATGAAATCTCAAAATCATTAAATGTGATGGTTGTGGTCATTTTTAGGGCACTAACAAAGGTTGGCAAATGGTTGACTCATCTGATGGTATTGAGATGGCTTGAAGGGGCTTCTATCATGGATTTTTGGTGTTGTGGGGAGTTTTGGATAAGTTCATAAAGGGACATTTTGATGGGTGTTTGATGTAACTATTTGAGAACAATATTTTGTATAGATGTTGTGGATTGAGTGTGAGGTGCTGCAATGATGGAAACCTTGGATTTTAGAAGATGATGGATTGGATGATTTAGGGGGAGTGGAAGAGATAGAGATTTTAGGCATGTTTTGATTCTGGGATTTCAAATCTTGGGTGTGAGCACTCTCTTGTGGTGATATAGATAACATCTAATTAGAAGAGAGGGTCTTACTAGAAGAGGTCATGCTTTGACTAGACAAGGCACCAAGTGATGGTTTATAATTATCAGGTTTAGGAATTTGAGAGATAGGTTTGACTTGATGTTTGGATCTTGTTATGTCGAGATTAGTATGTGGGATAGGATGGTTTTTTTTTGTTGGGAGGAGTCCTTTGTTAGAGAGACTCTGTATTATGTCATGGAGGGATTTTAAGTCCTCTATATAGTGTCTTGATATTCGATGATAAGAGTAAAATGCCTCATAATTGTACCAGGAGGGTTTCCACCCCCAAGGATCAGAGGGATTGATTGGTGGTAATGTTATGGTTGATGATCACACAAGTTGCTCAAGGATTTTGGTATAGTATCCTCACGAGGCTTGTTGAGATGTCAACGAGGGAGTAGGATTTGGATTTCATTTGATGGTTTAGAAAGATGAGATGCTTGAAGTCACGTCTTATATGAGCACATTTAGGTGTAGGTTTGAAAGCATGTTTAGATTCTAATATGGTGACTATGAGTTTTGATGAGGGATGTGGTCCCAAAATAGAAGGTAAGGATGTTATATCCTGTGGTGTGTTTGTTTTGTGATGATCATGTGAGATTTCAATCTTTTTGTGTGGATGGGTTACTATCTTTTGTGTCATAATACCAAGGTTTTTTATTTGATGTTGAGATACTTTGTCCTTTGGATGGGGTTTTTTATGATTTCAATAACAAGTTTCTTTTCTTGATATTTTGAAGGGATAGTATTAAGGGTATTTGTGTGAGTGTATGTAGTAGGGCTTGAAAGTTAGTGACATGGATGGGTCCAAGGATTCACTGGTAAGGAGATCTTAAGAGTTTTATTGCTTGTTGGGTGTTTCGATCATGGAAACACATGGTACAATAGGTGTAGGTGATAGTTGGTTGATGGTGTTGATAATATGAGCCATATAAATTTGGGTCCCTACGACATTAATTTGATTATTAGTTGAGGGATGGTTTGGAAAGGGTTTTTTGAACATGTCCAAGTTTTGATTAGGAGGTGCCTTGAGATTGTCAAGCTGTATTTCACCTCAATCAATGAGATCCTGGAGAACATTCCTAAAAAAGTGACACCTTTTAATGTCATGTCCTTAGACCTAATGATATTTGCAGTACTATTCACCTTTATACCATGATGGTTTAGAGATAGATTCATCGGTGGTTTGGACAGGAGGGAGTTTTATCATATAAGTGGCCAAGAGTTTGTCAAAAATAAATCTATAGGACTCCCCTAAAGGTGTGTATTTACATGGAGGTCAGGATCGTTCTAAATTTGAATGATTTTTAGATTAATTTTCAAGACAATTGTGTTTGTTAAACCCTTAGATTTGTCATTGTTATAAGAGGCTTTAAAAGAATAGTCAAGTTTGGGTTTCTTAGATTGTAATTTAACCTTAGCGTCCTCAAGGGCTCAGTGTTCTAACTTTCGGGCCATGGTAAAGGCTTCAAGAAACGTTAAAAATGATTATATATGAAGGGTGGATGATATGTGTTTTATACAATACCAAGTAAATAACTCGATCAATTCAGTTTGCGGAAGAGAGAAGGATAGTTGATTGATAATTCCTCACCATATGGTGATGAAATCAGCAACAGATTCATCCTCAAATTTTTTGATAGCATACAAGTCGGTGATAGATATCTTACAAGTGATATTGATAAAAAATTGTTCTAAGAATAATTGTGCTAGTTGTGCAAATCAATAAAGGGAGTGCATTGAGGTATATTTGTTATAATAATCGAGATAAGGTCCAACTAATGAAATTGGAAATGTCCTTAGCATGATATATTGATCATGAGCTATAAGATAATAGGCATAACGAAATTCCTTAATGTGTTTGTTGTGGGTCTTTCATTATTGTAGAATTTGATAAAATTCGGAAGCTCCCAATGTGGAGGATAAGGATTAAATTGTATTAGACATGTTGATGGGTTCATTGTAGATCTTTTCATAAGAGAACATGTTTTTAGGACCCATGGTGACAACTTCGAGGTTATCAATTCTACTCATCAAATTCTACATAGGATCATTCTGAGGAGGTTGGATGTTTGAAGAGGAAGGGTTAGCATGTCCATAAATGAAGGGATTTGATTATTGATATTGATGGTAAGGTAAAGGCGATTTTGAAAATGAGGAGTATTTCTTGGTATATTATAGGTTAACTAAGGGACAAATGGTTGTGAAGAGGATTAGATATATCGATAAGGATAAGGGATATAAGTGTTAATGAGGGATTGCAAAGGTTGTAGATTTTTATGCGAGTATGTATAACTGTGTTGTTGGATACTGGTGGTAGGGTTTGGTTATGAGGATGGATAGGTGTTTGTAATAACCACTCATATTGATAGGTGACAAAGACATGGTAATAGATACAATTAAGTTTTGGATCAAGGATGTATATTGTTATGAGGTAACATACTGAGATGTAATCAAAGGACTTATAGAATGAGGGGTATTGGTGGAGCTTGTTGATGGAGGAGGGGCAGTAGGATCTGTGTGACTAACTATTGATGGTGAAGTAGTGGTGTGAGCTTATTTAACATGGGGGCTAGATTAAGAATTCAATGGCGTAGGTCTTTGTTGACTGGTTATATTTTATGATGATATGGTATTGAGTTTTAAGCTAGCAATGAGAGTAGATGAGGTAGGTTTTGATGTTCCCATATCACTAGCAGTAGGATAGGGAGAAAACTACTTTATAACTAAATGATATAAGGGGTCTATGATCCAGGAATGATCATAAGTAACAATGGTAATGGGTGGGTGATATTATGGGTTGAGGTGATGGATATGGATACCTTGCAAAACAAGATAGCTACTAAGAGCAATAAGGTTGGTGTCTAAGAGTTATTCAAATACTAGATCACCACTATTGAAGAACTATGGAATGGATGGATCAAGAAATTTTGATGTCTTTGATTGAGTGTTGGGAGAGCGTGGAGGCTGATGGGTTGTTTTTGTGGATTGTTGGAAGGGATATGGCATATTTGTGATGTTATGAAGGTGAGACTGTTGTGTATTCAAGACCATGAACTAGTCAAACAAACAATAAAGAAAGAGAAATATGGTTTGTAAAAGAATGAAAAGCACATAATCAAAAGAGATATTTCTTATATTATCTTTATTAATTTAGAAATATGTGAAGAGAAAAAATGGTTTACAAAGAGGTACTAAGAATAAGGTAGGCTAAAGTTAGTTTCAGGTGTGTTGAGGTTGGATTCCTCAATATACTTGAGGGTATGAGAGGCCTAAAATTGTGTTGGTGTTAGTATGAGGTGTGATATTGGGGCCTACCCCCTCACTTCATGGTCCTGAAGTGATAAGGGTGTCGAGTGCTTAGCTGATATACCACCCACAAATTATTTATACCCAGTTAGAACGCCGAGTCATCTTCCCCCTTGGTGATGAAATACAAGTAGGTAGACATGGAAGGAAATGTTTAAAAATGTAGAATTTGATTTGTAATGTGATTTGGTTGTATGTGAAAGGAAATCATGAATGTAATTATTTAACCCCTATTTAAACTAGATGATCAAGCAATAATGAAGATTCCTTTGTAAGACCTAAAAATAAATTTGACTTTGATGAGGACAAAGCACACAAGATGCAATGTTAAAATGAACTGAAAGAAAGAGAAGGCGTACTTTTTGTTCGTTAAATACTCCTTTTAACTTATTTTACACATTTTTGAGAAAGCCACCATAGAACTTTGAACTAGAAAGTTAGTAAGAAATGAAACGATAAATAACTTTTGTTATGGAAACATAGAATTTGATCAAAAAGGAAATTTGAGTCCCACTAAGCATGCCAGAATGTTTGTGGTAGATTTTAATTCACTTCTATTATCTATAATAAACCACAAAAACTCATAAAATAGTAGGGTTTAATGATACCTTTGTCAAAAAACGTCGATATGTACAAGTACAAGCAGGTGCAAGAGACTCCTTATGATCGAGGGGATCTAAATTAACCCTATAATTACTATGCAATACTTGAATTTCCTTGAAATATGATTATACACTATAATGGGCCTTTATTACATTGAAGGTGTTTGTTATAGTGAATATAGGTGAGATACTACTGAAGAAGAATAAATTTTAATGCCCATGAGGCTAGCAAAAATAGCCTATGGGACAATAAATCTTACTAAACATCTTTCTGGCATTCAGATCTCATATTGGCGAGTTTGATAATCATCTCCCCTATTTTTCAACCATATGCACGCTAAAAATATCCTATAAGGATGTAACAACCACCATATTAGCAAACTAGGCCCTAATGTCATTATAAGCATTACACTCCAACATGAATGTTTCCCTGACTCCACTACACCAGACCTGTAGAAGACACATACTCTCTCGTCCCATACCTCTTTAGGTTTTTTTCATCTGCTTGTTTTACACCAAAGACTATGTGAATTAGTCCTTAATTAAGCTATGAAGATCTTTGCTTTCCATGGGATATTATCCCCTATAAAAGCCTTTTTTTGATGATCACATGTAGACTTAAATTCCTGCAAATAATACCTCTTTTTTATCCCTAACAGATTTTCCCACATAACTTGGTGGAATTTATCCATAGCAAAAGTCTTTATCTCTTGGCTATTATTAGGACAATCATTCAAGTGAATATTCCATTTTTAAATCCATTTGTTGTTTTGATTCATCCATGACTTCTTTCTTTTCTCCAAAACCTTGTTGAGGACTACCTTAGACCATCTACTACCATCCATTTGCTCAACCATTTTGAAATATGTTATGAGACAAACCATAATAATAGATTCTAGAGGTACAACACCTATTTCAGCTAGAAGAATCTCATATGGTACCGAGATCTTTAATTTGAACTTGCTAGTAATCATGATTTTTTTAATCCTCTTAAATTATTTCCACCTTGAGTTTGAAATGTTGTTAGCCCAAACCTCACATCCATAAAACATCACTGGATTTAATAAAATCCCAAAAAAAGCCTACATAGTTTTCTCATCCCATAATTATGCCTCTCTAAATTTGTTTTGGAAAACACAAAAAGTTCTCCACCCCCTAAAGTTCTATTTTTGTCTACAAATATCCCAACTAAGCTTGTTATTAAAGTCAAACCCAAGATATTTATACTCTGTTACATCCTCTAAATTTTTTTTGTCGAAATAGAAATCATATTGAGTTCTTTTCTTTCTATTGGAGAATATCATGATCTTGGTCTTATTGGTGTTGACTTGCATCCCCACTTCTTTACAAAAGTGCTCAAATGCACATAAATGCTTTTGTAGTCCTTGAGTGGACCTAGTGATCAAGATAAGGTCATTAACATAAAGGAAAAGTCTTATGACATAATCTCCTAGGTGAACACCATCTTCACTCTATAAATTTATCCATTCCACGAGTTTGTCAATATATAGGCCAAATAAAGCAGGTGATAATGGGCATCCTTATTTAACCCCACTATCACTCCTGAAACTTTTTGATATACTAGTTTGAGTTCTAATTTTGACTCACACTTTTTCGTAAATCCCATGAATAACAACTATGCGATGCACTGGGATACCAAGATCCTTCATTCTATCCCATATCTTGTTCCTAAGAAATGTGTCAAAAGCCTTCTTGAAGTCAACAAAATAGCAGTAACTTCCTCTTTATCATTCCAAAAAATTTCAATAATGTGCCTCAAAGTGATACCATGATCTATTGTTGAATACTTAGGTCTGAACCTTGCTTTCCCTTTTTCTCTCTTATCTTTTTATTTTTCCATATTTGTTGATTCTACATTCCACCATGCTACTAAATAGATTTGTAAATAATGGGTTGATCATGATGGTTATATAATTAGAAGGATTATCAACATCTCCACTCTTAAAAAGAAGTATTGCAAGACTGGTAGTCCAATGTCCATGAAAACCCTGTTGAACGATGTTGTTGAATATGTCAAAAATGTGAGGAATGAGAAATTCTTTCCCCCATTTTAAATTCTTCCTGAAACTCATCAAAGTCTTTGGCTTTTACAACCCCCAATTTCATAATACCCTCCTCAACTTCTTGCATAGTAAAAAGCTTTGTTGTCATGTTGACCAAAGGGGGCACTTAAACTTTTGAATCCTACTCATAAAGTTGTTTTGCAAACTCAAACCATTGATTGGCTATGATATTTTTTATTTTTTTATTTTTTTCTTTAATTGAAGTTCCATCCAAAATACTTTTGGGTCATATTTCCCTAAGCATATAATCTCTTCCCTCCTTATGGTCATGAACTCACCTTTTTTCTTTATGATTTGCCTATACAACTTTGTGTTCGAATTCTCTCTACATGTTTCTTTACTAGTTCTCCTTGTTACTTTACAATCCTCGTCAAACCATTTATTTATTGGAAAAAAATTTATTTACTTATTTTTATTTTTTGTTCTTTTACAACTTTTAAGGGTCCTCTAAATTATGTTTGTTAACTCATAACGTTTAAGACCTTGTAATATTGTTTTCCCCTCTTGCATTAAGTGGCTCAATGTCACTTTGAAGATATCAGAATTTTCTTGTGTTAAAAGAATCCTTCCTTTTTCTAAAAGATGTTGTTGAGATTTTTCTTTCCTTGTGAGATGATTCTTGCCTGTCCAAGCTACCACTATGGAAATGAGATTATGATCTGACTTTAGGTCCTAGATAGAATCATCAATAACCACTTCTCTTATCCCATTGATTAATCTTTGCAAGCAAATTACATAATCCACAACACTTTCCCCATTATAAGTTTTACAAGTAAACTTTCTAGATTGATGCCATCTTTCCATACTATTGTAGATAATCAAATCAAACATGCCACAAAGAGTGAATAATTCATCACCAAAATCATTGATGTCCCTATTTTCTTCCGACCATCTTTCCCACTACTGATTATCTTCTTCCATGATCTATAGCATATTATGGTTCTCCTTACTACTCCAAGTGTTAGCTTGCTCATTTGCAGTTCTTGTATTGAAATCGCCTAAAATAAGAACTTCCCCTTACTCAGAAAACTCTGAAATGTCTTTCTTTAGAGCTACATAAGGATATTTCCCAACTATCCCACCTTTTTTTATATTTTTGAGACATGAGGTGCAAAGTAATAGTTTTTTATTCTAATGTTCTCCCATTTTCTAATATTCTGAGCCAAATGAGTTGTTTGTTTGTGTTCTCTCTTACCAGTCAAATCTTTATACCCTCAACTTCTTTAACTAAAACCATTACACCTCTAAAACCTTTCCCATTACAAGCTACCCCACTCCAAACTACAAACTTCCTATAACATTCAAAAGAAGGATTTTTGTAACCATCATGTTCATGAGTTTCCGTGAGGTAAATGACGTCTCTCCCTTCTACTACAGGCCCCAACCCAAGTCCCCTTATCCAAGGATAACCTCTACAATTCAAACATGTAAGTTTTTAAAATACCTAGGAGGGCCTTGATTCCTATTTACTTTGGTGTTGAGAACTCAAAGCGTGGTCCTCATAAATTTTCATCCACGATTAGCCTAAATCATTCCTCGTTGACATCAATTTTGTTGTTCAACGATTGTTGTCCTATTGCGAAGAATGCCGTGACAATATCTTGCTAGTAATAGCTTTTCCATTATAAAACCATGTTATTTTACCTTTGTCTCTTATTGCTTTTACTTTAGTTAATTATTTCCTTATAGCCTCAAATTATATTGAAGTTAAATCATCATCTAAAAATAATTTTGAACCCCTCAAGAGTTCGTTCTTACTCATAAGTTGGTACTTGTCTTCTAATATCCTCATGACAACTTTGATAGGTCTAGACCTTTCTTCATCTACCTTTCTAATTCTCCTTGCTTGCATGATCATCCTTTTCCATTGTATTTTATCTCTTAAAAATCACTTTTCAAAATGAATGTGTTTTCATATTTTCCATACTCTTTTACCCCTTTCATAATCATATTTTTTTAATCCTCTCCCACCTTTCTCTATGTTTGCTTTCTTGCATTCTACCCAAATTTGCACTTGTCTCATTGTCCGTATTCAATGGACCCTTAACAAATTGATACCATGACTTGGTTTTGTTTGTGTTTATTTCTTTAGCACGTTCCTCAACCACAAATCCTTGATATTTTGTTCCCTGCTTCTTCCGAGTTATTAGTTTTGTTGTTTTTAAGTTTATTACACACATGCCTGGTTTTATCGATGCTAGCATGTCTTGCCAAGTTATTTTCACCTTTTCATTATCATTTTTCATTTTTGTTAGTCATGCATTCCTATTTGTAAGCCCTCTTGAAGCATTTCCAATTGTTCCTTTAAACCTGTGTTTTCTTTTACAAGAGTTTGGTTTTTTGTTACAATCTCATGGATCTTACAATTTTTATCTTGATTATGAGCATTCATGCATTCCATTCTGATTTTCACATTAAAAAAATATTGCACATATAATTTGGATGACCAAGTAAGAGGAGTGGAAAAAGAGATGTGGACTTCTTCCACCCCTCTATCCTTATAGTCATGTGCCCCCCGTTTGTGTGCTCCAATTTTAATTTGAGTTTTTAACCTTTGTTTGAGTGGAGTAGTTTTCATCTTCTAATTTTGGTGTCTTTTCTGAAATCCCCATTTAATACGTGAAAGCCTGCATTTTATCATACCTTGATATTGTTTTGCATTTACCCACACCCATATCCCATTTTTTTCTACTAGTGTAATTTTTCCCAAGTTGTTTGACTCCTCATCACCCATAGACGTTGTTTCCATTTCCAACATTTGACCAAAAAATTTATCTCCTATCATGTCTATGCCCCAATCCCCAGTGAATCCATGGCCAAAGTACCCACATGCACTGGGACCCATTACCGTTGTTGCTCTATAGTAGGACCCACTAACCAAATTAAATAACTGGAAATTGTAAGAGGAAATAGATGTAAAGTGCATACCTTACGAATCATTTGGGAGCCATTGATTAAGAAAATATAGAATTTATAAATACCTAATTCTAATTGCAATGTAGCAATAAATGAATAAGAAATGAAATACAAAATTGACCCAAGAAAATAAGCAATTAAGATTTAAAACCCTAGGTGAAAATGAAGAGATAAAGTGACTTAGTTATTTCAATATGATCCCGAAGGTGCATTGGGGCACAAACATGATAGGATATAATTTTTTTAGTCAAATGTTGGCAATGGAAACAACGTCTATGGATGATGAGGAGTCAAACAACTTGGGTAAAATTGCGCTAGTAGAAAAAATGGGACATGGGTGTGGGTAAATGCAAAACAATATCAAGGTATAATAAAATGCAGGATTTCACGTATTAAATGGGGATTTCAGAAAAGACACCAAAATCAGAAGATGAAAATTACTCCACTCAAAAAAAGATTAAAAACTCAAATTAAAAGTGGAGCACACAAATAGGGGCACACGACTATAAGGACAAAGGGGTGGAAGAAGTTTGCATCCCTGTTTCCACTCCTCTTACTTGGTCATCCAAATTATACGTGCAAGAGTTGTTGAATGTGAAAAGAATAATGGAATGCATGGATGCTCAGGAGTAAGAGAAAAATTGCAAGATCTAGGAGATTGTAACAATAAACTAGACTCTTGTAGAATAAAATAAAGTTTTAAAGGAACAACGAACTGAAAAATACAAAGTGCACACTATCGTAACAAAGCCCATAAAAATGTAGATTGGTTGGAATATGTTGGACTGGGGTGCCTATGGAGGGTTAGGGGTGTTGTAGACCTGTTTTGGGCACCCGTGACTGTTCAAGAGATCTAAAAACTATTTTCGTTGGCTCTCAATATGTTTGTTGTCTTTCACTTCATGTCACTACTATGTCACACCAAGTTTGTAAATGTCACCTATAACCTACAATGAAGAAATGACCTACAAACCCCAAAAACACATCAAATCCCAAAAAAAAATAATGCAAATGAGGGGTTGGACTGTCCTCAAATGTCACACAGTGAACTTACGACTGAGTGTTACACTACATTTATGACCCAATGTAGTTCTATGTGTGTGTGTGTGTGAATTGTGCCCTAGGTGGCTCTTGTGTGTGTCGCACTTGATAGTGAGCAAGTAGCTAGATGTAAGAAATGTAAATAGATGTGTGCATGAAATAATGAACTTCCCCTCCTATGTGTGTATTCAAAAGTATCAGTCCCTTGCCTTTGTGTGTGGATGCTAGATGGATGCTTGAATGCTCTTGTAATGGCCTTTGAATGGAACCTTAGGTGGTGATAGCTAATGCTTAGTGTTTGGTCCTTTATTATGATCACATAACTTTATATTTATATGATTCCCTTGCTTGAATTTCATAATTAACCTTGAAAAGGCCGACTACTGAAAAGATAAGATTCCCAAATGGATAGAAAGGACCTAAAAGATGTGAACAACAAAGTAGAGGTCAGGAGCGCCCAAAGGGGACAGGGGTGCCTAGCGCTTGGCAGTCCTGGCTGGGCGTTGGTGTCCAAGTGAGAAATTTCTAGAAGTATGAAAAGACAATATTGGGCTATAGCAAGAGTGTAAGATCAACAATAGGCAATAAAAATCAAAGCAAAGATGGCCAAAGACTAAGGGATCATAATTAGTACTTTTCTCTTACGAATCATAGGAATAGTAGTATGTGATCAGGACTAGATAAATACCCAAAGTCCGTGATTTAGTGTCTACATTTGCCCCCACTTTATGTTGTTGAGCGCAATGCTCGATAACATAAAGTAGATAGAAGATGTGTACTTGATAACCATGACGATCGATGGCGAAAATGTGTCGAGAGACGAGGAAAAACGTGGAATGATAAAAAATGTGAAGCGTGGAAGCTAGAGAAGAGGAAGTGAAAAGTGATGATGATGACCCTAAGGCTGAAGCATATGTGTAGATTGTTGCAATTTTAGTTGTTGTTGATGTGCTGATTGTGATTGATGTGTAAATGATGTTGTTGATGTGGTGTGTCTACCGCTTCCCATAGGGACGAACCTGCAAAAGAGAAGAACGATCAAGTAGTCAAATACGCATGTATATGATCAAAACGAGTTAAAAGTGTGTAAAGAAATACGTGAAAATGAAAAAAAAGGAACATGTGCACCTGATCCATGATGAGTGAATGAGATAGAAACGATCCTGAAGATGATGTAGAAGAACGATTTTTTTGGGCAATCTCACACCACTTGCGCTGTGTGCGAGTTTTTTGGGTGATCTCATGCTAGGAAATAGAATAAGTGTATGGAAAAGCCTGGTGTCATCTTCCAACATTTAATTGCTTCAAGTAATGTGAACACCCTGCAGATGGTGTGTAAAACTTTGATCTGTTTCGAACAACTCTGTTCCAACGTAAAAGTATAAAATGTTGTGTAATGCATGCATATCGAGTGTTGAAGGATTGTTGTCCCATAAAATCTGCTTGTGTGAAGTGTTGTAGATTGTGCTAAACTGAAAAATGATTTGTAACTTCCCCCTAGTCATAGGCATCTAGGAAGGGTCAGGGACGCCCAAACGCTATTGTCCCGGTCTGAGTGCTGGTGATTGTGTTATGCTGAGGACCCGAGTTAAAATTTGGGCCATTGCTCATAGCGATGACTGTGTTGTACTGGTATTGAGTTGTGTTATGTGGTGATTATGAACTACTATGTGGGGTGACTGATTCACTTGATAGATGTTCCCCCTCATTTGGGGTGCATGCGACATTGTTGAGGAGTATGCGGCCCAAAGTAGGATTGATCATTGTGCTGAAATTGATGCCCCATGGGGGGAAGGGAGGGAGTGTGCTTGGTAGAGACCAAGGCACACACAAACAAAGCGGCTAGAAATAAGTGTTAGTGCAAACAATATAAACACACATATAAAATACAATATGTAAGCTAAGCACACAAGAAGACAATGAAAACAAGCAAGAAGTTAGAGTAGACCATGAAAAGTAGGTTTCAAACACATGACATCATTGATGATGTCACAAGACAATCGAGGCCATAGTGGCAACAAGCATACAGAAAATCCAAGAACGAACAAGACATAGGGTAAGGCTCGCAAACAATGGCAAATAATGAAAGACAAAAGCAAACAATGTGATAGTCAACCATGGAAGAAAATAGACCTTCAAGACAAATGTTGCACATGAAGTACTCATTAGCATGTTACAAGGATAGAAAGTATGTAAAAAATGCATATAATCTGATACAGTAGTGTGCTATGAAAAATGAAACAATAACACCTCTGATGTGCACGAAAAGTGGATGCCCCTAGGATCTGTTGCGAGACTGGTAATATGTATTGTGCCAAGCATCCATGTTACATGTATCGATCTATGATCACAACTAGAAATCAAGTGAACACACATGTGTGTATGTAAAAGATAATGACGTACAAATTTTTTTTCTAGCATGTATAAAGAGCGTACATGCAACAAGTAAATGTAAGTAAGACTGGGTGCAACCAAGATATCCTATATGTTGTGGATGAGTGAAATGGAATGCAATGTGGGTGTGATAGGAGCAACGTGTCCCCCAAGTGAATGTGAATGAGTATGCATGTGATGAGGTTCATTTATACATGCCCCATCATCAGTCAATAATAAACTGTAGAATAAGAGTGCATCATCAGGAAATGGTTTGAATAATGTGCTAGAAAGATGTGATTGATAAAGCTTAGAGTGTACAAAGTGAATGAATGAGTGAGTGAATGGTTGTGTGAGTGTGGTGAGGCCCATTTGAGATGTAGACCATTAGCAGCCGAGCATGGACTGTGGAACTAGAGTGTGTCATAGGGTAATGACTGCATCGTGTAAAAGTAGATGCAAGAAATATGTATCGTGAATGCGTAGAGTGTGCAGTGTGTATCAATAAATGCTTTGAGAAAGAGATGTGTGTGTGTGATATGTGAAGTATGTAGTGTGTAATTTATAGTGTGTAGCGTGTGATGTGTAGTGTGTATTGTGTAATGTGTAGTGTGTGAGGTTCATGTGTATAGTGTGCCCTAAACAATTAAGCTTGAACCATGGCACAAGAGTGTGTTATCGGGTAGTGACGATACAAGAGTGTATCAAGATGCATATAATGTGTGTGAAAGGCTAGATGTGAAGTTGTGAGAGTGTGAAACACTTAGCGATACTAGGTAAGGGGGGAAGAAATAAGTATGATACCCCTAAGTTTGTAATGATGAGAGTGATCAAATAACGTCATCTAAGAGGTTATCATTGTCATGATCAAAACCAAATGGAGAAGCATCCGAGACATGGTAAGTAATTGTATCAGGTTGATCAAGCAAAGAGCCATTGAGGTTTAAATTCTACATTCTCATTACATATTCTTCATCAGTGAAAGGTGGTAATGGACATCCATGCGCATACCAACGAGTAAGGTTTTGTGAATAGCCAAGAAATGAATCATTGTAAATGAAAACACGACCAAAGGGCATGGGGAATGAAATGTTGATATGATCAGGATCTAACGTGCCACCAATGTAATCAATGTAAGACTATCCAAGTGTAAGTGGAGAAGTGCGAGGAGCACATGCAAGAAATACTGTGAGATAAAAGATGCGAAGACCATACGCAATAGTAATGTGGATAAATCCATAGTAAAGATGAGGATCATGAGGTGGAGGAAAGATTTCATCTATTACAAATCCTAGCCGAGTCAAACCATCATGTGTGCATATAGTATCAGAGTAAGTAGGATCGAATGGAATATGTTCCCAATAAGAGTCATTCATAAAAAGTGTACATGCAAATGGAGGACGTGTTAATGGAAGTTGTTCATGAGAAGGTAGAGGAGGTGGAACAACGTCCAATCTTTGAAAAGGCCCCCAATAAAGAATCATAGTATTAGTAGAATAAGGGGCATGCATAAGCGGATGGAACAACGTCTAATGTGTAAACGGTTCCGTCAAGTGGAGGTAAGTTGTCAGGATAATGTTCAAGACGTAAAACAACAACATGATGCACAATAACAGAATCAGGAACAAGTAATGTAGTGGCACGATCTATGTTGTAATATTGGAATGTGTACTATCAACATGAATCTCATATTTAAAGCCCTCACATAAGAATTTGACACATCGGTGGACTGTAGAAGACACTGCTTGCATTCGATGCGGTCATTGCCTACCTAGTAAACAATTATATGAAAGTGGGAGATCGCCGATAAAAAATGGAACTGGAAGGGTCTTTAGTCCAACGGCAAGGGGTAAGGTGAGAGTGCTTAAGCATGGACGCATAATAGAATCATATGCTCAAACAAAGAGAGATGTTGGGTTAAGATTAGCTACATAAAGGCCTATAGTGTGAATAAACAATAAAGGACAAAGATTGAGCTCAGATCCAGTGTAGACTAAAATGTGCTTGACACCTAAGTTGTTGATACATGTACTTGTATATAAAGAGGATGATTATTATCATAAACAACCAAATTTTCAGCTATAGCCGATGGAAAAGTGATATGTTGAGAAAATGCATTGACAAATGTTTAATAGACAACATCTAGATGAGTATTCACAAGAATATGATTTGTAGCCAAAAGATTTATGATTTTAGAGTGACACTCTGGATGGGTGAGCAAGAAATCATGAATAGAAATAACCACGATGAAATGATCCTAGGAAGGTAAAAACAAGAAAAGTATGAGGACCCTAAGAATGTCTGAAAGGAGTCGGGTTCACCAAATGATTAAGCAAATATAAAATTTATAAATACCTAATTCCAATTACAATGTAGTTGTAAATGAATAAACAATGAAGTAAAAAATTGACCCAAGCAAATAAGGAATTAAGATTTAAAACCCTAGGTGCAAATGAAAAGATAAAATGACTTAGTTGTTTCATTATGATCCAAAAGGTGCATACAACTGACAAACTGAAAAATATGAAGTGCAGACTATTGCAACAAATCTTAGAAAAATGTAGAAGTGTCATAATATGTTGGATTGGGGTGCCTATGGAGGGTCAGGGGCGCCTGCGGCGATGTAGACTTGTTTTGGGCCTGTGACTGTTCAGGATCTCTAAAACCTAGTTTTACTGGGTCGCGAGATGTTCACTGCGCTTCGCTTCTTGTCGCTAATATGTCGCACCAAGTTCGCAAATGTAGGGTGTAACTTGCAATGAAAAAATGACCTGTAAAACCCCCAAATGTTTAAAATCCCAAAAATAAAATAATGTAAATGAGGGCTCAAAATGTTCTCATCTGTCATGCAGTGAACTTACAACTGAGCACTGCACTACATCTCAGACCTAATGTAGTTCTATAAGTGTGTGTACAAAATTGTGCCCTACGTGGCTCTTGTGCATGTCGCACTTGATAGCGAGTAAGTAGCTAAATGTAAGAAATGTAAATAGATGCGTGCATGAAAGAATAAACTTCCACTCCTATGCACGTATGCATAAGTATCAATCCCTTGCCCTTGTGTGTGGATGCTAGATGAATGCTTGAATGATCTTGTAACGACCTTTAAATACAACCTTAGGTGGTGATAGCTAATGATTAGTGATTGGTCCTTTATTATGATCACATAACTTTATATTTATATGATTCCCTTGCTTGAATTTCGTAATTAACCCCGAAAAGGCCAACTACCAAAAAGATAAGATGCCCAAACGGCTAGAAAGGACCCAAAAGATGTGAGAAAAGTAAAAAGAGGTCAGGGGCACTCATAGGGGACAAGGGCGCTTGGTGCTGGCGTCCTTGCTGGGCGCTGGTGTCCAAAGTGAGAAATATCGAAGTATGAAAAGACATACTAGGCTAGAAAGAGTGTAAGATCAATAGAGGCAATAGAAAGCTAGTAAAGATGGCCAAAAACTGAGATCAATTAGAAATTTGCTTACTTAGGAATCATACAAATAGTAGTATGTGATAAGGACTTGATAAATGCCCAAAATGCATGATTTAGTGTCTACACCCACTACCCAAATTGAAGCATTTGGTAAAATATCCAACAACTTAACATTAACAAATACTATTTGAGGAGTAACAATTTGAGACATGAAATAGGTGTAGGATATGCAATATTAAATTCCCTCTGCAACCCATGCTTATGATGCCCCAATTTATTGTCCTTGTGGGCCCAACACCAAATTCAATTTCTTGAATTTCATACATGCAATTCTGTTTGTGCCTTTGCTTTCCTATCAACATATTTAGCTTGTTTCCACCAAATATGCACTCAATCAAATATTATTGATGAAGGAGGCCACATCGTCGTTGGGTTGTTTTATTGCAGAAACGGTGGTGTAAAGTGATAGGTAGGTGGTCTACAAGGAGAAAAAGACAACATCAATTTTTGAGAATTCAGAATACAATGAATCGTTTAATTTGGAGAGATTTATGTCAAATTACTTGACAAATACATTGGAGATCACGACTTCTACAACACCAATGTGGGAGTTGGTAATGTTTGGGGAATTTAAATGATAACAATTGATTGAATTTAGAGAGATTCTATCACTAGATGGGGCCGTTGCAATGGAGCTCATGACATCTATAACACCTAAGAGCTTTGAAGAAACACATTACATGTATTTGGTGGTGTGTTGGTTGTATTTTATCTCATGTCGTATACAATATGGTTAATATTTAACAAATGATAACAATATGAAATGACATTATCCAGTTGAATTATATTTAAAATTATCCCATCTATAAAAATTTGTGGTTCATGGTTCATATGTGGTAGACAATAAAAGCTCAAAAAATTAAAGAATACAATTACAATAATGGATAATACACAATACACCATAAAAATAAAGGCTATAGACTCTTTTGTTTTTGGCACAACTATGTAAAATTTAACAATTTAATAATAAAGATGGTTGAGAAATTGTGCACTATCAAATATTATACTATGTCTGATTACCAATACTCTATTTTTTGGTGAGTTTTATAGTAAATGTAAAGTGTGTTGGTTTCATTCAAAATAAAATGAAATGGCAACACACAATGAAAAGGTAGAATGGAGTAAGTGTGGTTCAAGTAGATAATGTCAATCCATTAGTTATAAAAAAATATTTTGTCAATTGGTTGTTGGTCAATTGGTGAAGTTGTTAGGCTCATAAAGAGCCCATCAGGGATAAATCCTTACTGAGAATAAAGACCCAAACACCATAATAAGGGATGAGGTTGGGACCGTGCCCCGAATAACATTGGCATAATGGATCTATCCCTCAAACCTTAGCAATAAGGTAAAGAAGTCTTGAAAAATTTGGAGCCTTCAGAAAAAAAGCAATATTCGATTTTGTTTACTACTACTCTCTTTTGTTGTTATTGTTATTAGTCTTATAAAATACAACTATATTACTATTAAAAAAAACACGGGATATGAAAGCATGCTTCTTTAGGTTGTTTTCTCGCTGAAAGAATTTTGTGGTTGGCTACGGCTCTCTTTGAATGTTTAATGGCATTAGTTTTTTTCCCATTTTCTAAATCAAATAAACAATTCATTGTACAAGCCACGCCTATGAATACACCAACATGCATTTTTTAATAGTGGACATGGGCCACCTGGTGATGTAACGTCGACATTTTGATGGCCTTGTTTGAGTGCATTAAACGACTTGCATTTTACTGTGCATAGGATTGTTTCTAATCTACTACCATGCTAGCATACTCCCCGCCACTACTCCAATGTCAACCACCCTCCAATCAACTCTCAACTTGGCATTGCAAGGTTGGTGCATGTCTACAAGGAGCACATAATATTATTGTTGACTAAAATAACAAATGCATGCATGACAAGGGCTACTGATTTTATTCTCAAGGTTTATTGTGCCACAAAAGCACAAAATAGATTGTTTGGAAATTCAGATTTATCTCACAAATCGCTCCATGCCCATAATCGACTCTGCATGTGAGTTATCAAATAAGGAGTATTTGGGTTGACCGTGCTTGGTGACCCTAGCATGGTGGCACTGGTCTGGGTTGCTCCTTTACCAACTATTATGTTGGTAGAGTCATCCCATAACAATTATTGCTTAGTAAGATGAAGATTGGTCTAAAGATGGGGCGACTGAAAATCTTATTCATAACTTAGATAAAACCTTCTACCTAAAGAACTCTTTCTTAGCTCCCAACAAACTACCACAATAACCATCCTTTCCAACAATCCCCAAAACTTGCAACAACCAAAGAGAAAAGAGGAATATTAAGTTCTTTTTGCAAATTCATTTTACTTGCTCGGGAAACTCACTCATCTGTTTCATTAACTTAAAATTCCCACTTAATGTGCTAAAAAGTAAAACACAACCCTAACTCTCTTAAAACATAGGAAAACCATGCTAAAATACTTGACAACTCCATTATCTCCTTCGCAACTTATGAGGTCAACTCAAGGCCAAAATTCTTATGGAAGCATGAGATATTATGCTTTTTTAATATTGATTATCGAATCCTTTTTCCCATGTGGATACCTTAGCTTGCTTGACAAAGAAACATCCTTTTATACCATTGTTATTTTCTATCCAGTGAAATCAACACATAGTCTTGAATTTGCACCAAGTATGCCCAACCTCCATTGACTAGTGACGAAGAATCGATACTACTACAACACTATATCGTGTGGTACACATGTAAATAAAGGCAAAGTCAAACCTTGTATCGGGGTGGGCATCACAAGGTTAATGACTAATCAACATGTTAATCCATCTTCTAAACTATACTTCTTTCATACGAGTCCCTAAACACCTCTTTTCTCTTCATTCATCTATTTTGATATGTTTTCTGGGGATGCCACTTTATGACTTCAACTAATACTCATTCTTTTATGTTTTTCATATATTCTATTGCGTTTTTTTAATTTCTTTTGGTCGGTCCCTAAATTGTGGTCGATCCTATTAGAATCATGGATTCACGACCTTATCTAACATTTTATTTCGTATGTAACACTAGTGACTATAAAACAAAATGGATAGCATTACAAATAGAAACTATTGATATTCAAAGTGTTGAATAATATAGGTTTACTTTTAAAGCTAGAGAGTATGTTGCCTTAAATTGTACGCGTCACACCCACTTTCTCTTTCAAACCGTTCACAAAATAGACAATGTCCATTTGTGATTTCATCTCACCTTCATCAACTCTCTTCCTCCTATACTTATTTCAAATGCACTCTTCAATTTTCACTTTTTAAGCCTTTGTCGATGTCTCCATTGCACAAGACCTAGTTTTAGATTGATCCTTGATGAGAGTTAAGTTGAAATGGCTGCGTATTTTCTCGATCTTCGTGATTACCTTTCATGTCTTCAGCCCATTCTTTTCAGTTGATTCGATTGTAAAGACATTTATGATGAAGCAAAGCTACATAGTTTTTCCCTCTCTTAGCTAGTGAATGGAAATTTGACGATGAAAGTTGTTATGGTGCCAAACACGCTCATTTTCTAATGCACAGAATGCAGTCACATAAATTCCTAAGATCCTCTGTATGAATATAAGACATGGGTTTCGTTTTAATAAGCAGAAGAAGCCCCTACTTGGTTGAACTGGGTTTGAGGTTTATCATGTGCAGAGGTTTTAGAGGGGCTGGATGTATGACTGCATTTTCCCACATACCAATGAATAATTCAGGTCACGGGTACCAAGATGGAGTGCAGGCGAAGGATTTTGGGATAATGCGCAGGGGGCGTGTTGAGTATGCAGCGGCGTTTAGATGTTTTTTCTCAACGTCTCCGGCGGATTGCAGAGAAGGAACTTCTGACAGATTGACAGCAGATGATATTGCTGCTCGTGGTTGGCCAATACTCGATGAAAGCGAGAATGATTGGCGAAGCCACGCCGCTGTTGTTGCTCAATCCATACAGCTTGTCAAAAAACGCTTGCAGGTAATACAACCCACTACTTTTCACTCAATTCTATCGTTCATAGTGTACAATGTGAGTGAATTTGTCAATAATGAATCAACTGTGATTCTATCCGAGAAATATTTTTTTTGTATATTTCCCTGAAAGAAGAAGAAAAAGAAAGACTTTTACTGAGACCAAGCAGTCTAAGGGACCAAGAGCCACAGCATTAAGAAACTTTCAGATTTCTTTTGATGTGGGATCTTCTACTATGAATCTTGATCAGGAATCCAGCCGTTTTGTGGATCCTTTCCTCTTCAAATAACTCATTTAGGCTGCCCACTTTCAAACCATACTGTAAATGGATATCCTCATATGTTGCACATTCCAAAATGAAGTGACATTCAGTTTCCACCACCCCTTTACTGCAGAAAATACAAGTTCTTTTTTCCTGTCTGCCAGTCTCACACCTCAGATGATGTGATCCGGTCCTCAACTGAGCCACTAACATCCTAGCCTTATTACCCTTAAGAGCATCCTGTAGATATACTTTTTCCCCTTGCTCCCATGTGGTGTTGAACTCTTTAACATAGTATGCTTTTTTTCGGCAGATTTGTTTTGTCCACACAGCAGTCCCGAATTTTTCTAAGACAAACTTTTTTATATCCGCATTGGTGTTAGGACAATCTTGTAGCTTAATGTTCAATTTATTCACCCACTTATTGTTCTATTTCATCCATGTCTTCTTCCTACAATCCAAGTCCTCAACTACCGAAAATAAGAATGCGGTATATAGTTGCGAACCTCAGAACAGTAAGGGTGACCATAGCACCCAATTGTAAGGCAGGGGTTCTTGCCATGACGATGAACTGGCTTCAAACCTAGCTGGACTTTGTTACCCCGCTAATTATGATGATGATGGCTTTTATTGTCCTCTAGATCAAATTGGTCTGTAGTACCCATGAAATTTTATAGACAAATTAATTCGACTCTAGCTTTGCTTCTCAAGTCATTCTTGGTGTTGTGCAGTTTTTGTCAAAAACTTTCTCCTCATCCTTCAACACTTACAATTTCCATGTGAAGTGTCCTGAACATGAAGTAACAAATCATAGATATATTAATGAAATAATGGACAACAAAAAAATCATGAGGCGGGGATGGCATTTAAGGTTCTTTTGGCCAAACCTGGTTTGTACGACCTAATAAGGTTGTGTTCAATTGTTCTAGACAGTTGTTTCTAGAATGTTTATGTGACCAGCCGACTAAGCCGTGCCACCATGCACAAAGTGAGGTGCAAGTACCGAGTGAATTTTGATGGAAAAGATCCCCTAGGGCACGGTTTCATAGCTGAAGGTTCTCTGTATTTGACGATGCACTGGCTGTATATTATTTCCCTGTTTAAAAAACAAAAACAAAGACTAACCATGCTACTAAAGTAATGGGAATTCAAAAACCAACCTTCCACACTATTGAGCTTATAATTTTTACGAAAAACATAGATACATATAAATATTTACATATGAATTCAAGTTTCTTTACCTTATGAAAAACACATGGCAACAAAACAAACTTGTGATATCATTAACTTATCAAAAACATATAGCTACGGCTAAAAACTGAGGTATTTAAACCTAAATGTCAGAGATCAAAAACGCACAGTGGCACTTAGCTCGAACTAAAATTGTTGAGGACAAAGTTCTCAACCTCCTTGATGTCTTCTAAAGCGCCTATGATAAAATTCACCTTTTTTCCAGCAATATGCTTTGAAGCATTCACAGTGAACAATTTAGAGATCTTCATGTAATGTCCCTTTCTGGGCTCTAACTGAAAACAAAGGAAAATAGCACAAACCCCAATAGATAGTAAATTGAATTTTATGACTGCCAACTGAAAATTATGACAGCAGTGAACAGCAGTCTGATTTTTATAACAGCAGCGAGGAAAAAACAATAGCTCTTCAAAAATGCATCATTCACACCATCCAAAATATGTAGGACAACTTAGAGATATTTTAGAACCAATATTAACCAAGAAATCAGCCTTCAAACCTCAGCTGGAAATTTATTTAATTAAATAAAATAACAACAGAGAACACCCTTACAAAAGGTGCTGGAAATGAATGATTCCAAGTCCAAAAATGAAGTCCAAATATAGATTCCGGTTGCTAAAAATATGAGGAATGCAATGATGGCTGAGTTAGATGTTGTTGTGCCCGAGAAACCCCAAACTCCTTCACAAGGTGGGTCGCTCCCCTAGGAGAGGGCTGAAATCACTGTAGAATCAAACCCTCGCTGAAAACTTGCAAAATAAATCTTCTCGAAGCACCTTAGAAACCCCGGGATGGAGAATCCTCAATGAATTGAAGAATTTTCATTCTTCAACTAAACAAGGAAGATTTTTGTCCTCCTTGCTGGCCATGCAAAAAGATTTTCGCCCTTAAGTGGAAGTAGTTGAGCAATCAACCCAAAAACCATGCAAAGTTATTTTTAGACAAGATGATCATGCACAAATGAGCCAAGCGACCCCTTCCTTTACTTTGATGTGACGCCAAAACCAATTAAAATGCTCCCAAAATAGGACCGACCTCATAAGGGATCTTTCTCTTCTATTTTTCATTTGGATTTTTTATCTTCTTAACCCAGTCGACCTGAATTTATATAGAAAACTACTAAAGAAGAATGCAATGCTTATGAAAATAACTGAAAAACATGACAATTACTCCCCTTGCTCATTTCCTTCTTGCCCACAGGAAGTGGAATGGGCTTATGGTTTTCCAATCGAACTAGTTTGGAAAAGGGGACATTACACTTTAGTTGGTTGATAATCATGTGAAATTTGTCCACATGTTCTTGTGGAAAGTTTGTGCAATATACCAAGAGAGATGATATTATGACATATATTGGTGGGTAAAGATGCCAACATGTGGCACACATCGGGATATATTAAATTGACTCATATTGAATAACTTGTGTTATTAATAAAAGCTATGGACGCATATGCTTTGTAAATTGCCCCTTGAGCTATTTGAAATAGTCTCACATGCATGGAAAGTAGCAGGTGGTGTTTATACCCTAATTAAATTCTAGAGTTATGGGAGTGCACAACAATAAAGAGGATGTAAGGGTTTATACAGGGGATTATTCCGATTAATTAACTTCCAATATTAGCCATTCACAATTAGAATAACACATTAACACTTGTAACGATTGATAAAATGATAATTAACTCAAATACACAAGAGGAGAAAGAAAATTAGTTGTACAGGTCAGAATGGAGAGAATCTGGATGTGCAGACCAGTGAAACAGGTAGATCAGAGACTAGAAATGCTTCAGTTTAAATTTTGGAACTGGAAACTGAGTAGGGGTAGGATTGTACAACTATTGTACAGTCTATACTAGAACTGTACGGTCTTGACCTGGATCTGTACAATCATGGACTCTTCGGTAGTTTGGGCCTGAAACTTCTTGTCTGCTTCACTTGCTTGGAAATGACCTTCACTGTATGTTGCTATTACTCACACAACTCCAAAATGACGTGTAATCACCTACAACAAAGTGGAAACCCTAGAAACGTGCAAAATCCTTTATCAAAGCATTTACAAATCAAATTGAGAAAATATGTGTAGTGAGGTTGGACTACTCTTGGCGGTGAGAGCCCAGCTACTGAACCAATCCAAGTTCTACATTATATGCTCTCATTATGGGATCAAGTCTCATGTGAGGTTGCCAACGGTCTAGGCATTCCTTGTGCATCCCAGTGTGAGTTAAAAGTTAGCCAACCCCTAGGGGTACGCTATTGTATTTGTGTGGGACCAAGATAGCGTGCTCAGTTCTGATGGTGGATGGAGATGATATTTTAGGACGTGCATGGTAGTGGGCTGGGAGCGTGCAGCATGGCTATGTGACCTAACTCTTGAGGTACTTCGGGGAATCCTTGAACAATGTTTAGATTAGCACTTTGCTCTTGAGGGAAAAGCAAGAGCTGCCTATGACTTTTGCAACATGCTTGGATATGGAGGAAGCTCATACTCTGAAAGCTACCGTTGCATGGGCTGAACCTGACAATGTAGTCCTCGACGGTGCCACGCAATTGATGTGACTGCTAGGTTTCCTCAGATTTAGGAAACCCTTGAGTGCTTTTGGAATGATATTTGCAATAGGATCTTGTAATAATGTCAGGTGAGTTATAAAGTAATATTGACTTGCTTATATAGCCTTTGTGGGTGAAATATTTTGATAAGGCCGACCCCCAAACAGGCTAGGAAGACGAAACAAAGAAATAAAAGAGAGCTTAAGATGATGCGTATATGAATCAATAGAGTTGGAGAGCAGCAAAGGGGTGGGACCATACAGGTCTGACCAAGACCGTGACCCCATAGCTTTACCCTTGTATGGTCTTGGATAAAGATTTTTATGAACAGGTCTAAATACGAAGTCTGTAACCTGAAGTACAAAGCTTCATTTACTGCTTTGGTCTTATAATATTCTTGAAATTGTCATGACTTGTAGTAGATCCAAGATATTAGCAAGATCTTCACTTTTGAGCTACAGTACTTATTCATCCACTGCCAATTGGATGTTGCTCATGGATTCCGATGAGATGTACTTAGTATGACATCACCTGAGGTGAGAGCCGAATGGCTGCACGTGGATGCTTTCCGAAAGGATGTCAAATTTTTATAGTCTTCAACAGTCTGTTCCCACAGGGACGCGCGGAAGTGTGAAGAAGCACGCGCGAAGGTTTCTGCCCGGGAACAACAAAGTCAAGAGATAGTTGGATTCCCAAAGCAGGCTAAAAATAGGGAAAAACATAAGTCGGCGTGAACACAGTCAACCAAATTGTGGTGCAAATCTAGCAAAATTTAATGCCTTGAGCTTGAAGTCATAACTGAGAGTAGGTGCTAATACAATACTCTTCATTCCCATCTTTGAGCTAGCCACTGACTCAAGATGGATCCTTGGAAGGCTCTCAGAAGACACTATCAGTAGCATTTATGGACATGGGAAGGATTTCAGTCAGCATAAGCATGCTTCTCCATCAGGCCAGTGGACAGGTATTTCAAGAGGATAAGAAGTTTTCCTACTAGGGATAGGAACATAATGACGCTATCCGAATAGAGGATAAGTCGTTTAAATACTTATTATGGGGGGTGGGACATTCATGAGCATAGTGGCCCAAACGACCACATTCATAACATTGTGCCTTTTTGTTGGTTTTGCAAGATGACTTGTGACTGCTAGTACTGGCATATGAAGAAGAGTCACTTGTTCAATTAGGACACTGAGAAGAATGCTTATGCTGGAAACAAGGCTTATGTCTGGATGATTTTGTGAAATGCTTCTTTTTCATGTTTCTTTCCACTTTGTGTTTACTTGCATGTGTAAAATAAACATTCGCGGTAGGTTTGGATTGTTGCTTCTTTGCAAAGTAATGCTTAAATAGCATGTAGCAACTCAGCATAGTGAGCCAAATGTTACTTCAGCAAAGTTTGTCAACTCTGATTTGAAACTATTAGATCTAGACAAAAAATGTGTAGTTGCAATGTATGTCCATTTAAATATCATGGCAGCTCAAAAAGCAGGTTGCCATCATCAATCCTTCCACATCCGTAGTGACAATCATTCTTCACAACAGCTGAAATTTTAACCTAGAAAGTGTGTTCAGCAGGCTTCTGCGGAGCTAATCTTTGAGCTGAATATGTTCAACAATTTTAACAATATATCAATTTATTTACCTATGCAGGTTGTTTGCTCCAAAGGAAAATTCACTGGGAGTTTATGCAATGCTTAGCATAGGGTCGAGTCATGGTCTAATTCCCTCAATATGTACAATGACTTGTGGCGAGCAAGAAGACCTTAATAATGCTAGAGCTTTCTTATCTCTTTTTTAAATTTCAGGTAACTGAGTAGCATTAGTTGGGGGTGCCTCTTCGTTTTCAATGGTCAAACTCCAATTGTTTTTTGTAGTTCTTAGCTGTCAAAAAAAAAAAAAAACTCCGTTTTCCAGAATCTGAGATAAGGCTTGCCAAGTTTTTAGCCATATTGACGCTTCAAAGAGCCTAAACTACAAATAAAGTATGCTACTAGTGTTTAAATGTGGTATATCCTCTACAAGATAACTTTGAATGCATATTGGTCTTGATCAGGGAGATAGATATGGTTTTTAAGCTCCAGAAACATTATGTTTATAGTCGATGTGGCTTTCTTTGAAGTACAATCTCAAATAAGAATGAGAGTGGAAACTATGTCCTCTGGGGTAATGTCTTTATGAAATTCATGGTGCCAAATCCAAAATGGCTAACCCACTGGATAATTTAAAATGCACATGTGTGGGTGACTTTTAACCACATACAGGGCATTTGCAAGGGATGAGACCTGTTGGTGGACTAATCCTTTGAAGCGAGCATGTAGGACAACTTCCTCTACACATGGACTTGATATATACTTTCTAAAACTGACATATGACTCATACATGCATCTTTGTATTTCACTAAGTGCTGATAAGGTTTTCAAGTACAACCAACTCTACAATTTCATCGCTTGACCCACGATATTTAAACTTCGTATTTATCTTGAGGTTTGCAATATCCAACTATAAAAAAGAAAAAAAATTCAGTATACAAAACAATACTCGTATGGATTGGATTCATCTTGCATTCCTCGTTCTGTCATGGCTTCCTCATAGTCCATTTCTTCATTGAAGCTCTGGATTTTGCTAATAGATTATACTTTGTCTGCACTATGCTATCCATCTATGGTTTGTACCGTAAAAGTTTTATTGCTGAAAAATGGCATTCTCTCTCTTGTCCATATGGCACTTGCTAGGAGGGTGTCACACAACAAATTCTATATGCACAACTTGATTCAACTACCTATAATTAGCCACTTACTAGTAAACAGTTATTTTTCTTGTGTAAAAACATTGAAGCGGTGCTTCATTGTTGCCACTTGAAGATAGGAATGCCTACTTACATACATAATAACTATTCGCTCTCCAACCTTGGATCACTAGCCCCTGTTGCTTGTGTGTTTGTAATGTCCCCTCTCGATATTACGAGCTCACTATGAGACCCTTTCTTCCCTAGATGATTTCTCGGGGGCTTAAAGGGAAATGCAAGGGAAGTAGTTTATCATTATATTTTTAAGTTGCTTTATTAAGCCTTGTAATATTTATAGAAAAAGCAACTTTAAGTTATAACGATTAATTAGAAGGGGGACTTTCTATTATTAAAGTGACTTTATGATAAAGTGTATTTATAAAGATAAAATAGAAATAAGGAAGACACTTTATAAATTAAAAGTCACTTTTAGTCCCACATGGAGCACCCAACTTGGAAAAAGGCAAGAAAAGGTTATAAAAGGAGCTTTGGGTATTCATTTGAGAGGATCTTTTTGCCAATCTATTTTCTATCATTGCATGTTAAGCTATTTGCTTGCATCAAATCTTCTAAGGACGAAAACCCTTAAGGAGAAGGAGCTTTGGGGATGAAAACCTCCAAGGTTTGAAGGTTGGGGAATGAAAGCTCCTCAACTTTGTGAGGTAAATCCACCCAGGGTTTACCATTGGGCTACACTTCAGATTTGCAGTTTTTTGGAAGGATATAATTCAGATCTAGGGCATTTTGTGGGCTGTTTTCACCCTTTTCTCAGCTGATCTTCAAAATAGATCTGAATTTGTGAGTTTGTGGGGTTTGGATCAGCCAAACCTTGATTATTTTCAAATCAATTTGTAGGTGGAACAGATTTGGGCACTTTTGGGCCAAAAGCGACCACCCAGGGAGATTTGCGACCCCTTTTGGAGGGTATCTCATTGCTGATTCAGTCTGTGGATGATTTGAAGGTCTTTGGCATTGCTAAAGGCAATTTTAACATCATTTTCCAGCCCTCTATTGGTACCATTCTGATAATAATCACTGCTGTTATTTTCTACACTGTTCCAGCCCTTGATTTATTTTTATAAATTCATACAAGTGTAGAAAATATCTGATTTCACTTATAAGTTGTTCTTTGACCCCAAATCACCATTTTTGGCCTTGTGGGTATCTTGGAAAGTGATTATTTGCATCAAATAAATTATTTTTAGTCTGCTGTTCATTATTGTTTGTATGGGCACTTTGATACCATTTTAGATTTCAATTTTTGTGGAGTTTTCAGTTTATATCATTCAGATTTAGAAAGAGGGATATTACAGTATAAAAAACTTTCAGTATAAAAACAAACTCGTAGGGAAGCTTCTAAACATCTCGCTTTCTGCATTCTTCATGGCTTCCTCATAGGCCTGGCTTCATTGAAGATCTGATACTGCTGATAGAAAATGGACAACACTATGAGATCCATTAATGGTTTGTACCGTATAATTTTATTGATTAAAAATGGGTTATATGTTTTGTCTATATATTCTTCTTAAAAGCAAGTCACACAACAAATTCTATTTGCATACAGGATTCAACCACCTATAACCACCACTTACTAATAAACATTAATAAACCTTAAACGCACTAAAGGGACTGTCTCTCTAGACGATACATGCCCCTTACATAATAATAACTAATAAATCTAAACCTTGGATCACTAGACCCAACATGTGGAAGGAGAGCGAGCAAGGCATTGAGAGGATAATTAGAGATCAACCCTTAAAGTGCACATGTGGGCAGAACCAAAGTATCTTCTAGAACCTTCTAGAAGATTAACACTTGGATCTAATTAGGCATTAACTGGTAGGAAAAGAGAGGTGACGGAACACTATAAGTACCACCCTTGACCTTGAGATGAGGGACCTTGCAAACATTACAACTCGGAGATGGTAGATTGCAGAGGAGAGCAGATCTAGGAGATATGGTTATGTTTTTTATGATGATAGCTTACTCTTGAGCTTTCATGGAGTCTTTTGTAATGAACAGCGTAAAGAACATTTATATCTTGATCAATGCATGAAATCTTTATGGAGTAACACGACTCTTTTGTTTGTTGCGTTTGAATGTTTTGGTAATACATGTTAGGGTTTGAATTGGTAATTCATGTGCACTACTGATCTTCTCATATCTTTTTCATAATGGAGGATTTGGTGATCTTTCATTGTGCCTTGGGTGAGTGTTTGAGTTCTTTACTCAAGTGATATACTGTTGTGTGAGTATTCTATTTGTTGAGCACTGTCAATTTACATAGGACTAGGAGTAGTTGACAATAAAGCCCAACATTTTTGTTTCGTTGTCAGGAATCTATTTGTATTGATTATGGAGATGAGCAAAGCGCATTGCGCCAAAATGTGTGGAGGTGATGTTTGAGGATAAGGACTTTGTTTGCTGGAATATTAGATGATTGTGACCGATGGAGATGTTGCTAGTAGAATAGCGAGTTCAGTCCTTGAGAATGGAAGGCTAAATCTATCTCTCGCAAGAGTTAGGTGTTTGGTAGGTTAGAGGTGAGATAAAGTTTGCATAGAAGTAGAGAGGGAAGAATGGATGACTTTGTTGAAATGGAGGAAGGGTTGCATGAGAACGGGGAAGGTAGAGAGAAGGATCAATGCTTGACCCCATGAAGACTAGGTATTAAGTCATATGGATGTCGTGAGTACCCGCACAAGATAGGTTGCGCACTTGATTAGTTTGCATAATGGTCTCTAGTGAGAAGGAAGAAATCTGAAGTGAGGAGTCCCTTGGTGAAGAGAGCCGATTTGAAGTTGCTGATTGGAAGCCACTTGAAAGTGGACAAGAGTGCATACGTCTTGAAAGAGTCTCAAATCTTAACCTACGTGAAGTGGATGCCCATATGCGTTTCAATTTTCAAGAAAAAAAACTTTGTTGGAAATGAAGAAGTGAGAGGTTGAAGAGTCTTTCAAATAGGAAGGTAAGAACTTTGTGTTGGAACAAGTGGGTGCCATGCATACCATAAACGATGATGTTGAGAATCAATTAGAGATTTCCGTGCAAGTACCACAAGGTAATGAGGAGAAGACTACTCATTTGGCAAGTATGAGTCTTGGAGCACTAATAGGAGGGACTATTAGTCAAAGTCTTTTGTTATGAAACACTGGTCTAATAATTAATCCTACAATTGTCGAACAAGGAGGTGCATCTCAAGGAGGCATGGGTGTGACAACACCTGGTGGGAGAGGAACTTCAAGTGGATCAGGTGTATGAATGGCGTATAGAACTAGTGCACAAGCACACGTGTTGTGGATACCACAACAGAACAAATTTGATTAGATGCTCACGAAGCTACTTGAATTTAGAGGTATTGAGGATGCCTCAGAGCATATGCACAAATGTGAGATAACTTGGAGAGCTAAGGGAGTGACCTCGCTAGAGAGAAAAGCAAGCCAATTTGTGACGAAACTTGTGGGTCTTCCGCAGTTGTGTCCCTTTTTGGAAACTAGTCTTTCTTGAAGACCTTGATCCATTCTTCTCCCCATGGGTCCAAGGAAGGAAGCAAGGGGAGGATTCTGATGATGTTTTGATGTTAATTTAGTTGTAGTTTTTATTTTTACCATGTATTACTATTGGGAAGCCTAGTGCTCCAATAGAAGAACTTATTTAATTAGAAAATAAAGTATTTTGAGTATGTAGGCTCCAAATACAAATTAGATTATTAAAAAGTACTTATTGAAGTCTGCCATCATTTAATTGTAACACCCCTTATTGTTATAAAAGGAGGTTGCTTGGCCAATTGAGGGAGGTTGGATTTGATAATTTGGTTAGAGTGGATTGCTTGTAAAACATCTCTCTATCTCTCTGAAGGACAAAAACCCTTGATTGAGGGCTCTCTAAAGGACGAAATCCCTTGAGGAGAATTTTGTGTGGACAAAATCCCACACTATTTCTTGTATTCTCTCTCTTGATACATATAATTAAATTCTGCCTAAGGCGACTTGCTTGGGAGAGTGTTTCGGAGAATATTGTTGGTCTTTGTGTGATTTAATTGCATGGTCGGATTCTCCATTATTTCTAAAGGTGAAATCTATCATTTTATCGATTGTTTGGGTGCATATAAGTGTTATTTCAATTTTGGAATTATTATTTAATTGTTGCAGTGGAAGGGTTTCATGGTAAATACAAAATAGCACTTGCGAGCCTCTAAAAATCAGTTTTCTTGCATCTAATGATTGTTGGTATTTTCTTATAATTTCTGAGCATATTTTCGAAGGGTTTGAGTGAATTTTGTGCATAGAAAAATGTGCTTGAATCTTCCAAAGGGGTCGGCACCCTAGGAGGAAAATTGTTGGCAGCTCTTGTGGGTTTTCAGAGTCATTGTCAGTCATCTACAGCCTGCCCTAACTCTGATTTCTGTCCTTCGTGCTCAGCCTTGGGCTATTTTGTAATGTCCCTTTTTTCGAAATAATATAAATTGAAGGCTTCTTGCTCATCTTCCTTTCCATGGGCAAGAAGAAGTTGAACAAGGGAAGAACTTGAGCTATATTTCAGTTTTCTTTATTCATACGTAAGCTTTTATTTTGTCTTTTGCCTTTCTAGGTAGGTCGTTTGGGTTAGAGAGCTCCCAAGATGAAATTGGTGTCATGTCCCCCTTTTCAAGTAAAAAATAATAAAGTTAATGTTTTTAAGTTGTCAAGTCACTCACTTTTTATTAAAAAGGTGATAACTTAATATAACTTTATTAATATAATAAAAATAAAGGCGACTTTCCAAATAAAGTAAAAGCCAACAATAAATTAGAAGATGGAAAGTCACTTTAGTAATCCCACATGGAGCGCCCAACTTGGGAAAAGACAATGGGAAATTATAAAAGGAGGAGTTGAGGTTTCATTTGAGACATCTTTGTTCATTTATCTAATTTCACTTTGGAGAGTTGAATGCATTTGCTTTCACTATCAGCCATAGAGGACAAAAACCCTCCTTGGTATCCTATTGGGGATGAAACCCCTCGATAGAATTCAGATTTGAGGACGAAAACCCTCAACATTTTTTGGGTGGCTTCATTCGGAGGTCACATTTGGGCACAAAAATCAAATTTTCAGAGCTAGGGCACACTTTTCGGGCTCATTTTCTACATTCCCCACTTAAGATTTGCATTTCAAGCGAAGAAATTCAGCCAGTGGAGAGACATCTGCCAAGGCTTCGAACAGGGACAACTAGGGCACGATTTGCAACCATATCTAGGGTTATCTACATCCTTTGGGATTTTAGACCAGCATTTAAAGCATCATCCGTGGTCAGATTTATTTGATTCCAGGTTGCATATTCATCATTTGGCCTCTTCATGCCACTTGGGGTATCATTTATCAGAAAAATTGTTGTAATCATACTTGGGTATTTTCTTGGTTTCCGGGTGTGAAAAATTAAATAAATAAAAATCAGATCTTCATTGAAAATATTATTTTCTTCCATATTTCTATTCCTAGAGGATTTCTAAATGCTTTGAGCCTTCTGGGTATTTTTACTTTGTCAGTATTTGTTGAATAAAGGAAAAATTCCAGATTTCATTATTTCTGCCCAAAAGGGTTATTACAACCATAAGGGTTGGGTATAAATTCAGAGCTCACTAATTTATATTCTTTCTTTAAGGGTTTTTCTTGGAAGATTTCAATTTGCAATTAATTTATTGAAAGTAAAGCAAGCTTCCAAAGAGGTCGGCCTTGCAGTAATTCACCCCTTAGACTTTTGGCGCCACCATAAGGGTATAAAGGGAGTCGCATAGGCTCATTTTGGGATCATCTTTTGACATATATACTTTTCTATTTGGTTCTACGGCTGATTGCTCTTATCCAAATCCACTAAGGGGCGAAAACCCATTAGTGTGGCATCTGAGGAGGACGAAACCCTTCCTGTGGGATATTGGAGAACGAAAAATTCTCCAAGATGGTGGTGTGAAGGCATTCATTGAAGACTATCTTGCTGGTTTGCTACTAGGGCATCAAGGAGAAGTCATAACAAGGGTTTTGGCGTTGTTGGGAGACCCTCTCCTAGGGAGCGACTAGGGTAGGAGTGCATTTGGGTGCCTTCTAGGGCACGGATCTACATTCTAAGTTGATATTTGGACTTCTCATATTTTATAAGGCTGATATATTCCATATTTTGCAATTGTTGGGGTTTGGAGACCTCATTTTTAGCTCATTTTGTGGACCGCACTTCTGCTGTCATCAAATTAATTGTAGCTGGGTATTATTTCATATTTTGGCACATGTTTGGGTTGTTTTTGCTCGATGTTTGTTCCATTAATTAAATATAATTTGAAGAAGGATTTGTACACTTTTTTTCAACCTATTTGTAGGGTGTTTGATGCCCTAAAGTGCAATTTTCAGTTCGCTGCCTGCATTTCAGTAAATGTTGGAACTGCTGTTAAAAGAATCAGATTTCATTCATATTTGAAATTGTGTGAATTCCTTGTTTGTATGTTTCAGCCCTAGAAAGGGACATTACATATTTCCGGAGGATTCTAAAAAAAAAGGGACATTACATCCGGATACTTGGTATAGGAAGATGATCCTAACCTGGCGATTGTGGTTTTTGACTGTTTTAAGGCTGCCTTCTTGAGAGAATTCCATATCCCGGAGTTTGAGCAGCAGAGTATATCCACACTCAAGGAGATTAATCGAGATGCTTCAAAGAATGCACACATGATGCATGCTCAAAGCTTTGTTGTCAAAGTTGTCCTATAACATCAGCCCATTGCAGCATGCAATTGTTTGTGAGGAGGTTGCTGCCATGCTTAAGAAGGTAGTTGGTGATGGAGACCATTGTAGATGCACGTGACACATTGGAGGCCACTGAAAACTTTGATACTAGCATAAATTTGTTCTTAGAAGCATAAATTTCAACTATGGCCACTTAGTTACATAATTTGACTTTGAATTGTGGGCAAGAGACTTAGAGAGGGTTGCAGTGCATATATTGTGAGACAAAAGGCCACACAAAAAACAATTGCATTGGAAGAAGAGTGCAAGCAGTAACTTTGTGTTGTTTTGTATGCCAAGGAGAGCATGAGACGTGCAATTGTCCAATGGTGTTGTGCACAAGGTAGACAAAAGTTTCTTGGTGCAATATATGTGAGAAAAGTTGAAAACATGCACAACATGGTTAATTGTTGAGACATTGACAATATTTGTGAAGCACGAGGGCATAGATTTAGACTAATCATTCTTGTGCCGACACAGTAGACCCCAAGGATATCTTGGAAAAAGGTCCTATGGGCAATGAGGTGAAAGAGGTGGAAATTGGCATCAAGGGACATGCTATAAGTGTGTTGCGACACAACATTATCAAAGGGAATGTCCAACGTTTCCTAGCTGTGTGCATTGTGGAGAAGGGCACAAAATTGAAGATTGCCTTGACCTTTGCCAAAAGATTTTGCTTTGGGATAAAGCGTAGATGGGTGCATGAATGATTAAGATTGCACAACAAGAAAGTGAATGGGCCCCTAAGCCTAAGGTGCAGAAAGGGGGTGCAGGCCCAAAGGTGAATATTATGACAAGGAATGGAATGGAGACTTTGGCCTGAAGAATTCCTATTTCCCAATCGGAGAAGGCACAGTGCAAATAAGAGTTAGTAGTTCTTGACCACCTGATGCGACATTGCAGAAGCTGATTTTGGTAGAGGCAAAGGAGATGATTCAAAATCTCCAAGGGGAAGTCCAGACAACAAGAGAGATGAAGGCTAAGATCCAGGAAAGCTAGAGAAAGGTACCAGCTGTTGGGAGTTGGAAGAAATCTTAGATATCTTCTCCTTGTTGAAAACCATAGGTACCGGCTATTAGGAGTTGGAAGTACAGGGGCTGCGCAGGAGCATGCCCAAGATTATAAAATAAAGAAATGTGTTGCCAAGAATGTTGCATATGATCAGGAGTTAAATATTGAGCAAGATCAATGACTGGGAGGCAAGCAACATCTTGATTAATACAGGTGCAAAAAGTGAACGTATTGACGAAGGATGATTGGAGGAAGATGGGAAGCCCAGCACTACAACCTTTTGGCCAATATATTATTGATGGCAAGACATGCTCACAAACACTTGGAGTCTTGTGCGGATCAAAGCTGGAAACAATGGGAGTAAGGTTCACAACTGACTCTGAGGTTATTGAGCTGGCCAAAACTGATAACTATCCAACTTTGTTGAGAAGACCTTGATGCTATGAGAACCAGATGGATTTGTGCTTTAAGGAGTGGTATATGAGTTTTGAGAATGGGGAACAAAGAGTTATGTTTCCCTTGGACAATGAACTCAAACCCGTGTATGTGGAAGTGTGGATATAGAAGAAGAGATAAACAATATCTATGATGTCATTGCATTGGGGAAAAAATACTTGAGTCCAATGGAAGATGGTGTATTGAGATTGGGTGAGGAATATTGCGTGTTGTAGGAAGCAAGGAAACAGCGTGGAAACCTACAACAAAGAAGTGTAAGCAGGAAGAAGCGAAGATTGTGTAGGAGGAAAGTGAGAGAGCAAGCACAAGCTTGGGTAGCGAATCGTTGCAAGGTCAGCCAAAGGGGACCCCTACAAAGTCCAAGAAAAAGATATAGATGGATTGGGTGCCGTTTATTATGACATTGATGGCTTATCCTGAAGCCATTCAAATTGTTGAGAAATTGGCGACTAGTTATGGGACTTGTGTGGTTGAAGATTTCAATCACAGAAAAGTGGAGTATGCAAAGGGGCTGAAAGAGGAACTGGAGGAGTCAAAGAGAAAAGAGAGTAAGGTCTCGGTTAAAGAGAACCTAAAGGAGGCCAGGGTATTATGGTTAAATGAATCACCTTATTTCTATAAACCTAAGGAATTGGCTAAGTGGTTGTTGTCTTGTAGAAACCAAGGGTGCATATTCTTTGCTGGAACAAGGATGAAGATATCTCTTGCATGCATAATCCGGGTAATAATGCTTAAGAATGAAATGAAAATATGCACATGGCGATGAGGAAAACCACCAAAGTAAAAGAAGTTGCCGAACAATTGAAGCTGCGAAGAGAGGATACTATTTTTTGTTGGACAAGATCAAAGACAAGTCCACACGGGTTAGCTGCACGTTTGATCAGTGCAAAGGTAGCCATGGCGGCACATTGGGGATTTGCGTCAAAGGAAATTGTGTATATTGCACGCTCGGTCAGAAAGGATAAGGTGAAGTTTAACTATGCATAATACATTGTGTAAGAAATTATTGTTGCATTGGAGAAAGCGCATCGAAGGGGTTGAACATTCCATTGGGGAATCTATCTAATTTTGATGATGACAGAAGTAGTGGGCATTCTAGAATCTCTGGCCTTTAAGACACCATCACCAAATGAGTCCCCAGCCATGAATTACAGGGCACATCAATGTGAAAAGTTAAAATCCAAATGACTCCTGCATTTAAAAAAAATGAGAGGTTGGTACGATAAAATAATGAGAGCATTCGGAAGTGAGAATAGAGTTCCGAAGAAGATGCATAACTATTATGTCCTTGAAAAATTCAAACTGCTCTTTAAGAAGAAAGGTTTCCAACCATCTCTACCTTGTATCCTTAAGAAATCCTTTTGAACTTACACACAACGCTACTCATGGGAGGCACAAATGTTACTGTTCTCAGGGAGAAAACAGCACTAGCGGAGTTGATTCCCTATGCACAAATAGAAACAAGTCTAGGATATATTGGACAGATGGAAAAAATGAGCAGGGACAGAAAAGCTCCCTCCCTTTTTTTTCCTCAGCATTGGAACTTAAAACCATCTTCCCAAACTTCACCAATTCTAGTAGGAGTTCCCAGTATGGAAGTAAAAGTAAATATTTTCAGGTGATGCCATGTCTTTGAAACCATTTTCATGTAGAGGTACAGGCATTAAGAAAGCATGCTCACATACAGTCTGCTTTCTGCACATAGAAAACACTATACACAGCTTGAAGTGTTGCGCATGGGGGTTTCATACATGGATAAACTGAAGCTTTTCCAACTGCTTGAAGGATTTAAGTTTCCGATGCTGTCTCTTCATTCCGCACGATCAGACCACCCTTGTTTTTTCACAGAAAGGAGGAAATTTACAGAATTAACGTGTTTAGGAATGCAGGTTGATCTCATAATGATGTTGATGGCCTCATCGAGGTACAAGAGGGGAAATACATACCATGAGGTTTAGCCTTATCGCCCAAGGCTGCACTTCAATTATATCATGAATTCTCTCTTAAACTCATTTACCTTTGTTTCTCTTCCTTGCCTTAAATTACTTTATTTTACTTTTCAAAAAGCATATTTTTTTCCTAATGATTTCTAATGCATGTATGCATAGTTAAATTAGAAATTTATCTATGCAAACCACATACCTTTTGTTCCTCATGGCAACCTTGACAGTCCATGACAAAGAGGCTGTGAAGGTCTGTCTCAAAAGGTCATGAAGCGATCAGTTCCATGGAGCTACAAGAAGTATGAAGGGTGAATTACTAATTTGTGTTCAACTTGGCAACCTTGTTACCTTTTCTTTTAATGCAGGCAAATCTTATCTTCGGAATATATTGCACAATTTGGAGTACTTCTTGAACTATTGCATTCAGTCTTCAAGCACTGCAGGTTTTATTTCATTGTGTTTATCAAAATCACAGCTCCTTTCCACCCATAAGTCTGTCCAGCATTGTCTTGGGCTACAGCTATCATTTAAACAGGACCAAGGTTTCTGCTTGATTATTTGTATCCCTGCCAATATAATCATTTTGATATACTCAGTTTGAGGTTTTTGCTACATGATTGTAGGCTTTGTTTGGCCATTCCCACCGATCCCGTTATCAGGGGGTATGAGGGAGGAAGGGGTAAATTCTACTTTGTTTTGAAAGAGTATTTTAAAAAAGTATAAATCGGGCTATTTAAATTTTTAGAATCTTTTTATGTTTAATAGTTTTTTATTATAGATTTGGTCTTTAAGTTTAAATCTGGATGAAATACATTATTTTAAATTGTTATGTATAAGTAGTTATTATCATTAATAAGTTAACATTTAATATTAATATTAATTGAATATTATAACTATTACAATATGAATAGTTGATAGTCATAGTTACCAGGAGATGGGTATGGGTGCGAAGAGACGGGAACAAGGACGGGTATGCTATTTTTCAAGAAAATAACAGAAGAGTACTTGGAGACGGCATATAATTATATAACCCATATACCAGTTCCACCTCCCATATATATATAGGGGCCCTCCCCAGAATCTAGATGGATAGCAGGCCCAACCCAGTTACTATATAGCCATAGCCAAGACAGAATCATCCGGAATGATCATATCCTCGATCACCGGAGAAGGCTGCTCGACCATATATATATACAAAAACAATATTGTACAATTTAATATCGACTTTTAAAAAGAAAGATATTAGATGTTGATAAAAGACGAGTAATTATATTGATATTATCTCTGATATCTCATCATATCTGGGGTCAAGTGAACAAAGTATATTTTTGAAAAACATAGAAATGCACGCCTTCGAGATGAGTAACAGTCTCTGAGACACGTCTCGGGTGGTAGGAGATGAGTCTCCGTGCAACATTGTCAATAGTTAATAATATATGAATCTTATATCGACTTTTAAAAGGAAAGATATTAGATGTTGATAAAAGATGAGTAATTATATTGATATTTATCTTTCATATCTCATTTTATCTGGGGTTAAGTGTACAAAATATTTTTTTGAAAAACATAGAAATGCACGTCTCTGAGATGAGTCGTAATGTCCCTTTTTCGGGACTGAAACTGAAATAGAAGGAAACCACACAGACCCAAGTGAAATGAAATCTGATTTTTATAACAACTGTAATCATCCTTCAACCCCTAGGGAGAACTGTATAAGTGCTTTGAATTCACCATACAACCATGCACAACAACCGAAAAATACTTGTAAATAATTATTTCAATCATGGAAATCAATATCGATCCAATTTGGTAACAACAAATGGAGAAAATCAACAAATATATACTTCTATAATTAAATTTAGGACAGCAGCAGAAGAACCACAAATCAACGTTGAAAATGATAGTTAAACATCACCAAAAATCATGAAAATATAGATTCCGGCCTTATAAATTATGCCGAATCAGAATATAAAATCAGACTTGCAGTTTGTGCCCTAGAGAGCACCCAAATAGCACCAAACCCTAGTCGCTCCCTCTAGGGAAAGCTCCAAAATGTATGCAAAGCCTTTGTAGATATTTCCTTGATTGCCCTAGGTCCAAATCTGCAAGAAGTCTTCAATGAATATCTTCAAATCACCCACAATGGAGGGTTTCCGTCCTCCACCAAGCCACAAGGAAGGTTTTTGTCTTCCTTGAAATGCCACACAAGAGGGGTTTCGTCCTCAAGTGGAAAGTCAATGAGCACCGTGCCCAAAAAACCAAATATAGATAAAATGCACCAAGATAGATGATGAAAATGAAGTCATTGATCTCCTTTTATATCCTTTGGCGCCAAAATCCAAATAGAAGGACCGACCTCATAAAGCTTCTTTGGGTCTTTTAATTTGCTTTTATGACCTCCAAACATAACTGACCTGCTTAAATAGAGGAAAACACTAAAAGAAACATTAAAATTAACAAAAGAAAAAATAAAATGGAATGCAATTCCTTCCCTTGCTCATTCAAGTTTCATTGCCACGGAAAGGTAATGTCAAGAAGTCCATTGGTAGGCTCTCAAGTTGAAAAAGAAGACATTACATGAGTACAAGTCTCCGAGACGAGTAACAATCTCTGAGATATGTCTCGGGTGGTAGGAGACGACTCTCTGTGCAACATCGTCAATAGTTAATTATAGTTATTTTGTTTCTTAATTGAATTTATATTTTGTATTATTTAAGTTGATAATATAAATGTTTATACTTCTTGAACTTAAAACTGAATTGTATCAAATTTATTTGATGATTGAATTTTTTTTGAATTTTTCGATACACAAATTTGAATCAAGCAACATATGCTATGAACAATGGCGACAACATATGTGAGACACATCTTGGGTGGTAGGAGATGAGTCTCCGTGCAACATTGTTAATAGTTGATTATAGTTATTTTGTTTCTTAATTATATTTATATTTTGTATTATTTAAGTCTATAATATAAATGTTTATACTTCTCGAACTAAAAACTAAATTTTATCAGATTTATTTGATGATTGAATCTTTTTTGAATTTTTCGATACACAAATTTGAACCAGGAAATATATGCTATGAACAATGGTGACAACATGTGATGACAAGATTCATTCTAGAAGTGATAACTTGATGGCAAATAGTAAACAAATTCCCTCTTTCAGTAACTTCACTTTATCTTTTGATTTGCTTCTATTGTATTTTCACTTCTTTCCACTTGCCAATATCTTTATCTTGGGTTTATTGCTAATGTGGTACTTTGGGTTGATATAAGTTATGGCTATTACGTTTCCTAGGTCATTGTTTTTCCAAATTTTTACACCTTACGTTGTGATGTGTTTTTCTTGGTCTGTAACATTGATGAAGAGGAAATAAAACTAAAATATCGTTGTTGTTTGGAGAAATATGAGTTCGTACTCATGTCAACAAGAGACTTTGAGTTGTTATATCAACTTTGTGGAAAAGAATTGGATGGCTTTTGAAAGCCCCCTATCATTTCCCTTTATCTGAAGGCTGATTTTCAATGACCTTAACCCATTCTGTAATGTCCCTTATTGAGACTTCAACTGAAAAAGGAGGAAATCACACAAACCCCAAAATTATTAATTTCAGGTTTCAGACCAGCAAACTGATTTTTATGACAGCTGGAAATCAGCAGTCTGATTTTTATAACAATAGTAAAAATGAAGGAAAATCATTTGAAATTCATCAAATAACCCAACCAAAATATAGATAAGTATTTTAAAAAGTATTTAAGCCACTTTCCAATATGAAACTTGATGAAAACACAACTGGAAAATTATTGAAATGCAATAGAAGTACAACTCAAAGAAATTATGAAATGAAGGGTTTCCAAACCCCAAATTCCACAAAATATGATTTTTTTCAGCCTTATAAATTATGAGGAGTCCAAATATGAGAGAAAATCTAAATTTCGTGCCCTAGAAGGCACCCACCAACCACTCAACCCAAGTCGCTCCCTCTAGGGAGAGCTCCAAATTGCATGCAAACCCTTGTAGATGTCTTCCTTGATCTTCTAATGTCCAAATCTGCAAGAGGTCTTCAAAGTTGTCTTCACTTCACCCAAAATTGGAGGGTTTTCGTCCTCCAACCAGCCACAAGGAAAGTTTTCGTTTTCCTTGGAAAAAGCCACACTAATGGATTGTCGCCCAATAGTGGAATGACAATGATCAATTAGCCCAAAGATCAAATGTAGAGAAAATGCGCCAAGATAGATGATGAAAATGAATTCATTGATCTCCTTTTATATCCTCCCTTTGGCGTCGAAAGCCAAGTAGAAGGACCAACCTCATAAAAGCTTATTTGGGTCTTTTAATTTTCCTTTAAGACACCTCCAATCCAGCCATCCTGCCTTATTAAAGAAAACACTAGAGAAAACATTAAAAACTAATACAAGAAAAATGAAATGGAATGCAACTCCTTTTCTTGTTCAATAATCCTTCTTTGCCACGAAAAGGGAATGACAAGAAGTCCATATTTAGGCCTCATAATGAAAAAGGGGACATTACACATTCTCTCCTTGTGGGTCTAAGGAGGAAAGCAAGGGGAAGATCTGAATTATATTTTTATTGTTGTTAGGTAGTTATTTTCATTATTTATCATTTATTCTATTGAGAAGCTAGCGCTCCAATAGAGGAACTTAAGTAGTTAGAAAATAAAGGTATTTTGAGCGTGTAGGCTCTAAATACCATTTGAATAATTAAAAGCACTTACCTTAAGGGGTCGGCCATCACTTTTATGTTATTAAGCCTTCCTTGTGGCTATTTAAGGAGGTCGCTTGGGCATTAATGATTCATGTTTTGGTGATTATTCTTATCTTGGTGAAAGTTGGCTAGTGTAGCCCTTTTACTCTCTCTCTCAAGGACGAAACCCCTTGAGTTGAGGACCTCATCCAAGGACGAAAACTCTTGGTTGGGAAACTGGTGAAGGACGAAAACCCTTCATGAGGTTTTTGGTGTGCTAGCTGATCTGAAAAGTAATAAAGTATCTTTCTCTTGCATATGTGGTGTTTTTGGTGCAATATTATATTTGTTTAGAGTGAAACGACCTACTTTGGAGTGGAATTTGGGTATTTGTGATGCTAAATTGGTAAATCTGAAATTACTAGCTTGTTCTTCATAATATATAAGGCCAATATCTTGAGTTTCATGAATTTTGGAGCTTTCTAAGTTGAGTTGTGAATTTTTAAAGTAATGCTGTAGACAAAGGTTTCGTTGAAATTCATATTTCCATATCTAGTGTATTTTAAAATCAAATTTCTTGCATTATATGATTGTTGTTGATATATCATAATTTTAGAGATTTAAGTGGAACTGATTGGAAGGGTTTTGAAGGCACGAAGGTGCGGTTGAAACCTCCAAACAAATTGCTGCCCCAGAACAGGGTTTTATTTGCAGGTTTACAGGTTTATAACAAGTCAATAATCTGATTTGTGAGCTTTTGGTCATTTCCCGAGCCCCCCCAAAAAGGGACATTACAGTGGTATCATAACATCATCCTCCCAGCCTGTGATGCATGGAAAAAATGGAGATGATCATGAAGACCCAATAAGGAATAGTGGATACATTGGATAGGCTTTCCTTAGCCATCCAAAACATGCAGGGTGGTGGTTCGCTCAAGGAGAAAAGGGTTTCAAGGATTGACGACTTGACAAAAAAAAATCAAGCTCTTCTAGAAAGGTGCAGGATGCCCTTTACTTTGAGGATTTCGTGGAAATAGAGAATCATAGAGTGGGAATTGGCACAAGGCATAATGCTCGAACCTCATCAAAGAACCGTGGCAGAAAGATCTACGTCGTAGAGGGAAGAACACCCTCCATTGTGAAGTAGGTCGAAGAGTATGTGGCGGATCAGCTACAAGGTGGAGAAGTCATGATGAAGATCGAAGATGCAACTTCCTTTTATAACCACCCTTCCGAGGCGACAAAAGAGGAAGATATCCACCAAGCCGAGGAGGAAGAACCATCGCAACAACTGTTTGGGGTGATGGATCAGCCTTTGGAAGCCCTAGAGGCACCCATCCCCATTGCCAAAGGTGAGCCCTCTACTGATTTTCCTTACAGCCCTATGAAAGCACTAGAGGGAGAAATGGCTAAGCAAGAACCAAGAAAAAGGGAAGGTAAAGAATTTTTCTTGAATTCTAATGGTTGCATGTGGAAAAATACTAAGGGAACTTGGGAGCATGAGCAAAAGGATGAGAGGAATTATCAAGCACCAGTTGTTCTGGAAAATTGGAAATGGCGAGCAAACAAACTTTGGATGGATTCTTGGGATGGCCATCCTCCTTTGATCAAACAATATCCACACCTTAGGAATATTATTGAGATCCTCCATGGACAAGGAAAAATTAAGGTTAAGCACTACACTCAGCTTGCTTACCTAGGGAGTGAATGGATTCCTCCATCTCTGTGGCAGATTAACTTGACTCAGGCACAAGTTCAATTCCTCCAAACTCTTCTGCAAAACAAGATCCTTTGTATGAATTCATCATATGATACATTGGGACGGGGAACTAAGTAGGATGGAAAATATACAGTTGCTGCAGGCTATAAAGTATTAGTGACTCCTCATCCACATCCTTGGAAAGATATCTTTGTAGACCTTTGGCAACCTGTTCTATGACCCAAGTTGAGATTCTTTGTTTGGCTTCTTCTCTATCATAGAGTTCTTATAGGTGATAATTTGATGAAAAGGGGCATGTTTGGACCCTTTTGGCCTCCTTTATGTAGAAATGCAGAAGAGACCCTAACTCGTATCTTCTTTCAATTCCCCTTCACTTTGGCCCTCTGGTGTACACTAATTGATTGGCTTTCGGTAACGTGGCAATCCCCTTTGAATATAGTGGACACTATTAGAAGATGGAAACATTCAGTTAGGGACACTCGGGACTTTGCCAAAGGAATATGGTTGGCTATTTCTCTTCTGCTGTGAAATGTTTGGAAGGAAAGCAACAAACGCATTTTCAAGCTAGAAAGCCGAGACAGATGGTACATTATGGACTTGACTAAAAGTAATATTGCAGAAACTATCATACACAATCTAAAATTACCGTCTCCACTGCCTGAGAGGTGGAAAGCTCTCTTACAAAAACTTAATTTGGGCAACAGACAATTGCAGATAAAGCAAGCTACCAATTAAAGGGTACCCTCTGCTCTTCGAATATGGAAGCCTCCTCCATTCGGAGTTATCAAATTAAACACTGATGGGGCTGCTAGAGGTAATCTGGGTCCAACCAGTATGGGAGGGATAGCTCACGACTCCTTGGGAATTACTCTTTTCCTCTTTGCATAGCAATTGGGACACTACACTAACAATGTGGCTGAAATTATGGCAGTCTAGCATGTTCTCCTGGAAGCGACTAAACTGGGATGTCCTAGTATCATAGTAGAATTGGACTCCAAGGTTATAATTACCCTTCTTCAAACCCCTGAGCAACATCTGTCTAATAATTGGCTTATTGCCAGAATTCGGGATCAGATAAAACTCATTGCCAGATAGTTCCAGACAATCAGATACTCTCATGTCCCTAGAGAGCAGAACAAGATAGCGGATGGATTGGCCAACTGGGCTTTAGACCATCCTAATCTGTTACATTTTGGACCTATACCCTTGATATGGCCCTAGGAGAAACAGAAACAGATAGAGCGGATCCTCTCTTTGAAATCACATGATGGATAAATCTCAGATATGCTATCTCTTCTCTTTTATTTGTACTTGGAAATCAAAAGATATCTCATCCAGTATGAGTATAATTGCTTGGCATTGTAATTTGTACTTTGTATTTTGATTAATATAAATTTGGTGGTTTTTAAAAAAAAAAAAGGATGAGAGGAAGCATGAGGATGAAGTGAATAGCTCAAGCAATTCTCTTATAACAATGGAGGATGGAGTTATTGAAGAAGAAGATTCGGTGGTCAAGAGATATATGGCCACAGTGCTAACACCCATTGTTGTTCCAGAGAGTCAACATTATGAGGTAATTAATGATCATTGTTTTGTTAATGCTGATGATATTTTAGCATGTGATGAATCCAAGGCTGAAAGGAAGGGTGAGGAGCAAGAAGGGGAAGTGAGAGAAATGGTTGGAGCCCATTTCTCAAATAGACATGATAACAGTCAACTTGCTGGGCTGTTTATAACAGCAGTCAAAAGTTGGTCGTTTGATGGAATACTCAGCCTTGACAAGAAGCCAAAGGTTACCCAAGACAAGTACCGACAAATGTGGAAGGAAAATATTCCATCCGATGAAGAAACTATGCCAAGAAAGAGTGCTGATTAAACTTAGAAATTCTGAGTCATGAGAATATCATGGGCAGCCCATGGTATGAGGATGTCTCACTTTTTGCCAATCTGTCATTTCAGATATGTTGTCATCATGGGAAGCTGGTTAGGAAGAGTAATCATATTTCATGTGTGTCACCGCTGATTGGATATCATCATGCACATCATACTTCACGGGGTGATGAGGTAAGAAGTACTTTTTATAGTAAGGAGCATATAGATACTTGGGATCAATTTCAAAGGTGTTTCCACATGTGGCATATACGTACTATGTTGAGATTTACAAATAGAGGAATATCTGATTTCAAAATCATTATGAAAGGAAATTCTATCAAGATGAGTTTGGGACATGATGGTGGTTCTAATTTTCAGTTTCATATGTGGTTAACCCATGGTTCCATGAAAATGGAAGAGCTAGAAAGAATGGGATGGATGGGCATCATTCTTACTATAATATGTGGCACACATCACCCATCCCGGGTGAAGGATCTTATTCATGACCAAAGGGTCACCATGCTTGAAGAGAATGGTAATATGCATCAATTTATTGAAGAAGAATTGGCAAGAAGGATGGGGCCAAACAAGGCTGGTTTCAAAGGCTACCCGATCACTGTAACCTATGGAACATCTCCTCTGTGCACAAGAAAGATACCCCAACTCACTAGTCCCATGAAAAACTATGAGTTTTGCATTGACTTCTTTGTTTGAAGTCCAGCTGAGGCACATATTGTTCTTGGGGGTCAAGAGCTCCAAACTTTAGGGGAATTTACCCTCAAAATTCACAAGAAGGGGTTGAAGTGCCACTTACAAAATGAAGAAGTCAGAATTCATGAAATTAGAAATGGCAAAGGTATGCTTGTTAAACAAGGGAAGATTGGTTTTATTTCCTTACTAGCAGTAGGGAAGGGACTGATCATAGCTAATAATGCAAGGAGGAATTTGGCAAACATTATCACGAGGGAGTATAGATTGGAGATTAAAATATGCATGGCTGTTATGGGAGTTTTCTCAAATTAATATTTGTTTATTCACAAGCAATAGAAGGCTGTCCTTCAAGAAGAACTCTCAAAAAGGAAGCTACTTCAACATTTATGTGTCTATTGCATACTACTCTTTCAGCCTTCCACTCATTTTTGCAACAGCTGAAAGTGAGATTCCAATGGTTAGGATGGTAGACACTCAGCCCCACTTTCCTAAAGTGGTATGCCTAGCTTTCCAAAAAATAATTTCAGTCACTAATACCACCCAATTTCAAGGGAACATGCCTAGCTACATCAGTTCGGAAGATAGCAAAATGATGATGTTAAAGATTGACCACTTGGGAGAGGAAGAAACTCAGTTTTTGAAGGGATACTCAGCCCTTAAGCAATCATCACCAACCCAATTCAATCTGATTAGGGGGAAGAAAATACAAATTCTTAATCATGGAGAGGTATTTCAGCTGAGTACAGGAGAAGAAGGCAAAAGAGAGCCATTCCATCCACCAACATGGCCTGAAAGGAGAGTAATAAGTATTTTGTTTTTTCTTAATAAGTTTGTTTCATGTGTAGGTTCAAGTTGGAAGGGAAGGGAACAACTGAGATCTTTTTTCTATCTAATGGAGAGGCTAATTGAGGTCATTGCACCATTAGGAGGCCCTACGTGGAGTTGGTCTCCTTCCTAAACCAAGGAAGGTCAATTTTATCATATTTTGATAAATTCTAAAGAGCTGGTCCAGTCACAAACAAGCATACACAACTGCGAATGGACTCAAATTTGGAAAATATCTAGATAGAAAAGAAGGAAAGCAAGAGCCCAATGGAACTTCACTTTCGTTTTCCGCAGTCATGGCTATACTTCAGAAGAGCCCAATGGAACTTCACTTTGGTTTTCCGCAGTCACGGCTATACTTCAGCCACTTCTATTCTTGCAGATGTGAGATATTTTGGCATGAGTAGAGTTTATAAAGAGGACAAATGCGAGAAGGGACAAGAAATAAGATGCAACTTAGATACATTTGGGATTCTGGTACTTGCAATTGTCTAGGGACAAACAATTTCGAGAGGGGAGGATTCTCATGTCTCTTTTTCGAGACAATTCTGTTTGAAGACCTTGACCCATTTTCCTTCCTCATGGATCCAAACGAACAAGCTAGAGGAAGCCAATAATGTCATCATGTGCTTAATTGTTGTGTTGGTATTTCTTTTCATTATTGATCATTGCATCCTGTTGGTGAAGCCTAGCACTCCAACAGATAAACTTAAGTAGTTAGGATAATAAAGAGTATTGGTGAGCATGTAGGCTCCAAAAACCAAAAGAAAATAATAATAAAGCGAGTCTACCTTAAGTGGTCGGCCATCACTTTCATGTTAGGCCCAAGACTTGGCGCTTGCCCTGGATGTTTTAAATAGAGGTTGTTCGGGCATTAGTTCAATTCATGTTTTGGTGATTGTTCATATTTTGGTGAAAGTTGGCTAGTGTAGCCCTTTTACTCTCTCTCTCTCTCTCAAGGACGAAACCCTTTGGGCTGAGGACCTCATCCAAGGACGAAAACCCTTGGTTGAGAAACTTGTGAATGCCGAAAACCCTTCATGAGTTTTTTTGGTGTGCAAGCTGATTTGAAAAGCAATAAAGTAACTTTCTCTTGCATGTGCGGTCTCTTTGGTGCAATCAATATAATTTGTTTAGAGTGGAGCGACCATACCTTGGAGTGGACTTTTGGTACTGTGTGTTAGCTAATTTGGTAAATATGAAATTACTAGCTTGTTCTTCATAATTTATAAGGCCAATATCTTGAGTTTCATGAATTTTGGAGCTTTCAAAGTTGAGTTGTGAATTTTTAAAGTGACGCTGCAGACAAGGGTTCCGTTGAAATTTATATCTCCATATCTAGTGTATTAAAAATCAGATTTCATGCATTGTATGATTGCTGTTGATATATCATAATTCTAGAGACTTAAGTGGAGCTGATTGGAAGGGTTTTGAGGGCACGAAGGTGGGGTTGAAACCCCCAAACAGGTCGCTGCCCTAGAACAGGGTTTTATGTGCAGGTTTACATGTTTATAACAGCAGCTCAATAATTTGATTTGTGAGCTTTTGGTCATTTCCTGAGTCCCCCCCCCAAAAAAAGGGACATTATAGCCCCAATGATAGAGACAACATATTGCAGAGTTTGAGAAATCTTTTGTGTCCAAGTGGTTTATAGATTTAAGAAGCACGACATTAGAGTATGAGTGGTGTTCCAGCAATGTAATATTGCAAACTAGCCAAAAAAATGCAAATATATGATGATAATGATGTATGAATTCTAACTAGGATTCATAAAGATATCGGTTCTGCTACATGGACGTTATTTTGATCGTTAAGAACCATTGCTTGAATACATTTCACAGTGGTTCTTTTATATGGATATATTGATAATTAACACCATTATTTTAAAATTTAAACACATGGGTTAAGTGTAAAAATTTGTCAACAATAATCTAACACTCCTTTGTACTGTTAAAATCTTGATTTGATTAGCAATATTGGCAGAGGATAGTTGATCGGCAGCTCTATACCATTCTCATAGCATTCATGGTTTGCTAACAGTTGCTACCATACAAAAGTGGGGTATTTTTTTCTAAGAAATGAAGTTTAAATTGGTCCAGCTACCAAATGGGTTACATCTGCTGAGCATTAGAACCACAAGGAAAATCTCTCCCACATAGGGAAGGAAAGAAAGCCCTAAAGTGTGCACCCCAATGGGCAAAGAATTCACATCCTTAACAGATCAGTCAAGCTTATCGTGCACAATCAAATCCAAATCATTCAATTCTAATGGACTGAACTACATTATAAATGTATAAGAACTTGTAAATGTTTTCAAATGGTTGACCATTTAGTATGCAGCTGTAGTAGATTGCCTCTGGAATAGTGTTACAAAATTAATTGCTTTGTAAAATGGCTACAACTGTGGGATCCAACGTCTCCCTGCCTTCTTTAGTTCCATGGAAAAATGCCTTTGAACTATGTTGCAGGAAACGGGAGTAGCAGGGGGCATTTCCTGGGAGAAACGGCGAACTGAAACGGCATCACGGTTGACGTTTCCGGGATTTCTTTACATGTATAAAAAAACAAAAACTAAAAAATTTCCTTCGAAAATAAAACAATTGCTGAAATGTGACTGTCAAATCTTATTTTAAGATATGATACATTTACAAAATATAGTAATATTAGGAATTTGTTTCTTGAGTTCTTTCATTTTCAAAATACAAAATGTCATGAATACATTTACAAAAATAAGAGACATGATATCTTGTTTTATATTACTGCAGTTCAATCGCTGCTATAAACTTTAATGATAATGCTGTCAAAATTGCATTTACGTTTGTATTTTTATTTGGGTTGCAGATTGAATACCACAACCCGGAATCATAGCAGGGGACGTTTCCTGGGCAAAACGGCAAAAACTGAAATGGCATCACGGTCGACATTTCCAGGATCTCTTTATATTTATTAAAAAAAACGAAAAAAATATCTTCAAAAATAAAACTATTGCTGAAATGTGACTGTCAAACGTATTTTAAGATATGATACATTTACAAAATACAGTAATATTTGGAAATTGTTTCTTGGGTTCTTTCGTTTTCAAAATACAAAATGTCATGAATACATTTACAAAAATAGGAGACAAATATTTGGATTTATATTACTGCAGTTCAATCGCTGCTATAAAATTTAATGATAATGCTGTCAAAGTTGCATTTACGTTTATAGTTTTATTTGGGTTGCAGATTGAATAACACAATCTGGAATCATATTAGTTGACCCACGAGAAAATAAATCTTCATTACCTATCCTATCTCCTCTGCACCTCCACCATCAGTAGCAGAAAAAACAATCTGTTTCCGAATTCTTGTGCAAACCTATCAAATATATCAACAGGAGTCATTTTTGATAGGGCATTTGAAGTCTTGAATGAGCTCTCACCCCACCATATGATAACTTCGTGGGGGCTGAAGCAGATTTTCAACAGTTAGGTGCCTTGGTATATTTGTTGTAGGTTCATCATTGTGAAATGTTACAGGACTATCATTCATATTCATACATTGTGTGTGTGAATGCCTAAGACTAACACACTGTTTTCTAGGAATTGGATAGGAACAGTGTCCACTTCTCTATTGTTGTTATTGAATCTCTTTGATTATTCATCTTTCGAAACACTAATTTGAGATTTGCATTTACATTTTGAAGTTTGAACCTATAAAACATGATGCCATATGAACATGTGAAATTTTAATCATGTTGAATGTTTTGAATTTTCGTGAATACTATGTTTTTAAGTGTTTTATCTTTTATGGACTGAAAATAAGTAATATGCATTTTTTATATATATTTGTATATTTTAATGATTTATTGTACGGATGTTTCTGTGACGTTTTGGTTCCAAGGGTTCTTGAAAAATTGGCATTTCCACATTTCGGATCCATTTTTGTTTTCTGGTAACTTAGTTTTTGAAGATAACTTTTGCTAGACAGTGTCTTTAAAAATATTTGCAAAGAGCAATTCAAATTTTAGAATGATTCGCAACTTTTGTATTCAGCATTGTTTATCCTTGTAGAAGGATCCTATTCACATGCAGGTAATAGACATAGATTGTGACCACTGGTTAGCGAGCACTGAATGTCTTTTGGTATTCATTCTTTGACATCAAGTCTTGTTTTATAGTGCCCAAAAATAAATTTAGTTTTGTTCCTTTATTTTGACAACCCATTTGTTAGAAGTTTGGCCATTCATTTATAAAATACCTTTGCTTCACAAGTCAGCAGTTCTTAAGAAAATGGCAGGGAGATATTTATATAGGAATTCCTTCTCACTTTGTTAGCCTTATGCCGTTTTCTTTTGATTGTTTCTGCTTTTAGAATTATGGAATGGACATGTTTATTCAGCAACCAATCAACATTTTTCACATATTACAGAGCATGCCTCAATGTGTAGATTTTCTTGTTCACATGGATTTCTTGTCTGCTTCATTCAACATTTGTCATTCAGTATTGTGGGTTGACAAATTTATTGACCTTTTATCTTTTCGTATTTGACAGTGGAAGAAGGTTCTGTACAGGCTGGAGCAGTTAGCCATTGAACTTAATCGGCCAGACGTATGGGATGATCCAGTTAAAGCTGGGCGACTTAGCTGTGAGCATGGATCTTTAGCTGGGAAAGTGAAATCTGTCAATGATCTCGAAGCAGAACTCATTGAGCATGTTGATTTATTGGAGCTTGCACATGAAGAAAATGATTTGGAATTGCAAGTGGTGAGTGCCATTTTCTGGTTCACCATGTTCTTGATTATGGATAGCAACTGATTGGTTGTAGGTGAAGTTTGTTAGGATATTGCAGGTTCAAGGTTTGATGTTGTATGTTTCCAGCATATAAGCTTAGTATCATTTTAGAGTGTTTTGATGATAAACAAAAGAAAGATGATAAGAAAAAAAATAACGATAGAAAAACACCTAAACACCTAACTATGGATATGTTATATACTCTTTATTGTTGGTAATGATGTTGGTTAAAATAGGCATTGCAACCCAGCTAAAAAGGGTTAACATTGTGACAGTGACACCCTCTATAACCCCTTTTCCCAAAAGTTAGAAGAATTCCGAGTTAAATAATCCTTTTTTAATGCATGTTCCCTATACACAAATCGTAACACCCTATCCCAATCCTCACCCTGTTTTAATGCACAACCTTAACTACCTGTCCTAAATCACCCATTTAACCCTTTGCACTCATCACACCCCCGAACTACCCCATACATTTACTCTAGCACCTTAACAATTTCCACAACATGTTCCAGCTTCTTATCTAACTGTCCAGACATCCTCAATTCATCCCCCCAAACTTCAATGCCAAGAAGGGTTCATCCAAGGCCGGAGAAGACACAATACGTCCGTCCAGGGTGGGAATGTGTCCGTCAAAACATAGGAGGTACATGTTGAAAGAAAGGGGTCTGTCCAGGGCTTAGTGACAAAAATAGGGGCATCCGAGATTGGGACAGTCACATCCAAGTGAATTGAGCTGTCTGGGACAGCAGGCAAACCGTCCTACCTACCAGAACTGTTGATGTGGAATTATGGGCTCTCCAAGGCCAAATTCTCAACAGAGATGATAGACTTGTCCAATCACAATCATGGACAGTCGCAGGAGGTACATGTTAAAAGAAAGAGGTCTGTCCAGGGCTTAGCGACAAAAATAGGGGCATCCAAGTTTGGGATGGTGATGTCCAAGTAAATTGAGCTGTCTGGGACAGCAGGTAAACCGTCCTCCCGAGCAGAACTGTTGATGTGAATTTATGGGCTCTCCAAGGCCAACTTCTCAACAAAGATGATAGACTTGTCCAATCACAATCATGGACAGTCTTGACCCAAACTCAGCCCGTAATATTAATTTCAGTCCATCCAAAGAGCAGATCAGTTCAACAATAATAACAGAACCATCTGGAGAAAAGACGAGCCACTCCAAGCTAAAATTTGCTCCAACAAAAAAGAAGAGAAATCAACTTCCTAATTGTCAAAGAGGAAAAATCTATGTTTCAAAGAATTGCCTTTTTGATGCATTCATGGTTAGAGGGTCCAAATGAAAGACTATCTTAGACCATGCAGCCTAAAGATTCTCACAGACAACAATAGATGCACAAGCAAAGACCCATACGCACCATGAAATAACAAGCTTCGCTATATTAATTCATTGGGGAAATTACACTTAGATACAAGAATTACAATCTTACCACAGTCTTGAAATATAAGATTCTACAACAATCCTCAATGTGAAGCACTACTCTATCCTAACTAGACATGCAAGCTTGCAAGACTGCGCTTGAACCAGAATTGGCTCCTTTGCAAAACTGCTATTTGCAGGTTTTCCTTGCAGATTTGGCTCTCAACTCTGAATATGCAGCTCTCTCTATGGCCAAGCTCTTTGAGCTTCCTCCATTCAAGCTGCCTCTTCAAATCTTCACACTCGTATTTGTAAGGACCATTCGTTAGTGTAAAGATTCCATTCTTCCATTCTAAGTTCTAGTTTACTGGTCATTGTTTCTGTCATGTCTGTGCACATGGTTGTTACCTGAGAAAAGCGGATCTGACATGTGAAGAAACCGGATTTGGCACAAGAAAGGTGGATCGAACAACCTGGTGATGGAAATAGTTTGACAGCGCAGGTGTGCATAGGAAATGAGATGTTGCTGCAAAGAAATCTTTAGGTGAGTGCACAGGATATGCAAGTCACACATGGGGCTTAGGACTGCTTGCAAAGCTCATCCAATGTTGCTGCACAAGGCATTATGTAGGTCTTCCTTCGTTGCGCAAGGATTTTGAACCTTCTTTGGAAAAAACTTACCATGTAATATCCCTTTTAGGGCTGAAACTGAAAGACAAAGAAATAGCACCAATCCCAATTGAGAGTAATCGGATTTTTACAACAGCCAACCAAAGAATATGATAAACCCTAGCAGCGAACTGTATTTGCACTTTTAGGGCATCAAACACCCTCCAAAAAAGCTGAAAATGGATGTATAAATTCTCTTGAATATTATACTCAACCAATGGAACAAACACCAACCAAAAGTACTCCAAAACATATGCAAATTATGAAGTTCTATACAGCTGTAATTAAATTAAATACATCAAAATTACAACTCACAAGAATGGTTGAAAATGGAGGTTACAAGCCCCCAAAAATCTCATGAAAGTGTGAAATCAGCCTCTAAAATTATGAGGAATATGGATATCAACTCCAATTGAAGAAATTAGTGCTCTCATTATGGGTTAGTGACATTACTCCTCCAATGTGATTAGTCGCTACTTTAGGAGAGGGCCTATATCATGAGTTGGTGCTCACAACCCAAGCAACTCTTCTCCAGGATTAAACCCTAATGCTGAAAATTTGCATCATCAATCTCATGTAGATAGCTACTTGAGAAACAACCAGGTGTGAAGAGTATCTATCGAGATCTCCTTAGCTATAGGTGACACAACAAAGTGATTGAGTTCGCCCCTATAGTTGGGATCAAGATATGGTTGACTCCTTATATCAAGGAGTACAACATACCATGCAATGTATATGTAGTCTCTGACAAGTATGATGATGCCCGATTGAATTGCCAAATTGAACCCTCTTTTATACCCCAGTGCTTTTATGGCTATGCAAAACCAATTTGTTAGCAAAACTCTAACCAATTTTCACATATATCAACTCTCATAATGAGTGTTTATCTTCTTCTATTTTGCCTCCAAGTCCACCTTCTTAACCAAGTCGCTACCCAACCTGAGGGCCTAAAATCGGTAGCTCAAACTCTATTAAGTTCTTGAATGCAGATGTTTAGCTGAAAATATACTAAAATCAATGTGACTTGAAGTACTTGGAACACCTTGCTTGAAGTTTCTTCTTGCCCATCAGGCAAGTGAAATAGGCTAGAAGTCCTCCAATCATACTAGTTTGACACCAAAGGAGACATTGCAACCATTTGGTAGGTGAAGGGAATTGATTGCAAATAGTTGGAACGTGATCCTTGCCAATAGCGAATGATTGCCAATTGAGCAGATCTCTTTCCACTGACCTTGCACAAATGAAGACAATGCGAACCCTCGTTTATACAAAAATTGTGGATGCCAAACATGTGAACATTGAGTTGGATCCTAGCAACTAAGAGCCCATCCAAAAACAAGTTTCATTTAAGTTATTTTCACTGTGGCCTATTCTCCATGTTAAGAACAAGATGTAGAATTGACTAAAGTAGAAATCTTTGATAGAAGCCTTGCAAATGCTCATGTAATTAACTGTTAATTTGCTGACAGTCAGTTCTCTTGTTCAAATTGTTCTTGCCCATGTAAAGTTCATTGAGCTCGAATTCTTCAATGAACGATTTACCATGTGATAAGTAAGACACTGCATACTATCTGACTGAAGTAGAATCACCTATACCAATAGAATTGCACAATATGATGGAAATAAGAGAAGCATATGACCAAGCCAGGGAGCAACCTCCATGCCATTTTGAAGGGCAACCTCCACAACCTAAATAAGAACAAAATACTCCAGTATGATGATCTTTACCCGACCAGTACATCTTCTATCATACATGTGCACTTATGTTATGGAGATCAATGAGTCTACCCTACTACCAATATGAAGCATTGTGAAATAATTATATGACTTAATTAAAGGTTATGCTAGCCACAAATCGGCCACACATATCCTAATTGGCATGGGCCTTTAGGAGAAGGGCATAGCATTCCCCTCCCTTTCAAACAAGCATTGTTATCAATGCCGATTTCTGTATGAAATCTTTGTCCTCCCATGTCGCATTCTCACATGCAAGGTTCTTCCACTTGATAAGATACTCGGTGATTGCCCTCGTTTGCCTCCTCGTGAATCAAGTTTGGTTCCAAGATGATTCTTCCTTCTTCATTAAGCTTAGATTACTCTGCCTAGATGGGAATCTTCTACTTGGAGTGACTGATCTTTTGCCTCGTCCCCTTGTTTGTAGACTTGCCAGGGATAATTTGATTTCCACCTGTGGCTAAACTTTGACCTGACGAGTTTGGAATGAGGTTGGCCTCAAATCTACAAATACAAGAATTGTTAAACCCGCACAATGAGTTGCTGCGAGATCTTTCCAAAAAATGCAAAGAAATCAAAATAATTTCGAAAAGTGCGCCCTGTAGAGCCAAATTTGTGAAAAACTACTAAAATTGCAATAACTCACTCAAAACATATCAAAAAAGCCGATGAAAATTTTGGGTGTAGCTTTTTTGAATAATTGTACAGCCCTCAAAACAAATGCTAGATTCCTAAAAAGAATGCGCCATAGAAAACCTTTCCCAAATTGGAAGATGCTATAGGCAATTCTGTAAAAATTAATGTTTCGACCCCATTTTTTGCTCAAACCGATGGTGCTCTAATACCACTTGGTAGATTAACTTAGCAGTATATCACAATGAAGTAGAATCACAACAATATAACTGAATATGATGGAAAGAAAAGAAGCATATGACCAAGCCACTTCAAGTGCAATCTCCACAACCTTACAATAAGAGCAAACTACTCAAGAGTGAATCTGATGATATAGTACTATCATGACCTCCTTTATAGATCCTACTTATGTTATGGAGATTATTTAGGCCAACCCTACCACCAATATGAAGCATTGGAAATAATTATGACTTAATTAAAGGTTATGCTAGCCATAGGTCGGCCTCACATATCCCAATACATGTTATAGGCTAAGGGCAGAGCATTCTTATTAAGCCAACATTATATTGTGCAAAACTTTAGTCCCTTGTTATTATCTTGCATAGGATTTTAGAATATGTGCAAGAGTGTGCACAGAAAGTCCTTTACTCAATAAACAAAGAATGTTGCAAACATGGTTGCGGAAAATGTATTGCTTCAAATCTAAGTGTTTATGGTGATGCAAGATTGCTTGTGAACTTGGATGCTCCTTTGTCATTTACCTATATTAAGAAAGAAACACGAGTTCCTACTCATGTATTGCATGAGGTCTTTAATAGATTTTCCAAGTTTAGCAATTTCGGCTACACTGAACCAGGTCGCATCCTCAATTTTTCAGTCTTTCCACTTAACCAGATATTCAAAGTGTTGCCCAAGGATGGAAAGTACCAACGTCATTGACATTGATTGAGCTTGTATGTATGAGCGACAAAGAGAGTGAAACATAAAGGTATTGGCCAAATTCATGAAAGTCCTATAAAAAATAATAAAGCAATAGACAAAATGGATTTTGACTACGAAAATAATAACAAAAGATGTGAAAGAAATGGAACTTATAAAAACTGAACAAATAGTTTGTATGCCCTACCAAGCTCCCCTACCCATCAAACATACCACTCCTATGCCGTATGCCCTACTGTTGGTGACTTCCTTCTTCCTTGAACGTCCTATGGTCCTAGCATCTGTGTACACCCTATTGCAGCTGTACGACCTTTGTTTGGCACTTCACGACATCCAATTTTGCTATATGGTTAGTTTATTGCACTAGATGCCCGCCCATTACCGTACGGTGCCCTTTTCATCCACATGCCCGTTTGTGAATGTTTTCTCTGCCCCGAACGTTCTTTTCCCCCTTATACATCCACCTTCTATATGACTTCTACCTGCTGTTGTACATCCACCTTTCGTATGACATCTCCTTGTGCTTGAATGCTTTTTTGTTGTACGGCGCTCCTCACGTCCCACCACTTTTGTATGCCACCATGGCTGCCCCTCGCTATCGTATAGTTGCATAACATACGTTGCGAAAGGAAATAGACAATTGTCTGTTGTTTGGGTATCGTACTGTTTGCTTAAGACTATAAAATCCACCCCTCATTATCACATCTCCATTCCAGAGTGATGTGGAATTTTTAGCCGATGAGAATATATTAAAAACATTTAGAATTTTGCTTCCATGAAGGGACAACTGTTTGGAAACTCCGCACATTGCATTGTACATCCACAACATTTTTAGGTGCTCTTAAAAGCAATGCGTTTTCAAGAGATTTGCTTGTTGTCATGGATTTTCAAGGGTTGCAAAAGGGTCAAATTGTGATTAACTTCAGGGGTGCTGCCCCTCGACAACATATTGTATCACGATAGGGAGCATGCCCTGTGTATGTGGGCTAATAAGGTTAATAAATTATCTTTTTTTCTCTTCTCAACAATATAGATTAGTGTATAAATAGAAGAACATTGTAGGAGCCTACACACAATACAAGATTGTAATTGTGTAATTTTTAAGTCAAGGATCTAGAAGATGATGATCCACAATTTATCAAAGGCGTAGGGTCTTAAAGCCTAAGTCTATGATAGGGGGTGGGGTCTTACTAGAATCCTAGGTGGTAAGAAGATGGACAGTAAGAAAGTGCATATAAGATATCTAAATTAGGGTTGCAAGAATAAACAAGGAGGCAGGAGCATGCCACGGATCTAAAGTAGGGAAGTCAAAGTCAAGTGGCAAATAAAGGCAAGGGCTGATAGTAAGAATAACGCAATAGACAAAGAATTTGGTACTCTATCCTAATCTATATACATGATATATCAATCATAAATTAGGGAAACAAAAATATACATAAAGAAAAAGAAAGGTTAGAGATACTCACCTTTGTGAAGACACCATTGGCGCATTAAACCCCCATAGTTAGTAGCACCTTATGATAATGTTTTTATGGGTGACCACAAGAAGGATAGGAAGAAGATTTAAGTAGACCATGGTTGGAGACCCCAAAGAGTTGGTAAACCTTCTTGATGTTGTTCCTATTCTTGAGTACCCTAGACCCAATGCTCCAAATTTAGACCTCTAAGTGTAAGCGTAATGGGACCTAAACCTTTAAGACCTTTAAGAGCAACTTGGCAAGCACAATCAATCCGATAAGCAATGATGTCTATTTTGAGAAATGACTTAAATGATGTATATAAATAGGGGATTATTACCTGTATATAAATAGGGGATCATTCCCTGTGTATAAATAGGGGATCATTACCAGAATTCACAAACTCTTATGTCTGACAACATTGACCATGACTATTAGAAAGGTCCACTTGACACTGTCAGCTTGTAACTGGTGTCATGAGGGTCCCAAGGGGAAAAGGTGGTAGGAATGGAGCAAACACTTGGGAGCATATGTGAAGGTGATTTGAAGGAGGTCACAAGAGGATAGTAAGGAGATGACAAAGGAGGTGGTAAAGGTTAAGATATCTAAGGCATATGGGACTACACAACAAATCTCTCTCACATGTACCACCAAGTAGCCCAATGCTGCTTTCAGAAAAACCCGTTAAGGCACACACTTGGGGAGATCAATTCGCCAACAACCTGTAAAGAGTAATTACTAGTAAGAGTAAAAAATAAGGTATACACATATACTCCGGTCGAAGATCATCGCGTGTCATAATAGTGTAACATGAGATGGTCTTTAGGAAAAGAACCTGTAACACCAAAATCAAAATGAAATGACATTGAATGAATTAATAATAATAAGTGATATTCATATGAACTCAACCAAATGAAATATGCTTACCTCAACCTACCTTTCTGCGAAAGTGAATGCATGTTACCTCTCATCTTGACCATGAAGGTTGCAAATCTACTGAGGAACCTAATGATACAAGACTGAGCAAAAAGGATAACAATGCAAGTGTACACAAGTAACCAATAAATAGGTATACAAAAAAGATGGGAAGAGAGCTCATGGGAGGGTGCTAGATGGGTGTGGAGGGGTCTATAGTAGTTAATATGTGTAAAAAAGGTGCTAGCCAAGAAAGTAATCAACCAAATGATGGGGCCTGAAAAAGTAAGAAGTATAGATGGGATATAAAAGTAGATAATTGGGACTAGGTCAGGCTCGAATAGCCTTATAAAGGGAAGACCAAATTAGGTCCGAGGGAACCTAGAGAGATGTCATAAGGTGCTAGTCGGGAAATGAATTGATCAATCTAGCAGGTCTGTAAATAATGAATCACCAAAATATGGCAGTCAAAATCCCTAATGCGAGGAAGGAAAATCTGAGAAAGAAGATAAGAATGATTGAGAGAGAGCATCTTAAATGTTTAAAGGCACAAAAGATAGTCAAGTAGGGATGGTATAAGGAAATGTCTGTAAACCTTAATGCCTGTCATAATGCTAATATGTCTGAAAAAAGATGGAGAAAAGGATGTAAGAGGATGGGAATGACTTAGAATCTAGTCTGTCCAATAAGGGTGTGTAATGTAAAAGAGAGGATAAATGGGTACCACCAAGGAAAATCCAAGTTCTTTACCGGATGAAGACACTCTAATGAGATTGTGTAAGGTCCCCAAATGGACTATTTTTACCCCCAAACGGATTTGAAGTAAATCCCACTTCAGAATACAAATTATAGAGGACACAATAAATTTTTGATTGCAGATCTGATTTTTATCTAGAAATGGTGACTTGCCTAGATGAAGAAACTAATTCAAAGCATAAGACAATTCACTATATTTTTGCCATAAGCTGATCAGATGAATTTATTAAGCCAAAACATAAAGACTACCAATTTTGGAACCCAAAAAGGAGGCTGAAATATTTTATTAAAATTCTGCAAATACTTGCCTTTAGACACAGCTGGAAATCTGAAAATTTTGAGCCAAAATCCACTTCACAAAAGCTGATTTGAATGACTAAAAATCTGAAAGTAGAAAAACAACTCAAATCTGATTTTAAGTAGCCCAAAATGCCTCCAAACAGTCCTCTATGCAAGTCGCACCACCTAGGGTAAGCTGGAAACAAAGAAGAGATGCAGCAACAGTTTCACTCCTTAAAACCTTTGTCCAAATCTGCAAACTTTAGACCTCAATGCCGCTAGAAAACTATTGGAAATATAGCTAACTCTTTGATATGCAATGAAAACCCCTGTATAGAGAATCCTCTCAACTAGAAGAAGAGTTTTCGTTCCTCTTCTAGATCCCTCAGAGGGTTTTCATCCTCAAGAAATTCTTTTTAAGGGTTTCGTCCTCAGAAAATATTTTTGTAAAGCTCTAAGGCTCAGACAAAATTCAGATTTGTATAAAATAGAAAAACACACCTTCTACAAGCAAATCGACTTGCTTTTGTAGATGAACTTGACCAAATAGCCACCCTCATCTTCCAATCAGATTTCATCTCCCTCATTTAATGTTTTTTCCACATTTTTTCATCCTCCAAAGGGGTCACATTTTCTTCAAAGGGAGAATAATAAACCTAAAACGACATTTTCCTTTTTCTTATTTTACTTTATCGCTTTATATTTTTCTTTTCTATTTTTAATTTGACTTTATCATTAATAAATTAATATAAAGTGCTTATAATATTATTTTATATTGCACTTTTATAATTAATTTATTATGATAAGTTTCCCCTTTCTATCACCCTTTAGACGTTGGGAAACAAAATTGGGCTAAAGGTCTTCGACTAATTATTTTAGTAAGTGGGACATTTCAGATTGGCAAGACCAAGAGTTTTCAACATCAAGGAGTGAAAGAACTTTAATATGTAGGTTTTGGTTTAGGCAAACTAGTGAAGTATAAAAATATATCCCACGTTAACTATAAGATGCAAGAATAATAAATGTTTCCTACCTTTCCATGACGTTTTACCTGTTCCTTAGGACCTTAGCTCACGTAAGGAGCTATACTCTTACTACAAGTATTAGGTATTGGCGTGAATAGGTAGGGGTACTAAATGATAGATATGTGATCTCCTGTCCTAGTAAGAAAAACCTACCACAACCCGAAGGACCTCAAGTTTTGTAACAAGGCCAACTATGGGGTTTGAGCTTTCAACTAGGATAGTGGACGTGCCAATGATATCACATCTTTTTTGTTTGTGATTGACTTTTATGATTGTAATAATTGCCTTTTGCTTGATTTTTCTTTCATAATATAGCTTTTTACTTTTATTCCTTTTTGTGTTCCTCCTTTAAACAGATTAAGAAGGTTGATCGAATTGATATGAAAGATGACAAACACTACAGAGCTTACACCTAGCCACTATAGAAGAGAACCTACAAACCATGATATTTAGATACTCATAGATTTGTACCTTAGAGAATGGTGTTATCTTGAGACTGACTTGAGTAGGCCTAATAAGGAGCGTGATATAAAAGGTAGATAGTATAGCTATAATTGGGTTGCTCCAATCTTGATGTAGACAACAACGATGCAACAAAAGACGGATTTCAGACTTTTGTCATAAAAGAGAATAAACTAAGGATGAAAGACAAGTCAATAGATTACAAGAGTTGAGCTATAAATAGCATAGCTGTCTTTAGGAGACAAAATTACACTCTTGACCATTGTATTCCTTTCTAAGAGGATGGCTAACTACGGTTGGGAGCCAAAGGTAGCAAACATGTAATCATATATTAGAAGGGTGCTTATGAGGAGGGCCTTATGGTCTTACCATGCAACTCACAAGATGATAGCTAATAGGTGTAATAAAAAGAGATAAAAGAGCAAAGAATAATATTTAGTAGGAAACGTAGAGTGAAAATATAGGGAGCATAAAAAAACCACGAGGTATGGAAAAGTAGGAGAGAAAACAATGAAGCATATAAAACCAAGAGCCAGGTAGTAAGATGTCAAAGCTATGAAGTGTAGGTGGTGAGGTGCTAGTCGGGAAATGAATCGATCGAATTAATAGTCCTATAAAAATACTAGGTTGTGAGGTGCTAGACGAGAAATGAATTGATTGATCTAATAGTCTTATTAAAATTAGAGGTTGTGAGGTGCTAGTCTGGAAATGAATCGACTGAGCTAACAATCCAATAAAAACAAACCAATGTGAGGTGCTAGATGGGAAATGAATCGCCCAAACTAACAATCTTATAAATATAGTAGGCTTTGAGGTGCTCGTTGCGAAATGAATAGAATGAACTAACAATCCTGTGAAAATAAGATGAAGTGGGTAGAAGCCAAGGGGCGGTAGCGCTAAGAAGCGAAGGTAAAGATGAGAAGTAAAGGATAAAACTCAGAAGCGGAGGATAAATCTAAGAAGCAAAGGATATAAGAGAGACTATAAGAGGAAACATAATATGCAAATATTGTGTTAGTACATAAAATCATAATCTAAACATGTGAATGTAAAATCATGCTAAACATATTGAAGTGCAACAAAAGAAAGTAAAGTTATGTACAAGGTGATAAAGGAAGATGAAGCATAATACTTCTTCAGTTATTGACCATTAGTTGGTTCCTTGAAGATACGACCTTCACTAGTATGTAGGTGATAAATGTCTGGGCCTAAGATATCTTTAACTAAAAATGGACCTTGCCATTTTTGTGCATTTGCCTTCCCTATTGTGGGTGTAATCTAATTTAAGGACTAGTCCTTCGATTTCAAAGTTCTACGTTTTACAAGTTTGTTACATTGTTTGCAATGCGGGCTTTATACTGACGATTATGTTGGAGAGCATTGGCGTGTTTTTTGTCCAACAAATTGAGAGTGGGAAGGTTAGCGTTACGAAGTTCTTCGTTGGGGATGCTCCCATGAAGAGAAATGCGAAGGGAGGGCAATTCAACTTCTAGTGGGAGGACGACTTTAGAGCCGTATACTAGAGAGGATGGGGTTGCTCCAACGGATGTACGAATGCTAGTGCAATACACCCAAAGCACGTGGTACAACTGAAGGTGCCAATTCATACAGGAGTCTCAAATGGTCTTCTGGAGTAGTTTATTGAGAATATTATTGGTAGATTCTTCTTTTGTCATTACATTGGGGATGATACGGTGTAGATAAATTGTGCCTAATTTTGAATTTAACACAAAGATGGTTCATTTCGTTGCATTTGAAATTCCCACTATTGTTAGATATGATGATTTGTGGAATTCCAAAGCGGCAAATAATTTGGTTAAGGATACATTTCACAGTAGTAGGTATGACAACATTAGTGAGGGGCATGGCCTTGACCCACTTTGTAAAGTACTTGGTGGCCGTGATGATAAAGGTATGGCTGTCCTGTGAATAGGGTAACTTTCCAATACAATCTAATCCGCACATGGTAAAGGGCAAGGGAGTTTCAAGTGCTTAGAGATCAAATGAGGGAGAATGAATGAGATTATCATGAAAGTGGAAAGGTTTGCTTTTCTTGGTGAAAGTATTCGCATCTGCCTCTAAGGTAGGCCAATAATAATCCATATGTAGGCATTCACAGGCCTTAGCATGTTTGCTACAATGGTGTCCACAAATGCCCCCATGTGCTTGCTTGAGGAGAGGAGGGACCTCATCCTTGGTAACACAATGGAACGAGGTACCGTCAAAGCTATGATAGTAAAGATTGTCGTTTTAAGTAGATACTTGAAGATTTCGTGTGAATTTTAGTTTTCTCTCGATAGTCAGTGTCGATAGGACAAGTCTTGTTTTGAAGGAATTGGACCATATCCTTGTACCATGGATTTTTTCTCTTTGTGAGGTCTTTGATGTGGTAGATGAGCGTGACATTGGGGCAAGGTAAGGTTGTAATATCCTTTTTGAGGATAAAACTGAAAATTAAGGAAATTAGCTCTAGCCCCAATACAAACAAAATCTGATTTTTATAACAGCCATTAATAAAGGACCAAAAACACACTCTCAAACCCTAGCGACTAGGAGGGAGAGAGAGAAATCCACCGTAGAAACACTCAAAAATTATGAGAAGTTATTCTTTGGATTGCCCTTGATTGTAGAAGCTAGAAAATGTGATCAAATCATCAAACTCAGAATTCTGGAATTTATTATGGCACAAAAACAGCTGAAACTTGTAAATTCAATAACTCTTAGAAAACAAGGAATTTCCACACATATGAATACTCTAAACGATCATAAAAATATCAGCAGTCAAATGAGACCAATATTGATCCTGAAATCAATATTTTTCAACCATGGGAACCCTCTCAAAATTGATCCTGAAATCTCTAAATGAGTACTGAAAGCTGTCCAATGTTAATAAAAATCTGAATATGAAGTATTCTTCTCAAATCTGCAATATTCTTTAATACCAATCAATGTTGAACCATTTTCGTCCTCCAACAAAACCACTAGAAGGGTTTTTCGTCCTTCTAGGAAGCCACACAAGAGGGTTTTCTTCCTCAAGTGGAACAACATGGAGCAACAAGCTCATAATGCCCAAATAGGAAAATGCGCCAAAATTTAGATGCTCCAAATGAGCTCTCTAATCTACTTTTATATCCTCCTTTTGGCGCCAAGGCTCATAAAGGAAAGGCCAACCCCTAATAAGTCATTATAATCTTTTATTAAGCACCATTAAAAGCACTAAACCCAGCTGACCCACTAAGAATGGGTAATACAAAAATAAATTATGAATATAGCTGATGAAAATTGAAATATAATCCATGATCCTCCATTGTTCAACCATCGCTTGATAAGGAATCCTTTATTGCTGATTAATTCGTAAGAAGGGGACATTACAAAGGTTGAACGATATTTTTGGATTCAAACATGAAATTGGTTATCCTTAAGGGCTTTGTGGGGTTGAAAGTGAGATGTGGAGGAGGCTAAGGGATCAGCAACAATCTTGTGATTCAAGTGATTGATTTGATTGTAAAGGATGTAAACTTCGTAGCTATCTCGACAAATATCTTGTGGCAAGCTTTGAGATTTTCACTTCTACATTGGTATTCTCCACCTACTTTTTTTTTGGTTGAGGTTACCTAGGGAGAGGGCCCTAGCCCTTTGTGGCATCACCAACCCACATTGGCCGTGGAACCATCTAAGGATGGGAGTTTAAGCTCTCGTTTAGCCCACGGATTAAACCACATTATCGTGGTGCCCCATCACCGGGGTGTCCAAACCGTCGGTAGTAGGTTGCCTTAACACGGAGCCGAGATTTGAACCTTGAACCTCCCAATTACTAGGAGACCCAAGAACTGTTACACCACTACCTGTTAGATTTCTCCACCTACTTGTCGACAAACAAGAAGTGAATTCCCTGTAGACACCTAAATTCTGCTTTTGCAATCTTATTGCCAAAATGCACACAAATCACTCTTATTCTTCCCAATTCCGTTATAACTAGTGCTCTTTACTAATTAACTAACATTTCTTGCCACTTTGGTTGGTTAACAAACACTTCCTTGATCACCAAACCTCTTTTGCATTCAGGATGCCACTTTACGACGAATTGTAAGCCAAAATCCTCTTCAAAACAGACAATTAGCATTTTTAAGCTAATTAAGCCTATTTTGCCCTTGATTTGGTCAATATGCCCTAGTATTGACTCAAACCCCTCTTCTAACCACTCAAAATCACCCCATTCACCTCCACAACGTCTCAGCAAGCTTCAAAAGTTTATCCTAGCCTCCTAGTTGACCCTAAGCGGTTGATTAAGGCTCCATACCTCTTAATCACTTGGTAATTCACTAATTGTGATTAGTAAGGCCTAATCATGATTAACAATTCTAATCTAATTTGGGGCTTTTAGTCCCACATGCACCAAAATACAAGTTTATCCCGAAAGGAAAACTATAAAAGGAGTGCACCTCATTCCTTTATACTTTACACCATGCTTTGATTTGCATCTCATATAATAAATATGATTTATAGCCAAGCTCAATCCTTGCCTAAAGCCTTCAATGGGGTTAGTAGATGGATATCCAAAATTACCAAGTAGTCATTTGGAGAGGCCATTTCACCTTGTTTGGAGTAACAACCATAACCATTTGATTGCCCTTTGAGGTCTATTTAGGCCCATGTTAGGTAATTCAAGCATATTAGTAGGCATGTTTAGTTAGATTTTGTATTGTTTTCATACTAGTTAAACGTTCTTTTAAACTTCTATCTTAATGTTACATTTCTAGACTTAGAACCTTGGCTTGATCGATGACAATGGTGTTAGCTTTCCTTGTTTAGTCATGCAATTTTCTTTGTAAAGTTTAGGTTGCTTTCATTACCAAAAGCATGTGGATAGGTGATGCTGGAAGTGGTGGTGGCTCACATTTCAAGAATGAGAGTTTCTTAATCAGTCATATCATTAGTGACATTTATGTGAAGGTGAAAAGAGAAAGGATGTTTCTTTAAGGGTCTTTAAGAACATCCTGCCTCGGCGCCATGGAGACACTTGGTTTTGTCAAAGTGCAGGGTCCATATGTCTTCGTGCAAGTCAACAATGATTTCTTCGATCTCTTCGATTTAACTCCTTGGGTTGTAGGCTTGGTTCAGGTCCAATTTTACTTTCTTCAGGGTGTAGGCCTCGAGATCAAAAGTGAAGTTATGGAACTAGTATTTAAGGGTAAGGTTGTGGTCCATGCCCTCAATGATGAGTACATCTTCATTGGGTAGGATGTCCTAGATATGTCGGTAGACTGGGATTCGAGCAAAGACAAGTTGATTGGCAATCATTTGCACCTTGACTGATTTTTGAATGATAAAGCACAAGTCAAACTCCATGAAGAGTGCAACCCATTTTCCAATGCGGTTTGTAGGTAGGATACTTATGGAAAAGAAGTGATGGAGAGTACTGGTTTGAACAATGACATAAGTTGTTTGATAAAGAATATAGTGTCGAAGCTTAGAAGCGGTAAAATATATAGTTAAGCATGCATGCTCTATGATGGTTTAGCTTATCTCATAATCGAGTTGTTGTCAACTAATATAGTAGATAACGAGCTCTTTGCCTTCTCATCCTCTTATGCCAAGACTGCCCCAACGGATACGGGGGTAGATGAGGTGCAAAGGATGATGAGATGGTTAGCAACAAGATGTTGTAATGTTGGAATATTAAGTAATGATTTCTTCTTAGAGTCAAATGCTTATTGGCAGTTCTTATGCCATTTTTCTAAAGGAGGTTGTCAACGGAGTGAGTACGACAAAGTAGTTTGGGAACACACTGTAAAATTTCCCCAAGCTTTCATAATAAGGTGCAAAGGTTGGGGCGTGACATTTTAATGATTTTTTGGATTTTTGTGGTGTCCACATTGATTCCGCATTTTTAGATGTGGAACCCCAACAACTTGCCTTGGGTGACACAAAAGATACATTTTTGGGATTAAGGCAAAACTTATATTTCTGGGGGGGGCTCAAGGGCTTTGTTGAGGTTGCGAGCATGAAATTTTGCATGTTGAGATTCGACTAGAAGATTATCTACATAGACTTTTTATGGATTAGGTCATGGAAAATGTGGGTCGTTACACATTGATAAGTTGCTACAACATTTTAAAAGCCAAAGGGCGTCTTCACATGGAAATACATGCCTCGCTTGGTTGTGAAGGTGGTTTTATGTTGGTCTTCTGCAGCGATTTGGATTGGTTGTAATAGGAGAACATGTCCATAAGGGATAACATTTCATATTTGGCTGTAGTTTCGATTATGGTGTCAATGGATGGTAGAGGAAAGTCATCCTCAAGATAAGCTAGATTAACGTTATGAAAGTCAATGCAAGTGTGGATAACTAAGGTGACCTTTTTACGAATGGGGACGATGTTGGAGACTCTTTCAAAATAGTCAATCGGTTTGATAAATTTGGCATCTAGAAGTTCAATGACTTCCTTATGACAATGCTTAAAAATTTCCGGATGTAATTTTCTTATCTTTTGTTGAATAATACCAACATTAGGGTAGGTGATGATGTTATGGACAACAATCTCGGGATCACTTCCGGGCATGTTAGAATAACCCCAAGCAAAGACCTTGTTTTTAAGGACTGCTCGATGTTGTGCTTGTAAATGAAGGAAACAATATCCTATCATAACCACTTGGGAGTTATCATCATCGTCAAGTTGGACGGTGAGAATATCTTCCACAAACATAGATTTGCCATCTTGGAAATGATAGGGGGTATTGACTGGTTTGTCAATTTTTCTCATTGCATCGACATTAATGACAAAATTGTTGAATAAGGGAGGTTTCTTGGTAAAGTTACGAAGCTTATAATGCTGATGGGGTAACTGGTCTTCTTGTGTATGGAGTAGCTCGAGAATGGCTTCATCATTGTCAAATGTAGGTAAAGAACCGTTATACTAGACATCAATTTCAAGGGCAACATACCTTCTACCATTACGTTTTTGTTTTGATTTAATTTTCTTGACATCCATCACCTGAGCATTTAAAGTGATTTCTACTAGCTCAGAGGAAGATTTAACAGGATTTTGGATGGCATTGACCCGGTTGGGATTGGATTGTCCGATGCAGTTGATTGTTACAAATTTTGCTAAAACAACATTGGGTGTGTCTATTGAGGGTTTGATGCTATCTATCTACGACAGGCGAAATTAAATGACATCGTGCTCCTGGTAAGGATGGCCGATGTAGTTTGATATTTTTGGGATTTATCAAAAAGAATCACGCTTTTCAGGAACATGGCTGATGCAGTCAGAAGTGTCTGATTTTTCATGTTTATGCTCTGTAGCAAAGCTTGAGATTTGTTCAGTAAACCAATCAATTTTTTCTAGGGGTGAATTAGTTGGAGGACAATAAGCTAATGTTTCTTCTGCCTCATTGTCGCTAGTATCAAAACGAGGTGGACCAAAATCATAGGAAATTGAGATCATGTTGATTTCACGGTTGAAGGCATGCATTCGAGCCAAACTCTTTTGATAGTGGAGAACATCAATGTGTCTAGCTTCGACATGATATAGTTGTCATTGCTAGAAGGCAATATAGTGCATGCATGTGTATCACTGTGGTCGGAGGTATTAGTGTCGTTGAAAGGTTCTTTGGTGGGGACACCAAGTTTACTAAAGGGTCTAGAAGAGAGAGGTGGAATGAGTCGTGTTCGCTTGAGGTTTTGTTTGGAAAATTCTATTTTTTTGACTATGCAAAAGGGACACGATGTTAATTCATGACCCCTCGTCCACAAGGGCCTTCCTTATTTGGTCATCATGGATGAGAACACTAATAAGGAGGGTTGGATCATTGACACGGAAGAGGATTTCATCATTTACCATTTCATCCTCAAGAATCTCTACGGAGAGTGCCTTGATAGTCAGAGGAGTCACGGTTTCTAAAGTGTGAATCTCGGAAGCTCGAAATTAGGAGGTTAATTAGAGGTGTCCTTCATGGTAGTTTTCAAGGAATCCTCCAAAGCTTGAAGTGTTTGGATTAGGAATCTACGATGATAAGGAGATGTATACATAATTTCCATGAGGGGAATCTTACAAGGCATGGAGTTAAGTTCTTTAAGAACGTTCCATTTAGGGTTTTGATAAGATCCATAATGGTAATTAGGTTGAGAAGTGTATGAAGTGGTTGAGTATTTGATGATTGTAGGAGGTTTATTGTTATATTGAGTGACCCTTTCCTTAGATGGATGAGAAGGTTCCTTAGGTTGAGGCTCCGTTGGTGGAGTGGGTTCGTCATTAGAGTGATCATTAGATGATGGAGTAGAATCCTTAAGCAACAATTCGTCATGAAAAGGTTTCTTAGGTTCTTGGATGGGATCATTATGTGCGAGATTTTGTCGATAGTTGACTTTAGCTTCATTCACATATTGGGAGTTGATATTGTTATGGTCATAATACCCTTTAGTGGTGCCCACAAAGTTGTTTATTGGTGGGTGTCTTCTCGAGGTTATGGACTGCTCTAATTTTTTTTTTGATGATGTTGATGGCTTTTGAAAAAGTAATTGGTACTTCTCATAGTGCTCTTTGGTGATGTTGTTGATATCAAAATTAGCACCTACGAGGAAATTAAAGGTGATCTTTTTGAGATCTTGACAATTTTCATGAGAATGCCCATGTTAGCATGCCACCATCATAATAGATTGTGCTCATATCTTGTGGGCATGGGTTTTGAAGGATTAGGATGGTTTAATATAGGAATAGGCTTTGATTTGCCTGAATTCTTGGTAACTTGAGGGCTGATGGTAAAAGTTTGACTGATTTGGATTGGAATAAGGAGGAATCATGCTAGATTTTCCCTTAGAAGGGACTTGATTATGTGATGAGTTGATAGCATTAGTGGTTGTTTTGAAGGTGCCCTTGGTTTAATAGGTTATGTTGGCGCCCAAAAATTGTTCAACTCATTTTGGGGCCTTGGAGTTGAATTTGGAGCTCGAATAGTGATAAAACTTTCATTTTTGGTATCCTTATGTTTTAAACTCACCAAAAATGGTTGCCCTTCCTTACTATATGTGTGTACAGGTTTGTTGGCTAGATTTTCTGCATAGCATAAAACCTAGGCAGTCATGAGATAAATCTCCCTCACTTACTGGTGAGGCTCCCATGCAAATTTGTCAATTAAAATATGCTAGTATCTATATGGGGTTTTATTTTAACTGTTCAGCTCATGAACCATAGCTGTACAGTTCTGCAGCAAGTAAGCAACTGTTTAAAGAAAGGAAATATTTATAGAAGGGAATTATATAAATATAGGGAAGAAATGGGGAAGATGTGCATCCCAATCAATAGATAGCAGAGTTGATTGCATGCCCATAGAAGAAACCAATAGATATAAACACAGAATTATAAGCAAAGACAGCTCTAGATCTAGATCTAAAATAACACAAAGTTTATTCAAAGATCTAAGATAGAAAGCTAGAAACAAAATACATCGTGACACAAAGTTCTCCGGAAATCTACTCCTGTATATTCCTTTGCTTCAAGTGGCTCTAAAGGGTTTCAGCATAAAGTCTGGAACACAAGAATGCTGCTTACAAATTCTGATCTTTTAACTCGTAGGTTCTTCCTTTACTTATAGAATGTAGAGGGGCGATTACAAGTTGGAAGCTTTTAGCGAACTGGCACATGTGGAAGTCGGAAAGGAAACAACTAGAAATCTCCCTTCTGGAATTCCTCTTTGCATGACATGTATGATTTGCAACTAAAAATAGAACCTTCTATTTTGCACGTTTGCCACCTATCTCCAAGTAGTTGACTTCTTCAAGTAATGGCTTTTAAACCAATCACTTAAGTTGTATAATTTAATGGATCACTCAATTACCTTGTCGAAGGAAATAAGAGAAAGAAGAAGAAAGAGGAAAGCTGCAATCATGTCCTTTTTCATATTCTGCATGCAGCTAATTCTTTTGCCTTTGATTCTCACCAAGCTGGATCTAGGAGTAGCTGGATCTGGAAACAAGCTGGATGAAGCCTTTGCAATTATGGATCTTGAAACTTGGTTACGGGTGTTGCCTTTGCCTTGTCTTCCCTCTTATCCTTGAAGCTTTTGCAGTTCTTCTCCAGTACATGCATTAGTGCAATATTTGCCGTAAATAACTCATCATTTTTATTTTTAATTGCATATGAGCAATTAAAAATTCTGGAAAGCACTCCGGGTGAATGCAACTTCAATGAAGACTTCAATTGGAAGATTGGGAGCACATGCACGAGATCCTGGAAGGAATTTTCCATGCACTGACTTCTTCACAGGCTGCGTTTGAAACAAGAGGATGAAGCCTTTCTGCCGGAAGCTTTTGCAATTATGAGATCTGGATCTGGATCTATGTCTCTGATGTCAGCAAATCTGGAAGTAATGCATGATGCTGCTGAACTTTCTTTTTCACCCCGCTTTGCCATGGCTGAATCTATCTTTGTCTGAGCAAATTCTTTTTCTCTTTATTCGGCCGGAATTCTTCATAGTCGGTGCAGATCTGGATAATTCTTCAGATTCGGAGGATATGTTCAATGTAGTGGACATTGATTTAAGCTCCCTTTCTCTTATAAAAGCACCTGTAATGAATTCCTGCAATTAATTCAGACAAAGATGGCAACCGGAACAGTAGATTTTAATCATAAAAATCTGAATATATCAAGCATGCTGCCCCCAGAATTTGATGTTTTATTTGCATGCAAAACAAGCATGAATTTTACCAACTTCACCTGAGCACCTGTATCACTTATGCAGACACAAATCAACCTCCTTCAACCTGTGCGCCAATTCTGGAAGCTTTTAGCATTAATTTCACCTTCTTTTGAGCAAAAATCCTCTTCAAATGGGGTGCACTTTTCCTCTGGGCTGCACTTCTCTGCCTGTGAATTAATTAATTCATCCTTATGGCAGCCCCTGCGTATATAATCCTCATGATTCTATAATTAATTAATTAATTAATAAGCTTCACTCTTGAAATGGGGTGCCTATTTTGTGCATGCTCATGGCTGCCATTAAATAAATTAAATTAATTTAATTTTAGACTTCTGCTTCCAGTTAACTCAAGCCTCACAGTATGCTTTGACCTTAGCCACTGAAAATAAGAATTAATTAAATCATTTAATACTTTAAAAAGTATTATTTCTCTCCCAAATGGGGTGCACTTTTTGACATGAAGGGGCTGCATTAAATAAATAATATTTATTTAATTTTAGAACTGTCTATTTCCAACTTCTTTTTGTCCACTTCCCTTTGTTGACTTTTCCACAAGCCTGGGCACCAAAATTGGGTGAATAAATATTAACAAATATTTATTTAATGCATTATTATTCACCCAAAGTGGGTTGCACTTTTTGGAATAAGGAATTTCTATTTTTAAAAGTCAGATGACAATTGGATTATTTACCCTGCAAGGCAGCCCTGAAAATCCCATGATTCACTTAAGTCGTTTTTCTTTTATTCCACAATGAGAATTTTTACCCTGCAAGGTAGGTAAGAAATTCCCGCCTGCCTGCTACTTCTAATTTTCCCATTGTGACTTAAGTGGTGTTGCTTCCATGGGAAAAAGTACCCGGCTAGGCAGGTATAAAATTCCCACCGGCCCGCTGCTTCCAAAAATCCTATGATCCACTTCAAACCCTCTTTTTCCAAAAATGTGGCCAGCCCAGAAGAGGCTTTTTGGTGCACGACTTCGTCTTTTCCCAGAGAACCAGACCTCCGATGGCGAATTCCTTCTGGCACATCGTGTGTATGTGATCTCCAGATACTCCAGGCCAAGAATCAGGCCAAACCGGCAAAGGAATTGATCCAGAGAAATTTCACAGAAAATGAAACGAGGAGACACAAAAAACACAAAACGTTGCCAAAAGTTACAAATAAAGCCCATAATGCATTCTTGTTTAAAACCCTACTGATATATGGGAAAAATGACATGTACGATCACAACAGGGTTAATCTGGAGTACTAATTGCCTCAAACAGGACTCAAATTAATTAAATACAAATTTCCCGCAGGTAAACCCTAGCGACAGAATAAAACAATTTTGGGCATCTGAGTATTTGTCGAAAATGGCTAATATGGCTCTTTGGGAATATCTTGACACAATACAGGAACTTTTTGGCAATAAAAACATAAAACGACCCATTATTTTAAAAGAACGAAATTTGTAACATGGGGTAGTCTCAAATTTCAGGGTGAAATCTGGGGTCAACAAGGTTGCTCCAAAAAACTCGGAAAAATTTGAAGTGTTTTTGGCTTTGAAATGGGTGATGACGTTCAAATCCCTTGCACCTCTTCATGGATAGGGCCTTTGTGGCTGCCCTGCTGCTGTCATAAATTTAATTACAGGTGGGTATCATCTCTAGTTTTCTCCATTCCTTTGATGCAAATTGGATGGATAATTGTTGCCTTACTTGAAATAAATATTTAGAAGTATTTTTCAGCTATTGTGCATGGTTATATGGTGAATTTAAGTCCCTATACAATTCGCTGCTAGGGTTTTAAGGAATATTAAAACTGCTGTTATAAAAATCAGAATTCACTTCACTTGGGGTTTGTGTGATTTCCTCCTTTTCCAGTTTCAGTCTTAGAAAGGGACATTACATAATGCATATGGTGGGATGCTTTGGTATTTGTAAAAGAGTGGAGTAGGTAGATATAAACTTTTGCACCTCTTATGGCCGCATATGTATTTGAAAGTATATACTATTATACATAATAGTCATAGTCACAACCTTGTTGTTGTCAACTGCCTTAATTGAAGTAAAGGAAAGAATAAGATCTCAAGTCTTTTGAACCAATCAATATTTTGTAAAATCATTTTCTTCATTTAATTGGTTAAAGAAATTGGAAGTTCAAAGTTGTCAATATCATAAAATTGGAAAAATAAAAAATAATATGAATTTTAATTGGCAGCAAAGTAGGCAGATTAATCACTAGATAAAGAGCAATATGAAAATCGATTGCATTAGTACCTATTGGGCAGGAACTAATAAGACAATCCTAGATTATGAAAGGAAGTTATTTTCCCTGAACATACTCGAAAAATGTAGATAAAAGTAACTACAATTAGGGTTTGGAACATATTCACTCCAAATTAGGCTCAGGTTGTGACATTGATCCGAAATCGGATGAGAAGGTTGTGTAGGGTGTCGTAAAGCTGCTTGAAAAATCTAGGGATTTGGAATTGGGCATAGGATAGGTTTGTTTGTCAAATGTGTCATAGGGTTGATGAAGATGCCCTTTTCTACTGTAATCTGTGCAATTTTCCTCTGGCACTTGCTTGGCATGTCTCTGGATCTATTTTTTGTATGTATGTGTGTGATTACTCTTTTGTACCCAGTTGTGTCTTCTTTTTGTTGTTTAGTCTTAGCTCTCCTCGACCTAAAAGGGGTTAGTATGATTTGAACTGGGCTGACCTTACCGTGCCTAACTAATATAATGAGCACTGCACTACATACCAATACGCCAAAGCGGGATCAAGTTAAACGTAGTTCTCCAAGTCCTATGATGGTGTGGAGGCTAGTAAATTTAAACAAAGGTGGAGCACTAATTTATCCCTCCACAATTGTCAATGACACTGGTTGGATTTTAGTGCATAACTATGATCTAGGACAATAATATGGATATATTCAGATTTTAGTAACTTTGTTGTAATGTGCTTTAAGAGAGAAGTGCTTCAAGGCTTGGCTTAATGTCCTTCTTAGAGGTGCTTTTGATATGGGATCCTTAGTTTCCGCTAATAGGAAAAGGGTGCATACATTTATATAGGTGATTGATTTGAAATATTTCCTACTCCATTGACCCTAAGCCGAGTAAGGTAACTCGTGCATTTGAAAAGATGACTGTTACAAGGGTAGGGATGGATTTGTCAGTCGAGCCTATTTTAGGCCCACGAACCTCTCTAGGATGAAGCTAGAACCAAATGTGAGACATGAGATGGTTTGTAGAGAGTTTAGAGATTTGTTCTGTATACGGTGCATTGATTCTTGAAGTGTTAAGCTGAAGAATAGTTCATGAGCAAATAGCTTTAAGTTTAGTCAATAAATAGGTATATAGGATAATGTTAGGACAAAGTGCCAAAGTATTCTTGCCAAGTGCCACATGAACAAATTTTGGGTACTATAGATTCAATGGTCCAAATATAGACCTCTAAGTGTAAGCACAACTAGATTTAAACCTCTAAGATCTTCAAGAGCTGCTTGATGAGCGCATGTAGTCCAATAAGTGAAGATGTCTTTTTTTTTTCCCAAAAATGACTTCAATGATGCCTTTAAATAGGGGATCATGAATTGAAGTCGCAAACTTTCAGAGCTGGTGGCATCGACCATGGTTGATGCAGTTGGATGTTAGAAAATTTTGATAGACAGGTCAATGCTGTTGGCTTGCAACTGTTGGCGTAAGGGTCGTAAGGGGAAAAGGAGGTAAGAGTGGAGCAAACACTTGGGATTAGATGTGAAGGTAATCTGATGAGGATCTGAAGAAGGTTTCAAAAGGATAAAATGGAGATGACAAAAGTGGTAAAGGATAGGATATCTAAGGCATGTGGGACGACACAAGAAATCTGTCTCATAGGTATCGCTAACTAGCATCCCCTGCTCTCGGCGACGCTCCTCAAGGCACACACTCAGGGAGATCAATGCACCAATAACTTGCAAAGCGAAATTGTTAGGAAGAGTAAAATATAAGGTGAATATGCTCAGGGCGCCACTCCTTGATCCCACTTAGGGATGCCGCTCCCAGACCCCTCCTTTGATTCTACTGGAAGAAAAAAGAAAATGGTTCAAAATTGTGCCAGCTGAAATATGCTTTTTCTTGCTTCCATCGATGTTGCAAAATTTCTATCCCAACAACTCCACCAGAACTCTCCTATCTTCCCTCTTCATTATGATTTTTATCATGTGGTCTATGACTTGTGTCGAAAGGGACTCCAACTTGTTTTTGAGGGGGATAACATAGACCAACAATTATGAAAATATGTATTGTTATAGCTGACGTAGCTTTTCAGCCATCTTGTTAGAATTAAGATTATTAGGGCTACCACTATCGATAATGACTTTACAACACTTACCTCTAGATTTGCAAATGGTTCTGAAAAGAATCTTCCTTTGCACAGGTGCGTTTTCCACTTTAGCTAGTTTTGACAACATTGTTGTCATCATGAGAGCTTCTCTGCACTCCAACTCTTTTGTGTGGTTAACTTGTGTAATACTCTCCATATCGGTTTCTAGCCTATATTATTCTACCACTACTATTTTGGGGTGTGCGCCGGCATTGAACGTTCTATGTCCGGCTTCTCCACATTGGAAACACATATCAATGAATCCTCTACCTCTTCCGCGTCTGTTTTATCCTCTTCCTAGGATCCCTCAACCTAGCTTTTGTGACTCTATGTACTCCTTGACAAACATAATATGATCTTTCATGGTGATTAATAATGGCTCATATGACTCCTCCAATTAAGGCACAAGAAAAGACATTCAATGAGTTTTGCCTTCTGTCTTCATTGGCACATGCTTTTGGGGATCTCGTTTCCCATACATCGCTATTTGTATTGGTTTCTTTGCCACTTGTTTTCATGGCATGCTATTGTATTTGTCTTTTGTACTTATGTTTCTTTAGTTCGCTTCTAGGATTCTCTCTTCCGAGAACTTTCTATTGCTAATTGTTGTATCTGTGAGTCCCATTGATCTTTTGATCATATGTGGACATTAATATTATTTCTTTCTGAAAGAAGATCCTCTTGCTCTTGTGCATGATCTTGACCATGCAATTTATTCGTCTCTACCTCATATTCGTTCTTTCTCTTGTCATTGTGCACAAATCCTTTCCCGTGCGTGAACTTTCTTTTTGCTTGTGTGGGTTTTTGTTGTCTACAAGATAACTTCTCCTCTGTCTTCAGCGCACACTGATAACCTTCCTTGACTGACTTTAATCTCATTGTGCCAAACTCATCTTGAATGGAAATTTGTGGGTCATTCACATACCTTGAGACTTGTTTAGCATCACTTGCCATGTGGCAAGATCGATTAGTCATATGTAGAACTCATGTAGCCCTTCACACACATCTCCATTTGTCTTAGGTTTTTTCAAACAAGTTCAATTGATAATGTGCTGGCAGAAACTTTGCCTTAATCTTATCAACCACTCTTTTCAAGCTTTAATCCTATCGATGCTGATTGTGTGTCTCCACTTTGAACATGATCCCACTATAAAAATGCATGTCCCTTGAACTTTGTACAAGCAAATCTACCCTTCTTAGGATCCTCAATTGACTCATAGTCAAAATATTTTTCCAATTCTGCAATCCAATCTAAGAGATCTGTAGGACATAAGCTTCCTGAGTAATCCAGGATGTCTATCTGTGGTTTCCCTCTAATCTTTGAAATAGCTTTCAGATAAATATTGTTAGGGTCTTTATCAAATTCCTCAACATCAACCTTTGGCGCTTCATCATTGCTGGTGTCTTCATCAGTTCTCCTTTGAGCAATTTTCATCACTTCTAGCCTGTCATGGAGACCTCTCATCAGATCTGCCAATTCAGCCGCTCTCAGTGGTTTATTCCTCTTATCTCAACATGAATTCCTCTATGTGCCATTTCTATTCCTCATACAACAATAACAGAAACCGTTTAGTGTGACCTACACCTTCTACCCAACAACTTTAGTGTTGGAAGATGCCTATTCTACTTTCTACCTACACTCACAAATATGGAAAGTAGAATTTCCACAATCGCTCATTCATAAGACACAAATCCAGCTCTGATACCAAAATGATGCAGTCACAGTTAGAGGGTCCAAATGAAGGGCTATCTTATACCATACATTCTAAAGATTCACACAGACAACTATGGAATCACAGAAGAAAAGATCCACACACAACATGAAATGACAAGCCTCTTTATATTAACTCAATGGGTAAATTACACACATGCACAAGAATTACTATCTTATTACAATCTTGAAATGTACGATTCTACAACAATCCTCAATGTGACACACTTCTCTATCCTAACTAGACTTATAAGCTTGCAAGACTCCATTTGAACCATATTTGGTTCCTTTTCAACACGGCTACTTGCAGCTTCTCAACTTTGAATAAGCTACTCTCTCTATCGCCAAGCTATTTGATCTTCCTCTATTCAAGTTGCTTCCTAAAATTTTCACACCCGTACTTATAGGGACCTTCTGTCAGTGTAATGATTCCTTTATTCCTTTCCATGTTCATGTTTACATGTCACTGTTTTGGTCATATCCATGTACATGCCTGTTGCTTGAAAAAGCCAGATCTGTCATCTGACTGGTGAAGAAAATGGATCTGGCCTGAGAAAGACGAATCAAACAAATTGTGATGGAGACAGTTTAGCAATGCAGGTGTGCGAAGGCAATGAGATGTTGCTGCAAGAAATTTATTAAGTGATTACACAGGATGCGCTAGTCATGCATGGTGCACAGGGCTGTAGACAAAGCTTATCCAATGTTGTTGCAGACGGCATCGTGCAAGTCTTTCTTCCTTTGTTGCATAGGGCTTTTGAACCTTCGTGTAAGGCCAATGTTGTACTGCATAGAACTCTAGTCCGTGGTTATTCCGTGGTGCAGGCTTTCAAACCTAGGCACATGAGTGCACTAGGTAAGTCCTTTATTCAATAAACAAAGAATGCTGCATGCATGGCTGTGCAGATTTTCACAAAACTTATTGCTTCAACTCTATGCTTTTGGTGATGCAAGATTGCTTTGTGAACCCTATTCCTCTTACATCACTTTTGGGGAGAGGGGGGAGTGGAGTGGGACAAAGAAACACAGGAACGCAAAAAGGGACATCTAGATGCATCCCTAATGTCCTAGAAATGATAATTGAATAGGAAAATAGCACGGCGATTGGGACAGGGGACTGAAGGGTGGGGACATGTCCTCATAGAGTATAGGGATTACAAAATGTTGAAGGTGTAAGTGAATATCATTTTGATGCAAACAAAGGTGGAATCGATCAATTTGTGGAAATAAAAAAGATGAAAGGTAAACAAAATGAAATCGAATAAAATAATTCATGAAGAAGTCATTATGGCTACAAGGAAGAAGATAACCTGAAATGATGATTTGAACTCAGAGATAAACCAGTAAAAACTTGGTATTAAAACCATCCGTGTCTGAACCTTCATAATTGAATAGGCACGGTAGAAGGAGATGCTTTTCACAGGTTACAATCAGAAGTGCGAAGGAGTTTGGTTACAAATCAGCAGACCAAATGTTGCTTACACAAATGTTCTGAACATAAGGAAAATTGTGAAATTGAATTGGGGCAATTAAATTATTCAGAAAATGTGGTTCAGCACTTTGCGAACACATATTTGAGAACACAACTCCAAGAGAACAGAATTGTGGCAAGTTGTTTGATAGAGGACCAAGGAGAAGTGAAAGGTGATAGTTTTCCCAACTATTGGATGATGAAATATTGCAGCATACCAAGAGGATTCTGCCAAGAAAAGCTGAACAAAATCAGTCCTACAACCAAGATAAAGACCCCACTAAGTGGTTTGATGGTAAATGTTTGGAAAATTGTCATGATTACCAATCTACCACTTTGCATGACAAGTGTTTGACAGAATGTTAAATTAAGTACTCCAAGGGAAGTGGTGAAGTTGAAGTGTTCCAAGAGGAAGTTGGTGAAATTGAAGCGTTCCAACACATAATTGGAGAAGTTAGTAGGTGTAATATTCCCTTCCCAATAGAAGATCCTTAGCCTATTTTTTCTACCCGACGGCTAAGGGGAGATCCTAAAGGTGACTTAAGTCAATTGTAAGTTATTATAAAGTGCCATTAATAAAAGAAAAAAAAAATATAGAGCACTTATAATAATTTAAATGACTTAATAATTATTAAATCTAGGATGGAAAAGGCCCAAATATAATTTGTTATCCATCCTAGGTGAAATGGCGACTTGCCTTAGAAGGGGAATGGGAACTTAGAAAGGATAAAAGCCCATTTCATTGTGTATTCCCTCTAGGAAAAATGCAACCAACTTTAGGAGGGAAAAATAAGTATTAAATATCTTTTGTATTGTCCCTAAGGGAAATGACGGCTTGTCCTAGGAAGAGAAATGGAGGGTGGAAAATGCATAGAGAAATTCAATGAATGTTGATTGGATGTTTAGGAGGTTGCTTTTGGGTCATTTCTTCTTTAAAAATGAGAGGTCGACTTGTACGAAGGCATTTTATGATCATATTATAATTTCTGAAGTGTGTTTGAAGCTTAGACCTTTGTCAAAAATGTTCTAAGGACGAAAACCCTTAGTATATTTATTTCTAGAGGATGAAAACCCTCTTAGAGCATTTGCGGATTTCCTATCTAGGGTTATCCATTGTGCTTGCAAAGATATTTAGTGAATAGAGAAGATTTTGTAGATTTGGTACAAGGGTTTGAAGGGAAGAAAGTGCAGTTGTGTTTCCTGCATTATTTCAACCTGAAGCGACCTATCTATTGCATAAATATGAATTGTTTTGAGGTATTTCAGACCAGATTTGTATTGCTATATCATAATCTGATTTTTATGAATTAAATCAGCCAATTTTCAGTACTTTTCCAGCCCAAAACTCTAGGGGCGAGTTGGTGTTTTGGCTGTTTAGGGCACTTATGGCGGTCATTTGCATGCATGGGTAACATCATTGCGTTCTCCTTAATTTTCTGAATCTGTGCATAGTTTATTTGTGTTGGATCAGAGCATTTTTGAGCGAGTTATGAATTTTTGAAGTTACCATAATTCTCTACAGACTGGAGTTTCAAAATAAATTTATTTCAGCCTTGTTTGCATTAGAAACCTGCATATTCATGCATGTTTTGGCTTTATAAATAGATGAAATCAGATTGGAGTGGTGAGAGTATAATTTATTGGCTGATTTGTACGAGTTTCTTGCTATGCTCTAGTTGCATTTTTCCATTAAAATTCAGATCTGCATAGTAAAAATCTGATTTTAATTTTGTGAGCTTGCATTTGGTTGTGGGATTTGCCTAAAATCCATTGAGGGCAAAATATGTCCATTTGGGGACATTACAGTAGGGGTAAGTATACATGGGTTTCCATTTGGTTAGAATTTTTTTTTTCAAAGGTGGATTGTTGTACCATTGTATTGGAGGGAAGACATAGCACTTGAACCTAAAGGTTGGCATTAGGTAGAGGAGGATTCATAATTCTTGGGGGAGAATTTAACCCGTCACGCAAGTACCTAGTCCTCAGCTGTTGACAACTCTTACGGATCCGGAGGAGTGGGGAATCCGTTGTGGGAAGGTAGGTACCTTTTACTTTTATGCATATTATGTCTTCACAAGATTTAGCAAATGCATCACTAGTTATCCCAAACCACAACCTTACAAAACAATGTTCCTAAACCTTTAGATGTTGAATAATCCTAGTCAAGATGACTTGATTAGGGTGTCCCTAGGTAGTTGGTATGGGTATAGGGACCTGGTACGCCGATACGACATAGGGCTTTGGGTGGAGCCGTACAAAAGATACAAAACATATTGATAATTCAATGCCAAATGTCATGATATTCCTTGGTCGGACTTAGAGCAAGTACATTGTGCAAATGTTACAATGTACACACTGCAATCTGAGGTAAATGTGGTGCTGTTGTTTACAAAGCATTTGGGAGTGTCTTTTAGGATTTAGAATGTTTTTTTATATTTTTTTAATTCCATTTTCAACTTTTCTAACACATAAAACAAAAAAATTAAAAAAACAGTTTTCCTATCAAGATACGACAAGACATGCTCAGGTACACCAAGGACAAACCCAGTTGTACCCGAGTCAACCCTGCCATAGCTCATGCATACCTGCAGAAGAACTGGACCCGTACTGGTACCCAATACATATTGTACCGAAACTGGCCCCTTGCATAGAATATGCATATAACAAAATAAAATAAGTTAAATAAGTTAATAACCCCAAAACATATTGATAATTCAATGCCAAATGTCATGATATTCATTGGTCGGATTTAGAATGAGTATATTGTGCAAATGTTACAATGTATACACCAAAATCCAGATAAAACAACATATTCATTTTATTCATAATCATATTGCTCTTCAATGTCTTCATTGAGAGCATCAACACCATCATGTGGTTTATGAGAATCACAAGGAGTAGCAAGGCCTCACCCACAAGCTCCGCTATGCAAGTCATGCAGAGTACCCTCTAGCCTTTTTGTTGCAATCTCCTTAAACTCCTTGGCAGTTGTAGAGGCATAGGATTAGCAAAAGGAAGGAATCTCAGCCCTAAGCAATTGATGAAAATATGATGTGAGAGAGCAAATGTGCAATGAGAGATAAGTATGCAATCTAAAGTAAATGTGGCGTTGTTGTAAAGCATTTGGTAGTGTCTTTTAGGGATTAGAATGTTTTTTTATATTTTTCAATTCCATTTTCAACTTTTCTAAACGTAAAACAAAAAAATTAAAAAATTGTTTTCCTATCTGGATACTACAGGATATGCTCGGGTACAACAGGGACAAACCCGGTTGTACCCGAGTTAACCTTGTCATAGCTCTTGCATTACTTGCAGACGAATTGGACCCGTATCGGTACCCAATACATTTGTACCCAAACCGGGCCCTTGTAGGTGCATAATCAGCTATGTAGCCTAATAATATATTGCATGATGCTTTTGAGCTTACAAGTCGGGTATTGATCACTCAAAGCCAAGAGGTTTCCCCTAGGGATGGTTGGATCAAGCTATACTTTGACAACATTTCCCAGAGAAACCGATATTGGTAGATTGGGCTGCATTCCCCACTCACCCTAAGGATCCTTCATTGTTGCATCCTCTACCTCCATGCCCCTTGGCTCCAATAATGATGTGGAGGATAAAGCAATACGGGAAGGGATTTGGTTAGCTTTGGCTCAAAGAGCAACCTCCTTGGAAGTGGAGGGTGACTATAAGGTGGTGATCTCAGCAATGGCTAAGGGTTGCTCTCCAAGCTAGAAACTTAATTATATCTTGCAGCAAGCTTTCAAACTGAAAAACCGTTTCCAAAACATCTCCTTCTCTCATTGCTACCAAGAAGCAAACCACCTACTAATCTTCTACTAAACTCATGGACAAATCTAAAAATCTTCTTGAAAATTGAAAGTTCACTCCCTTCCGATTGGTCTAGGCTGGAAGACCTCATTTCCTTGGAGAAGAGGGGAGTCTGATGGCGGGGGAAGGAAGGCATCCCCGCTCTAACTTGTTGGGCCTCCTTGAGTGGACCAAAATCCATTTGGTCCCAACCGTAGTTGGCCCCCAATGATGAGAAGAACCTCCTAACTACCGAATTAGAACTCGTGTACCTTCTAATATTTGAAATGATGGTAGCTCCCCTAATTAGAAGAACCTCCTATTCGCTGAATTGGAACTCATGTGCCTTCTAATATTTGAAATGATGGCAGCTCCCTTGTTTCGTGATCTTGAAGAGACATTTCAAGACTTAAAAAGGTGACAATGGGACTTAATTTTGGTCATCGTTAATGAATGATGCCTACATTCCTCACCTTCTTCGCTCCTCTTGCCGCCTTTAAATCAGCAGGTCCAGCACCACATTTTTTCAGGACTTTTTTTTTGCATTTTTATTGTGTTCCTTGTGCTCTCTACTTTCTCACTCCCACTAATTGTAATGGCTTCCATCACTTGCCATCTATTTGGGTTCTCTGTTACCTCAAAAACCCTCCATAAATGCTTCTCTTGGTAGTGTCAAGTAATATTTGGTCAAGCAATTTTTTGGCTCAGTTCGTGTCAGGGATATTGTTGGGGTCAAACACTCCATAGAGTCCATCAAGGAAGATTTCTTGCACAAGTTGCCCTCTACCACCCTACTATGTACCTCTTCTAATTTTTGGTGAAAAACCTCCTCTCATCATCTGCTTTGTGCCCTTTAATGACCTGCATTCCATCTTGCACTCCCTCCAACCCCCCATTGAGATCCCTCTTTACTTTCCAAAAAAATCCCTTGCTGAAAACCATAGTTACCATGTTCGAAAAGTTCGGATTGTTCGGATAGCGAAAAAAGTTTGGAAGTTTGGGATTTTGCAAAAAGTTCGGTTTGGTTCGGTTTGGTTCAAAAAATTATAAATTTAAAGAAAATATAAAAATAAATAATTATCCATGCTTTCAAAAACTCAATCACACATACAAATAAATAAACATACAACTATACTAAAGTCTAAAACAAATAAATGCATAGCAAAATCCATTAGTGTTAAATGTTAAACTTAAGACTTACAATTATGACTCAAAAAATCAAAATTCATAGTTTATACATATTGATATAAAATATAGCAATGAGAATTATCCATTGCTCAAACTTCAAAGTTTTGAGCATTAACTACAAAATGCAATTGTAAACGTTTGCAACATCAAAACTTACATCTACATCAAAAGTATTACTAGCATCTTTATCTAATACTGCAGTAGTAGGCTCATCATCAACAACATTTTCTTTATCTCCAAAACATGCTTCTATGAGGAAAGAGTTGTCATCTTCATTTGCAAGAGAGTGAGCAAGCAATTGTAAGTTGCTACGCACAAAAACAAGATCATAGAGTTTTTGAGCCCCTAATCGATTCCTCTTGTTTGTATGGATTAAATCATGTGTACTCCAATTTCTTTCACATGCATAAGCACTGGAACATTGACAGAAGATTCTCACAGAAAGCTTCTGCAAATCTGGAGTAGAAGACCCATTAGTTCTGCCACCATTTGATGGTTCCCACTTCATCCTACTTGCCCTTGCTTCCTTTTCCCCAAACACTTTAAGTTGGTTCTTGAAAATAATAAGTTGTTCTCTTGCTTTATCCTTCACATCTTCAGCAGGTACCGACCTGTCTATTGTTGCAAGTACTCTCATTATCTCCTCATTTACATCATGATTTACCTCTAGTAATATAGGACCTAATAACAAGTTGTTGCATGTAGAGAACAATGTAGCATGAACTAACATTTTTCCACGATTTCCCAAATACACTTGACTTCTTCAACATCATCTACTAGTTTCTTTTGGATTTCTTCCTTTGCTTTGTCCATGCCCTCGTACACAAAACCCATGCATGGCTGATTGTCATCAACCATTCTCAAAATTCAAACAAGTGGCTCAAACACATTTATGATCTTCTTTGCACTCTCCCAAAATGTGTCCCCTAAGATAATTCTTTCAATTTCTTTTGAATGGATTTCCTTGGAAAGCTTCGACTCTATCCATTCATCAGTAACCACCACTTTTTGTCAATGTTGTCCTCTCCTCTACCTCCCTTTACAAAGTAATGAAGTTAGTGGCAAATCTTGTTTCGGTGGGGGAAAGAAGCCCACATTTTGCAAAAGAATGATACAAGTTCAACATCAAGTGGTGATTGAGGATAAACTCAGAAATTTGTTTTTCTTCAATCACAATATTACTTGCCCATTCGATTTTTGATAGATCTTCAAGCAAAAGATCCAACACATGGGCTGCACAAGGCGTCTAAAAGATATGAGGAAATCTATTAATGAGTATATCACCCACTCCTTTGCAATTGGCTGCATTATCTGTAATAACTTGAACAACATTATCTTCTCCTATCTCCAAAATCAGCTGATTCGATGCATTTGGAAATGAAAACAAAAGTTTTTTGCTTATTACTTGTATCAATTGATTTTATAAGCATTGCACCTTGCGGAGATATTGCCAACCTTGAATTAGACCATCCATCACTTACTATTGCACAAGAGAGGCCTTCGCCTTGAATCACACCATCCATCACTTACTATTGTGCAACTTGTTTTTTTCCAACTTTTCTTCATTTCATCTAGTTTACTAGATATGGATGTCACCTCATCTTTAAGAAGACTATTTCTAGTCCGTTTCATAACAAGGCAACGTGTAACCCTTCCCAAACTCAATTGTTGCATCTACGAAAGATTTGAAATGTGGGGAAGCGGATTATATTAAAAGGGATGGTCTCTGCCTAAAACAATCTTGCTGTCAATCTTTCTACCTCATGTTTCTGTTGTGGCCTCCACATGTTGGACTTCAATGAACCTTGCGACTTTTCAACTCCACTGGCACTTCCACTTCCTAAGGAAAATGGTGAAATTGGAAAGCAACTTGAACTATTGAAGGAGCCCATTTGTGGGATAGAGTGTTGGATTTTGGCCTTCTTTGTTTCTAAAGCTAATGATCCGACACAACTCACATTAAATTTAGCTTGCACTCGATTTATGAAATTCTTATATTCTGCCTCCTTTGAATTGTCATTTGCTATTGGACACCGTTTCACATCTTATGATCCTCCAAGGTACTGGTACCAAACTTTAGTTACACTCCTTGTGATATTGCCATTGCACAAGGTGCATCTCATATTTTTCTTACTTTTATCATCTGTTTGGACAATATATTTCATCTCCACTGAGCGGCTACTAGTAGACATCTTACCCTGCAAATGTATAGTTTAACATTGTAAATTTTTTATAACTAACAAATTAAAATAATAACATATTAAAATGAAACGTTACTACATATCTCATAATCCATGATTTTATAACTTACAAAAATTACAACTTCAAATTTTAAATTAACAATTAGTTTTTTATTTAATTCAATATAAACTTAACATAAAATACAAACATTAAATAAAAATCTTATATTTTAAGTTAACTAATAAATTTAAGATTTGTTAGTTTAGTTATTTAATTAAATATAAATTTAATTTTGTATTTATGTTAGGTTTATATTTAACTAAATAACTAACTAACTTATTTTAGTTTAGTTATAAATTTAAATATAAATTTTAATGTTTGTATTTTAAAATTTTAAGTTAAATAATAAATTTAAAATTCGTTAGTTTCATTATTTAATTAAATACAAACATAATATAAATACAACTATTAATAGTTTGTATTGAATTTAATAACTAAACTAGCACATGTTAAATTTATTATTTAACCTAAATAATAAAAAAATAAATATGTATATCTCTAATTTATTATTATAATATTATGTTAATACCTTTTAAACTAAAAACTAGACAAATTTACTCTACGCAGCTACTTAGATAACAAATAACAAATAAAAAACATTAACTAATAACTCTTAACTATTAAAATTTAAAACATACACTAAAGTCAACTTATAAACATAGCAAATAAAATTAAAAAACCCTAATAGTAATTGTATAAAGTATAAAGTTTAAACTATAACAGTATAAAGCATATGTATGTAGCATTAAAAAAAAACTTACCCGCTAGCAGCAGCCTTCACGACTTCACGTCCAAATTTTTCACAGGAAAGTTGAACGCAAAAATGGAGTTGGAGCTGCAAACAGAAGAAGATGGACTCAGCAGCTCCCCTTTTGAAGACACTTCGAAATAGTAGAAGACGAAATCGACAGCTTGAGGGCACAAACGTGAAGCTGGATTTAGTAGCTCGACGGCACAAAAAAACAGATTTCTCTCCCTTTACAGCTTCACGGTGTGTCTTCTGTTATTATCCCTTCATGCAACAGTAAGGGTAGTAGATATAGGGATTTCAAGTCACGTTTTAGGGTTTTTTTGACTTTTCCACAACGCTTTTTAGGGTTTCGAGATTAAATTTTATTTATTTATTTTAATAAATACAAAACCGAACGAACTTACCGAATAAATTCAGTTTTCCCAAAAAAAAACGTTTCGAACCGACTTTTAGACAAGTTTGTACGAACATAGCAACTATGGTGATTTAAAACTTGTCTATGATCAATTCTCGATCCACTGCATAGGATTCTCCACGAGTTGCTTTGTATTACATAGGCGTTCCATGTTCAAATCTTGTTATGTGCAGAATTATCCTTTCTTGTGAATCTTCTATTGTGAACCCACCCTATTATGATTCTAATACATACATAATCTGCATATGTCTCATGTCTTCTTTTGTTGTTTGAAAAAAAGCAATCCCAATGTCTGTATCTTATCCAAACTATGTCACACACATCATTCTTCATCCACATGCATGTCGGTTGGTCTTCCAAATGCATTACATTCACTTGTCTTCTTTGCGATCAAGTTTTTTTTTCCTAGTATATGCAAAACTTCAGCTGATAAGCCTTAAGTTGTTTTTTTGTAAGTTTTATGTTTAATGGTTTATATTAAGTTTTATGCCTTAGTTGTCTTCTAATGGATAAAAAGTAATAATTAATTACTTTTTAATTGTCGTTTTTATCTTATTGTCAAAGTTAGATTTGTACTCGTAAAAAGTGTTCAATTTTGGTCATGTCTTTGTCATTAAGTGTCAATAGTGTCAAAATCAATTGTTTTAAAGTTAGATATAATTGTCCATTATCTTGTTGAAATCTCATTTTGTTGTCAAATAGTTTGTTATTGTCCGTTCAATCAAAGGTCAATCATAAGTCAAAATTCATGGTTATGTGTTGTCAAAGTATTATTGTAAAAGCATCAAAAGAGTCTTTTTAAAAATTAAAAAATAATTTTTTTTGCTTGCATTTCAACTGGACACAGTATCACTTGTAAGCGACGTCCATCATTGTAAATTGAGCCTTAAATCCTATTTTGCTAAGTAGCAACAAATTGGAGGATGGAGGCAATGGAGGTCGAACAACGACCGCTCGCCAACCACAAGCGACAGGGCCGCACAATGATGTGGCATGTTTTGTGTTTTTTTTAGTTCAGTAGTGTTTTTTGTTGTGTTATATTTCCTTTTAGAGTTATTGATTTGGTCCACGTTCAATAAAACCTCTACTGTGAAATTTGGGAAAGAATCATGTACTTGAGAATCTGGCTCTTGAGGGACAGGAGTAGATTGTGGGGTAAACTCAATATGGATTGTTGTCCAACTAGTTCGGGAACTCTAGGAATCTGAAGGATTCGGAATTCGGGAGTTCGGGAATGATCCCACGGAATTCGGCTTGGGAACTACACCTTTACGAGGGTAGAAAAGACATCTTGATGGAGTCGTTACCTAGTGTAAACAATGTTTTTAGGGATCAACATTTGCACGATTTGTTTCTCTTCACCCACATTCACACTAAGGGGGGAATGTTAGGAAATCTTAGTGTTAATGTGTTCATGTGTGAGATATATTTGTAATGTAATGTGAGTGAAATATTAATATTGTAAAGTGAGTTATCACACCTTGCGTAGATAATTGAGTGACAGATATAAGGGGTGTTGAGAGATGCTAGGAGGAGTTGAGAGATTTGTGGAATTCTATTGATAAGTCTCATCTCCTTTGTTTATAGGAAATGGAAAGGTTATAAACACATAATACTCCATCTCTAAAATCGTCTCATATGAATAAGATTTGTGCATTATTATTTGTGTAATCAGATTTAGTGGCATTAAACCCTAATCCCTCTTTCTTTTATACTGTGGTCGACATTTTGGATGTCCTATGATTCATGTATTAGGTATCTTTTGCTTTATTTTAATTCAGAGATCTTGCTTTACCACCTAGTGGCACCTTCACATCTATAACTCTGCTTACTGCCTAGTGGTACCCTTGGTTTCAACATATGATGACACTTTGGATCTAGTAAGGTCCTCCACCCTGTACCTCCTTTGAGATTGTATGTGTAGGTTCTACGTATAGATTCATTACAACCCGGTGTGCTCACGGTCCTTGTTTGTAGCCGTAGACCGCTTTGTGGATCGACATTTTACTTGTGTTGGATCTAGAATGGTCTTCTACCTTTTTGCTATTTAAAGGATAATTTTGTTATAGAGACCTATTTTAGGCCTAATAACAAGTTGTATATCTCCCACGGTCTCCAATCATTGGCCCGTATATTTGCATATCAACTTGGGTTCCCTTCCACTGCTGTGCGTTTTTAATTTTTGCAGAGTATGTCATTCCACGTTCATGATATTTAAATTCCTAAGGAACCGTAGAAGGATGTTCAGCTAATACAAGGTATCAAATGTTTGACATGGTCAAGTACTTAAAAATTATCAAAAGAAAAAGTAGAGGAATGGAATTATCAGAGCTTTTCGCGGAAGCTATTCAAACCAAGCTCGGAAAGAGGCAACAAAACAATCTGCAAAATGCTGCGGACTCAACATTGCAAGTTATTAGGAAGATTCTCACTTGGCTGGATAATATTCAGCAAAACCAGGAAACATAGTGGTGACAAAAATCCAAGCAGATCTGGATTCATCAAGGGAATCAGAATGTGATATTCATTCTCATGCTTCATTAGAGAAATATAAATCAGGTCTTGCAAGTTAGTTTCCCTAGAGGTTAGCTAATTAACATTAAAATATAAGTGAGGTGGCACATTGTATTTCAAGTAGTATTATCAGAACCCAATACTGTTATTTATCGCACTCGACATGTCGCTACAACAGATCTGTTTGCAAATCAGTGTTATAAAATCAGGCATTGATGGCCCCTATGACAGACAAGGAATGAAAAGAAGAGTTTTTTCTATACTCAGCTGGCCCTCATGGAATTCCTATGAAGTCATTTCAAAAAATCTGAAAAAAAAAAGGAACAAAGATTTAGTGTCGATGTTTGGAGGATTACATAATTCTAATGAACAAATAAAATTTACACATAATATATATATATATATATATATATATATATATATATATATATATATATATATATATATATATATATATATATATAAAGGAGCCTCATTCATATTAGAAAGATATCAGAAAGTACAAATTCTACCGTGCCAGGCTTAGAAGCAATTAGTCCAGACCTGGGCAGTATACTAAAGAGGATACTTAACAGCTCTCATTCTAGTAAATCAGTGTTTATAATGTTTCTCATATCTTCTTGAATCTCGGTCGACCACTAGGCAGCGTTCCGTAACAAACAAGGTTATGGTTGTCCAAAGCCCAATTAGCCAACCCATCCGCCACTTTATTTCTCTCTTTGGGAATATGGCCAAATTGCACATCTTGAAACTGTTTCTGCAGCCTTTGAATTTTCCAAACTGCTCTTGCTATCCGCCTGTTTGGATTATGGTCCCCTTGTGGATTAGATAACATACTAATAATTACCTTTGAATCCAATTCAATTTGGATTTTTTTCCATCCGCTTTTCAAAGCCTCCTGCATTCCTCTATACACTGTCCTGATCTCCGCGAAATTATTGGTTGCATATCCCAATTTTTCAGTGAAGAAAAAGGCCACTGATATATCAAATTTTTTGCTAATGCCTCCCATGGCCGCTTGACCTGGATTACCTCTTGAAGCTCCATCAGTATTCAATTTCCCATACTCCATTGGGGGAGCTTTCCAATGATCATCCCTCTGTAGTTTCTTTTTCTTCCTAAAAAAAGGCATAGTTGAATTTCTTGGTTGCCAAGAAAGCAGTTTACACAAATGCTCCCATTAGGGTGTAAGAAGAGTAGGTAAAGAGATCTTATGTTTGATAGATTCAACAACATTGATTTTAGTTTTCTCCCAAACATAAGATATGTCTTTGCTCACTTGTTGGAAAATTCTGCTGTTTCGTTCTTTCCATATATTCCAAAGGAGAAGGGAAATGCTAATCCAAAAAGCCGGATTCAGATTTTGTCCTTCAGGAATATTACATGGCCAATCTTTAATCATCTGCTCAAATGACCAAATGTTGATCCAAGTGAGGTTAAACAATTCAGATAAGAACTACCATAATGGAATAACCCACAGGCATTGGAAAAACAGGTGAGAAAGGGTCTCATCATCAGCCAAGCATAAGACACATCTAAATGGGCCATTAACTCCTCGCTTCATAAGCCTATCCCCAGTTAAGACTCTCCTTTTAAAAACCAACCAAATAAAGAAACTCACCTTAGGCCATATTGCAGGCTGCCATATGTACCTAAAAATGTCCTTAAGTGGGTGAGGGTTACCTTTAGTTAAATAAGTAGAACCTGAAGAAACCGTGTATACACCTGTAGAATTAGTCCCTCAGGTCAAGGAATCTGACCAAGGAGACGAAGAAATAAGACGAGTCTTCAGAATATTATTTATCAAATTTTGTTTCCCCTTGAAAATTTATGCATATTATTGATTCCCAAGAAATCTCTAATTGATATATTAGAGCATTTTCAGCCCATTTGATTTTGCAACACTTTAAGTAAGATAGTTACCAAAACTATTATGAATGGATTGTAACCGCTGCTAAATAGCTAAATTTCAGCATCTCAGGGGGGAATCATAAATGGGAACACGCGGATGGTATTTTTAATCCTCATTAAATTACTCTCCCAATTACATAATATGCTAGACTTGCTTGTCTAATGTCTTTGACAGATGTAATTAGCAATCCTTGTTAAAATAATGGAAAAGCTTGGATTTCACTTATATTGAATGGGTACGAAGCTGTATCTTACACTTGATATTTCTTTTTACCTAAATGGAATGCTTATGTAACCATTTTTAATCTTGTAGGCATTAGATTGGTTCCCAAGAAATCTGTAATTGATACATTAGACCATTTTCAGCCCATTTGATTATGCAACACTTAAGTGAGATACTTACCAGAACTATCATGAATATTTGTAGCTGTTGCTAAATAGCTAAATTTCAGCATCTCAGGAGGGGATTATGAATGGGAGACGTGGATGGTATTTACAATCACTCAATAAATTGTTTCCCAATCACATAATAAGCTACACATGCTAGACATGCTTGTCTAATGTCATGTTCATGTAATTAAAAATCCTTGTCAAAATAATGGAAAAGCTCAAATATCACATATATTTAATGAGTATGGAGCTGTATCTTTACACTAATTTTTCTATTTCCCTAAATAGAATGCTTATGTAACCATTTTAATCTTCAATAAGACTAAGACAGTGCGCTGTATTGCCTTATCTCTTATCTATAACGGCTTGTACTTGGATAAACTCGCCAGGCTACAAGAACAGTGATCAATTTATGGGATTATGGGCGACTGCCTAACAAAGATGGTCATACTTATCTCTATGTAATGCCCCTTTCTAGGGCTAAATCTGGAAATAAGGGTTTGGTCTTAAACCCAAATCTGAAATTGCACCTTCAAACACACACACATCAAACAGAAATAGCTGAAAATGCTCTTCAGCAATCAACACACAATAAAAATCAGTCCTCTAGGGCAGCGAATTGCATAGGAGGTTCACATCAACATTTAACCATGCAAATAGAGCTGAAATGCCACCAATTTTTTTTATCCAACCACAACAATATTTATCAATCTCAAATACATCAAAATATGGAGAAATGAATGATAAATCACAACTGTAATTAATTTTTATTACAACAACACTACAAGCAAACTGAGGGCTGGAAAAAATAAATAAACTCCTAAAATCACCAAAATGTAGATTCCAGCCTCATAAATTATGAGGAATAAGAATACCGACTCAGAATACCAAAATGTGCCCTAGAAGGCACCGAACTCAACCCTCAAGCAAGTCGCCGAGGGCTGGACTTGTAGATCAACTGTATAAAATCACTTTGAAGCACCAATGTGACCTCCATGTGAGATCACCCTTACACACAAGAGGGTTTTCGTCCCCTAGTGTGATCCTATTGAAGGGTTTTGTCCTCAATAGGTGACCAATGAAAGGTTCTCATCCTTCAATGGCAAGAAGAAAAGCTACACTAGCTCCACTCCAATTAGATGTCAAAATAGATGATAGATGATGATGTCCTCCGCCATTCGAACCTCCTTAAGCACCCCTTCTTGGCGCCAATGATGAATTAGGAGCCCAATCAGAATGGCCGACCTCTTAATAAAGGGGGAAATGTACTTTTTAATCTTCACTTATGAAAACCGACCTCATAAAAGAATATTTCTTTATCTCCCTTGTAGCTCTCAAGAAGACCGACCTTAGTGAAGGTGAAGATAGAAGTTTCTTTTTCGCTTTGCCATTCACCTAATCGAATCACTCCAACCCATAATTAGTAATTAAATGAATAAGGAAATTACTCGCAATAATGGCAATGTTCACCTCCCTTACTTCCTTCCTCGAGGCCCACGGAAGGTGGAATGGGTCCAAGGCCTTAAAAGTGACTAGCGTGGAAAAGGGGACATTACACTCTATTTTTCTGGTGATGTTGCTAGCAATGGTTAAATCAAGAGAGTCATCTGTTATCAGATAGATGCTTGTTATATACGAGGAAATTTTGGGGCACAAGAATACTAACCAATCCAAGTCACTACTTATTATTTAGTACAACTACAGTGGAGACAACAATAATTAGCAGGACTCTCCTTTTTTATTGCTGCCAAGCTTCCCTGTAGTACTTGGGAATATCTGTCATTGAACTAAGGGACCTCACAAGGCATTGGAAAGGGCAGAAAGACAGAATAACATCAAAACTCTAATTATGAACCAACAGATGGCTAAAAATTACAGACAAAATCCACATTATCAACTACCACAAGCCTTGGCAATATGCTCTTTTGATACTGGTATGATAGTCTGGAGTGCTGTTTGACATGCCAGTTCATATTCCAATCTGCCTGCATATATATATACACAAATATTACAAAATTAAGGTAAGAAGTTCCATTGAAATTTGTTTTGAAAATTCCCTGGAAGCTTGTTGGTCAAATTCAAGTTATAGGCTTAATCAGAATAGTTTCTGCTTATGGCTATCCGCAAAATGTAGTCGATTTAGGTGTATTAGTTTCATTAAATTTCCAATAAAGTGATCCTTAATACTTGTTTAGCTCAACTGCCATTTAGGCTTTTCATCTTTTGTTTTTTTGTGAGTAGTTGGAAGGATTTAATTAATGTTCTGACAGACACATCTCAATATGTTTCAATTATACGTAGGATATCCTGAAGAGCAAAATTTGATTATTTACCTGGACATTGCACAGGAAACTACAACAGGTCTGCTAAATATGCGCAAGATTGCAAAGGAAAAAGAGATTGCAGCATTGCTTTCTGGAGAGCATGATTCATGTTCTTGCTATATGGAGGTGATTATCTCCTCAAAAGAGGATGGGTGTAAAATAGGAATTGGATAGTCTTTGGTTGATTAGTTTTTGTGTATAATCCTTCCCATTTGATGCAAATTTTCATGGCAAACAGATAACAACTCTGGGATCTTCTTTAGTTGCAATCAGTTAACAAATTGATTTATCACGAATGCAGTTATTTTGAGATTTAAAATTTATGACTTTGAAGCAGGGAAGAAGCATATTTCTCATTATAGAGTTTCATATATTCGTAGTTGGGGGCTAATGTAATTAACTTAAGCATTATCCAAAACTACAAGTAATTTACCAATATGATGGTTTGCAGAAACTCATTATTTGTGACTTTTGATTTATACAGTGATCAACCACATAAAAGGATTGCAGTACAAAAATATTTAGACATTTATTTTCAGATAAGAATATGTCATAATCAGATATAGATAAAATTTGAACTCATCCTCCTTTTAATGCAGGTTCAACCAGGAGCTGGTGGCACAGAGAGCATGGACTGGGCAGCTATGGTCTTGCGCATGTACCGAATGTGGGCTCAACGCCATGGTTTCAAAGTCACGGTAGTGGAGGAGGTGCCTGGAGAAGTAGCAGGGATCAAGGTTCCTCAATTGTTCCTGTTCGATTTTTCTTAGTCTTAAATTAGAGCATGTTTTTTCTGTACTCTTGTGGTTAAGGGTTACCACACAACCTAGTCAGCAAGCCAAGGTTTCTGAATGAGACCCTTGTGATGCCATCCCCACTGTACTCTCTCTGTTTTGGTTCTCTCAACCTCTTGATGAAGATAGGGAGCAAACTTCCCTCTGCAATCCGGTTACACGTCAGGATCTGCCAATGCATGGTCTGAAGGACGTTTGAACATGTTAAAAGGAATTATTACTTTCAAAATGCGGTGCAATACTGGTGTATCAAAGAAAGATGTTTCAATCATCATATCTTTGTCTCAGCCAGACATAATTTTGAACATAGAGATTTGTTGGCAGTATTTTTTTTGTAATTAATGAAAACCTTTCGCTCTTTATGTTATTTCTTTTTCAAAACCTATTGCATATGGACATTTTTTGTTTGAAAAGTGTCTTCTATAAATTATACAGTAACATGCATTGCTAAGCATACAAAAATAGTAAAATACAGGTGGTATGGGATCACACTTTGAGAGACAACATCACATCGACCTTGAATGGTTGAGAAAGGAGATTACAAAGTTCCCTTAATGGGACATTCTAATTAAAAAATAATTAGAGGTAAGAGTAACTTAAGCATAATTATCCAAAATAACTTTTCAACCGAGAAACTATCAAAGGTCCCTTAGGGAATGAAAACAAGGCACACTGCAGCAAGCAAATTTTTCTTTTTGGAGGACCTCAGGAAATGGCTAAAAGCTCTCAAATCAGATTTGTAGGACTGCTGTTATAACCTTGCAAAACTGATTCCCAAACCCTTCCTAGGGCGGCGACTTCTCTAGGTGAAAACAACCCTTTGAAATAGGAGTCAAACCTTGCAAAATTCCTTCCAAACTTATGTCAAAATTATTAGAAAACCCTTAGCAATCACTTGCAGCTGTTAAAAATCAAGTTTGCATGTGAAATTAATTAATTATGGAGCCCTGACCAGCGGACATTCCCAAACTTGCTAAAAATAGTAGAACATCACCAAAATTAACCAAACTCGGAATCTTGGCTTTATAAAATATAGAGAATAAGAGAGTATTTTTAGATTTGCTAAAATTGCATCACACATACCAAATTTCCACTCCAATGTAGGTCGCTCCACTATAAATAAATATAATATTGCACCAAGAAGACCACAAATGCAAGAGAAAGATTCATTATTGCTTTCCAACCAGCTTGCACAATCAAAACCTCATGAAGGGTTTTCGTTCTTCAGAAGTTCCTCAACCAAGGTTTTCGTTCTTGGATGAGATCTCCAACCCTAGGGCTTTCGTCCTTGAGAGAGAGAGTAAAAGGGATACACCAGCCAATTTTCACAAAGATAAGAATAATCTCCAAAACATAATAACATAATGCCCAAACGACCTCCTTAAATAGCCATAAGGAGTGCTTATCAACATGAGAAATGATGGCCGACCCCTTAAGTAAATGCTTTTTAAATATTTAAATGGGTATTTGGAACCTACATGCTCTTAACGCCTTTATTGCTAAACTACTTAAGTTTCTCTATTGGAGCACAAGGCTTGCAATAGGAGTGATGATGATAAATGAAAACAACTATCTAAGCAACAATTAAAAATATGATTTATCTCTCCCCTTGCTTTTCTCCTTACATCCGCGGGAAAGATTGGGTTAAGGTCTTCAGAAATCAGCGTAAACAAAGGGACATCATTGTCGCCCCTTCTCAAGATTGCTTGTTCCAAGCAATCGAAAATCTGGATGCTTCAAGATAGCTGCTCCTTCCCATGTGGCATCTTTAAGTGGTAGGCCTTTCCAATGTACCAAGTATTCTCGTATGCTTCGGTTTCTTAGCTTCCTCTCTTGAACATCAAGGATGGTTTCCAAAACAAGAATAATCTTCCCTCCCTCATCTAAAGGGACAACTGTAGTGAAGGGATAATATACTTCCGCAATACCTTCTTAAGACAAGCGACATGGAAGACGTGATGTATCTTGCTCTCCGGAGGTAGCTCAAGACGATATGCAACCTGTCCTATTCTTTCCTTTACCTTGTAGGGTCCATAAAATCTTAGTTTTAACTTCTTAACTCCACTATGTTTAATCGAGGATTGTCTATAGGGCTGCAACATTAGGAAAACCATGTCTCCTACCTCAAAAGTCCTCTCTATTTGCTGCTGGTCTACATATTGTTTCTGCTGATTTTGAGCTTGTTGGAGGTTCTCCCTGAGTGCCTTTAAGATGTCTTGACTCTCTTGGATAAGAATTTTTAGCACCGGGAACCCTACTATCTCCAATGTTCAAATCTATAAAGGAAAAAGCGTCATATCTGTAGAGTGTATTGTAAACAAAACTCAGCCAAGTGAAGCCATTTTATCCAAGTTGATTGCTGTCCGGAAATGTAGTTTCTCAAATATCCTTCCACTCATTTGTTCACAATTTCAGTTTGCCCATCCGTTTGGGGATTGTAACTAGTGCTTGGAGTGTATTCAGTACCTGTTAGGTGGAAAATATCTTAAATATACTCATAGAGTGGCGGTCTATCACTAACAATGTTTTGTGGGAGCCCATGAATTCCAAAAATTTCTTTAAAGAACACATCTGCAATCATAGGAGTATCATACTAGGTAGGAAGTGGATAAAAATGAGCATATTTCGTTAATCTATCCAGTACAACATATAAGCAACTCTTACCTTGGGTCATGTGCAGCCCTGTAATGAAATCCATGAAGATGCTTTCTCATTTTTGAGAAGAAATGGGAAGAGGTTGTGACAACTGAGATGGAAAATTATGTTCCCCTTTGTTATATTGGCAAGTTACACATTCCCGAATGTGTTGCAAGACAGCCCCTTTTCAAAAGAACCTTTCACGGATTTGCTTGTATGTCTTAAAGTATCCTTGGTGACCAGCTAGAGGTGAATCAAGAGCAGCCCTAATTATTGTTAAACTTATCTTGGAATTCGGTATCAAAATGACTCTATCCTTATAGAGGATCAGCCCATCCATTACCTTGTAATTCTCCGCCACTATATGCCCTTCCATGATGTCATTAGCAAACTGATTTTTGGCATATTCAGCTGTGATAACATTTTGCCAATCAACATGTATATGTGAAAGCAACCCACAATCGTCTATATGTGAAAGCAACACACAACGTGATGCCCAAGCATTTGCCATTTGATTTCCTTCATCCTCTATTCCTTGAATTCTGGTTTCTTTGTCGTAATCATCGAATTTCAGTTTTTGAATATAATGCTTGGGGGTGTATTCCCCCACAGATTGCAGCCATTGACTCCAAGATCTACTTCCTTCATCCTCTATTCCTTGAATTTTGGTTTTTTGGTCTTTATCATCGAGTTTCAGGTCTCGAATAGGATAATTGAGGGTGAATTCCCCCACAGATTGCAGCCATTGACTCCAAGATCTACTTCCTTCATCCTCTATTCCTTGAATTTTGGTTTTTTGGTCTTTATCATCGAGTTTCAGGTCTCGAATAGGATAATTGAGGGTGAATTCCCCCACAGATTGCAGCCATTGACTCCAAGAACTACTTCATCATTAGCAAGCTTAATCACAAAGAATTCATCATATACCTCATAATTTCCTAGGAGAAGTGATAGCTGTCCAGTTTTCTTTGTGCAAGGTATTTTGGTCCCATTGGCAATGGTTACTTGGAAGCCTTCAAAATTTCTCACCCTCAAACCCAACTGTTCTGCAAGTCCTTCATTAATGAAATTATTGGTAGCACCACTATCAATGAGAACTTCCACTTCATGACTATTGATGTGTCCTCTCTTACCCAGAAGGAATGGTATGCTTGGGCACTCTCTAGAGATGTAAGAATGCTGGTGATAACCGGATCAGGCTTTGATATTCCTTCTTTTTCTAGCTCAGAAATTGCTGTCACCTTTTCCTGTTCGTTGCCCTCTTCTTCACTATCTGACATCACTTCTATGTAATGTATTTGCCCCTTTCCAAGGCATCAATGTCCGGGTGACCACTGATCTCTACATGTGAAGCAAAGCTTCTTCTTTCTCAGCTCGCTTTTGGATTCATGATTCTTTCCTTCTTGCTTCCGTCCTTCTTGGCTATTAGCCCCTTGAAAAGGCTTCATTGGCTTCCCCAAACTAGGTACTTTAGGCTGATAGAAGACTCTTTGGCTGCCCTCCTATTGCTTCTGGGTCTGAGGACTTCCTTATGGCTGCTTGCAAGGAAGATGGGTCAAAAGCCCTTACTAAGCTCTTTAGGGGTTCGGTCAGCCCTTCTATAAGCAATATCACAAGTCTCCCCTAAGAAATAACATCCACCATGACTGATTTTTTTTGAAAACAGCAACATAATATTCAAGTGTACCTTTTTGGTTGAGTTGTGAAAAAATTGGAAATATGCTTCTGGATACATTCATTTGAACCTTTCTATGAGCCTTGTGCAAAATTCTTCATAGGAATGAATGCAGTGATGCCCTCTTGTCAACATGCCATGATGCCACCAATCATGCACAACTCCTTCAAGTTGAAGGGTTGTAATTTTTGTTGCTTCTTCTTCCGCCATAGGTCTTAAGGACAAGTATGCATCAAGTTTTTGGATCCATGCCCTAGCTGATACCTTTGTGGAGCCATCAAAAGTTGGAAGACTCATCTTCCCCAAAACATGCTGCACTCCTCCCTTTGGTGTTAGGGTTCTTTGTCGGTAATGTTTATCTTCTGTCCTCAATTTGATGAAATCCGTGGGAGACATTGCCTCCCGAAACTCATCTGTCATTGCCTCGTATTCTTCAAGCCATATGGTGTAATCATGGGCATGTTTAGGGCTCCCATGTGGAACGAATGCCTCCTTGTTCATGAATTGGGGTTTGTAGGACCTTGCAAAAGGAATTTTCATCTTCTTTGATTCACAAGAATTGTAGGAATATTCTTTGCCTTTGGCTGAACCACCACCTTGCATGTTTTTGATGGCTAGGGAAAGCCTATCCAATACATCTATTATTCCTCTTTGTGTCTTCATAATCATCTGGAACTTTTCTTCCCCGGTCTGTTGTTTTCTTTTTCCTTCTCTGGTAGAGCTCCATACCGCTATCTGCCATATTTCATAGGATGGGAGGAAAGTGTTCTGATACCATTGTAATTTCCCTATTTAGGGGGACTCGGGAAACGACAAATATCTACCCAATCAGATTTATGGCACTGCTGTTAAAACCTTGCCAAAACTGAAATTCGAACCCTTCTTAGTGCAGTGATTTCCCTAGGTGAAAACAACCCTTCAAAATAGGGTTAAACCTTGCAAACATCCTTCCAAACTTATGTCAAAATTATAAGAAAACCCTTAGCAATCATTTACAGCTGTTAAAAATTAGAATTGTATGTGGAATGAATTAATTACGGAACCCTAACCAACGAACATTCCCAAGCTTGTTAAAAATAGTAGAACATCACAAAATTCATCAAACTCAGAATCTTGGCCTTAGAAAATATAGAGAATAAGAGAGTATTTTTAGATTTGCTAAAATTGCATCACACATACCAAATTTCCACTCCAATGTAGGTCGCTCCACTATAAATAAATATAATATTGCACCAAGAAGACCACAAATGCAAGAGAAAGATAATTTATTGCTTTCCAACCAGCTTGCACAATCAAAACCTCATGAAGGGTTTTCGTCCTTGGTTGAGATCCTTAACCCAAGGGGTTTCGTCCTTGAGAGAGTAAAAGGGCTACACTAGTCAACTTTCACCAAGATAAGAATAATGTCGAAAACATAATAACGTAATGCTTAAGCGACCTCCTTCAATAGCCATAAGTAGTTCTTGTCAACATGAGAAATGATGGTGGACCCCTTAAGTAAGTGCATTTTTAAATATTTAAAAGGGTATTTGGAGTCTACATGCTCTTAATACCTTTATTAATAAATTACTTAAGTTTCTCTATTGGAGGACAAGGCTTCCAATAGGATAAATGATAATAAATGAAAACAACAATCTAAGCAACAAAAAAATATAATGCAAATTTCCCCTTGCTTTTCTCCTTGAACCCATGGGGAAGGAATGGGTTAAGGTCTTTATAAATCAACCTCCAAAAAGGGACATGACCAAGAAACTATCAAAGGCCACTCAAGGAATGAAAACAAGGCACACTGCAGAAAGAAAATTTTAAGCAATAGGAGAAATCGGAGCAGCTAGAGGCAACAAAGGATCATTTGGCTTGTCACCGTTGCAACCACTGCGAGGAGCATCCGTTGTATCAAGTATTGGCTGCCAACAGTCACTGTTATTTCCTCTATCTTCTTTTTGTATTGACTACTTGGTACGGGAAATGGAAAGAGACAACCAAGGGAACTTATCTTACAGATGTGCTGCCCACCCACTAGGGCCATTAGATGTGGCAAAAAACACCGCCACTGCTTCTTTTGGCTGAGAATTCCACCTAGAATGTGGCAAGTAGCTCCGTTGGTTATGAGAGTGGCGATGTCCATGGCCTCCTTGCCCATGGCCTTGAGAAAGCTACTAGCTGCGAGAGGAGTCAGGTGGCTCGGCTCATGACACATGGAGCACTACCTCTGTGATCTAAAAGAGACTGGAGATGCATCATGTCCAATCTGACTTTTATTTAAAGCATGACATTGGAGATAATAGAAACCTCGTTAGTAGCAGAAAAAACCATTTCAAGAGGTAGATGATTAAACATAACATTGTTTCATTCTTTCCAAAGCTAAAATATTTTTTTTGCACAAAATATATGCCAAATTTGATTGAATTTTGCACATAGCATGGCCGAATCTGTAATAGCCCATTTAGGGCTGAAATTGAAAAACAAAGAAATAACACCAATCCCAATTGAGAGTAAATTGATTTTTAAACAACCAACCAAAGAATATTAGAAACCCTAGCAGCAAACTCTATTTGCACTTTTAGGGCATCAATTACCCTCCAAACAAGCTGAAAAATGATGTATAAATTCTCCAAAATATTATACTCAACCAATGGAATAAACACCAAGCAAAAGTAATCCAAAATATATGCAAATTATGAAGTTCTATACAACTGTAATTAAATTAATCACAACAGAATTACAACTCACAATAATGGTTGGAAATGGAGGCTACAAGCTCCCAAAAATCTTATAAAAGTGTGAAATCAGCCTCTAAAATTATGAAGAATATGGATATCAACTCCAAATGAAGGAATGTGCCCTAGATAACACCCAACTCCACCTCCAAGCAAGTCGCTACCCTAGGAGAGGGCCTTAAATTGATACTTAAACCCTAGCAGCTCTTCTCCAATCAAACCCTAGTTGAAAATATGCAACATCAATCTCCTTGAGGCACTTGGAAACACCTAATTGAAGATTTTTCGTTCTTTAATTAAGAAAGGAAGGGTTTCGTCCTCCTTGTTAGTCACACCAAAGGATTTTCGACCCTTAGTGGAAGGAATTGAACAAACTGCCCAAAAACCATGCAAAGTATATTTTTGACAAGATCATGATGCCCAGATGAGACATAGTTACCTAAGACTTTGGAACGACGGGACGTGGGGACGACTATTAAAATAATATATAAAATTATAAATATTAAAAATATACAGATAAATTTTAGAAAATTTATGAATAGCAATTCATATTTATATATCAGTCCACCATGTGCATACAGTCCACATTCAGATGTCCATATTAAAAACTCGTAGCATACATATAGCTATACTAATGTTATATGTTCATATAACTTTTAATATTAATATGTATGTTGTTAGTTTTCATAGCATGTTGTTACAGTCCATGTGCATTTGTGCTTGAAAATTTCTGTATTCATATATCACTCTTGTTTCTTAACATGTCTTTGTAATAAAATACAGTCGGGTAATGGTTAACGGGTAAACACTTATAAAGAGAAAACAATAAACAAATTAATTAAAAAAAAAAGCCAAAAGTCCCCGAAACGTTTCAAGGACTTCCCCGAAATGTTTCGGGGACATCTAGACGTATCCGATGTCCCCCAAACGTCCCATACATCCTCGGGACGTTTCTCCTCCTCTCCAAACATCCTGGGGATGTTTCCTTTGCTTCTTGGTCTATGGGAAACGTTTCCCCCCCGTCCTGACGTCCCCAAAACGTCCGGGACGTCCCAGATTTCAGGATTTTGGGGGGGGGGGCGCGTCCTCGCGTAACTATGAAATGAGACAAACGAGTCCTTTTTTATGCACCTTTGTGGTGCCAAAACCAATTATGAAGCCTCCAACTAAGACCGACCTCATAAGGATGTTTTTCTTTTATTTTCACTTTGGCCTTTCACCTTCTTAACCCAACTGACCTGACTCATATAGAAAAACTATTAAAGACGAATGCAAATGCTTATGAAAATAAGTGAAAATATGACAATTACTTCCTTTGCTCGCTTCCTTCTTGCCCACGGGAAGTGGAATGGGCACAAGGTCTTCCAATCAAACTAGTTTGGAAAAGGGGACATTACAATTCTCCCCTCCCAAAATTGCTTGCCCACAAACAATTACAAGCTCTCATGCCCAAGTACCATCATGCCAAAGTGAAGAAATGTGCTGTAATGCTCCAATAATCTAGATCATGTACCTGTTAAATGAAAGAGCTCTTGCCAAAACAAGGTCATATATCTGTTGTCTTTTTTTTTCTTGATGTACTTTGGCAGCCCGTGAGGTTTAACAACTCCCTTGAAAAAGAAGTCAGTTGTTACCTCAATTCTGCCCTCTTCACTTTCACCTTCAAAAATAGCATTAGCAATCTTTCTCTTTGCATAGTCAGCCTTTTTCTTTGCATACTCAGCTATACAAAAAGCCTTTCAAGTTGCTGTAATTGTTTCAACCTTGTCAACTATGGTGGAAGAGCATCCTCTAACCATACATATGAATGCAATTGAAAAAATGTGGGGGCTGCTAAAAATGATGACAAAGACGTTAATGGTGGCAATTTGGTTCATGGCTGTCATGAAAGCACTTTCTCTAGCATTTGAAGGTAGTAATACAACATCCCGTGTCTCCTCCATGCTTTGTTGGAGACCCTTTGCGTGAAGATTCAATTTAGGAGCCCTTTTACCTTGCTTTTGCTGTGCTACTCTGATATTCAAGTGGGCTTCCCCATGGAATCTTCCTTCGGTGCTTTTAGTTTCTTCATTAGGAGGGATGTATATCAACCCATTCTCCAACTCTTGATGGCATTCTCCACTCAACAGAAAACTCAAAAACATTATGGAAAGATGACCCAAAGTAGACCACTTGAGAGAGTTACCTTACTTCTCATATATGTGAACATGCTAGTCTGAATCATACTAATGTTTTTCTTCTCTTTCTTCTCCCTTCTTGGACCTGCACATAGAGCAAACACATTAAAGGAAACAAGAGCTCTCAATATTACTTCTTCATGCCTCATAGATATGTGAACCAATTTTCTTCCTTTGCTTGCATTCTCCTCAAAATTTCCCTTCACATGATGGACTCTCAAAGGTCCATTCACACTGTCCCAAGTATGGCTGTAGCTGTACTATTGCAATTTATCGCTCAGAATCAATATTATGGTGGCTAGAAACTCTTCTAAAACAACGACAAACAATCCCTCATTGAGGGTAGGCAGAAAATCCTTCCTCCATGTGACTGAAAACACTTTGGTGATTGTCATAAAAGGGGTTAAGGGGCTGGTTCTGGTACAGACAATAGAAAAAATAATAGGATAACTGTCATACTTCAATTTTTTCACAAAATTCAACCATACGGGGACTGAAAATGCTTCAAAAACACCAACAAACTGCAGATTACTCCCATGTATGGCTGAGACTACTTGTATGACTGCGAATACAATGTTGGGCAAACTAAAATTGTTGATAACATCGGTACAAATTTTTATGACAGCACGCCTTAAAACCCAAAAAAACATGACTTCTACTAGTTACACTCATATCACCAAATCTAGCTGGGTTACAATGCTTGGGGCAGGCAAGATAACCTCCATCTTTCTCACATCCAAATATAAAATTCATGAAATCAACATCCACTTTCATTGGAAGACTTCTTCTAAGAGCATGTTTATGGATTAAACAGTGAAAACCTCTATGATATGAGTGCTATTTTAAAACTGAAAATGTGGAGGTTATTTTACCATGTGCAGCCCATAGATCTTGCGTTCTTCCGGTAATTCTTTCCATCCTCTTTTCTGTAGCAACTTAAGGAGCTCCATTTGTCATGCCTTGAAGCACAACTTTTTGATCACCAAGTTTGAATCTTAACTTCCTAGTTTGATGGTTTTGGGTAAATTCACCCAAAGAATGCAAGCATTGAACCTAAAGTATGAAATCCATACCTCCAATACCAACAACGTAGAAATCAATACTTACCATGTGCCTTTCTAAGGTGAGCCTGAGTTGTTGGATCCTCCTGGTGCAAGGGATGATGAATCCATTTTGTAGCATCTCATCCTTCACAATGTGGTTTGAATGTACAAAAAACTTCATATGCATTCTCATAATTTTCTTTCTATTCCAAGTGTAAGAGATGACTTTGACCTTGATCCTACAGAGACCACCCATGCCAAAGCAATCTTGGTCTCAAATAGAAGAAGCAACATGCCCATAGCCGCAAGTTGTCTCTTTGCACCTAACATGCATCTTAAAATATTTTCCATGATGATAAAAATATGGCAGCGACATAGGAGGAAACAACAAATCAGAAATATGACCATCATGGTCATACCTTGGGCTGCCCACAAGGAGCTCACCCTCCTTTGCTTTCACTCCAACAAGTGAAGATCTTTCCTCCTCGGCTCCTTCCATATTTTGTTGCCACATGTATGAAACATCATCATGGTTCTCGCCGAAGTCAAGAACACCATCAATTTGCTTCGTATTGATTGATGTTCAGAAAATTCCAGCAAGTTGAACATCATTATTGATTTGGCTTTAACCACCAAATTCTCTCCACAATTTTGCAAATCAAATTTTTCTTCTTTCCTTGGCTCATGCTCCATGACTTCTTCCTCTTTCTTTGGAGACTCTGCTGCATCTTAAACCTTTTTTGGTTCTTCATCTAACAACACCTCTCCATGTCCTTCAACATGGTTTTCTTGGGACTCCACCTCACAACCCTCTTGCAGATCTGTCTTTTCTTTTTCTTCTCTCAAGAAAAATCCCTTTGGGTTTGGCTCCTTGGCATATTCTTGTGGGCTAGGGTTTAACCCTAGCATTTTCATCCATGCACCGGTTGTCCCTTTGATGGAACCCTCAAATGTGGAGAGTGTCACTTTTCCCAAAGCATTTTGAAGATCCCTTTGTGGTACTTGAGGTCTTGGCTCGGGCTTTGACCTACCCTTACTTACCCCTATGAATTCTACAAGTGAAATGGCATCATGAATCTCCTTTGGAAGAGCCCTATACTCCTCATAGCTGGCCACAATGTTGTGACCCACTGAATGTTGTGTTTCCATGTCCAGAATGACTTCTCTTTGATAAGAACCTAGGTCGCCAAACTATGTTCTCTCTCCTTTGATAGTAGATAAACCCTTTGTCACCATCTTGCATGAATACCCTCAAGCTGGGAAGATCGATGCTCTAATACCATTGTAATATCTCTTCTAGGGCTGAAACTGAAAAACAAAGAAATAACACCAATCCCAATTGAGAGTAAACTAATTTTTACAACAGCCAACCAAAGAATATTATAAACCCTATCACCAAACTATATTTGCACTTTTATGGCATCAAACACCCTCCAAACAAGCTGAAAATCGATGTATAAATTGTCCAAATTATTATACTCAACCAATGGAATAAACACCAAGCAAAAGTACTCTAAAATATATGCAAATTATAAAGTTCTATACAAATGTAATTAAATTAATGACAACAGAATTATAGCTCACAATAATGGCTGGAAACTAGACTGCTTGGAAATGCATGGTACCCCCCTGTATCGGACTTGATACGTACTTGGTACAGGTACGGGTACAGTTTGGGTACGCTATAGGTATTTATCTACAAGCTTCGAGTACGTCCTGGGTATGGAAATCCGTACTTGCGGTGCACCCGAGGTCTGGAGGTACACACTTGCAGCGTACCCACTCCAAAGTTCTGCCATTTGCAACTTAAAATCGTTAAAAAATAAAAAAGACCGTAACTTAGAAAGAACATAACCTAACCCTAATTTCACCCTAAAAGACACCCCAAAACCTATTTATACACCCAACTCCTTTTGTTAATTCACACACTCATAGTTTGGCATTTTACTAATTCTGAGCTTGAAGGAGAGAGAGAGAGAGCTTGAAGGAGAAGGATAAACTACAGGCCAACAAACAACAAGAATTAGCAAGAAGCCAATATAAATGCCTCTTTAAATTTATACACACACACACACACGCTCACGCACACAGATATAGACGTACCCACAGTGTACCGTACCTGAGGTTTTTAAAAATTTGCCGTTTCAAGGAACGTTGCCCTTACCTATATCCATACCTGTACCAAAACAGTCTAGGCTGGAAATAGAGGTTACATGTCCCCAAAAATCTTATGAAAGTGTGGAATCAACCTCTAACATTATGAGGAATATGGATATCAACTCCAAATGAAGAATTGTACCCTAGATGCCACCCAAATCCATCTCCAAGCAAGTCGCTACCCTAGGAGCTGGCCTAAAATTGGTGCTCAAACCCTAGCAGCTCTTCTCCAAGCAAACCCTAGCTGAAAATATCTAACATCCACTTCCTCGAAGCCCTCGAAAACACCCAATTGAAGAGTTTTCGTTCTTCGATCAAAGAAGGAAAGGCTTCCTTCTCCTTGCTAGCCACACCAAAGGATTTTCGCCCCTTAGTAGAAGGAATTGAGCAAACAACCCAAAAACCATGCAAAGTATATTTTTGACAAGATCATGATGCCCAAATGAGCCAAGCGAACACTCTTATATACCCCTTTCTGGTGCCAAAACCAATTATGAGCCTCCAACTAAGACCAACCTCACAAGGATGCTTTTATTTTATTTTCACTTTGGCCTTTCACCTTCTTAACCCAACCAACTTGGCTCCTATAGAAAAACTACTAAAGAAGAATGCAAATGCTTATGAAAATAATTGAAAATATGACAATTACTTCCCTTGCTCACTTCCTTCTTACCCATGGGAAGTGGAATGGGCACAAGGTCTTCCAATCGAATTAGTTTGGAAAAGGGGACATACATTATCCAACATAAATACTTTTTTCCTAGTGAAAATATCAAGGAATGGTTGAAAAAGGGTGTTAATCCACCTTCAGTTTGAATCCACATTCAGGCTGGCTGAGCATAAGGGAAAAACCAAAAGAGGTGCTTCAAAGTCTTAGGATGTTAGCATGGAAGATAAATTGGTGAGAAACTCCAAAATAAACAAGACAATCGCCTACGAGGAAACCTTGGTAGAGAATGGACCAAAGGAATAAGCCTTTTTAGGTTCAATAATGGCTAATAACCAAGCTGAGATGAATACTGGAAGAAAGGGTTTTTCACTGGCCACATCTAGTCCTTCCACCACATAGAGGAAGCTAACTCTTCAGGTTCGTGTTCGTCGAGGATAAGATTCAATACAAATTTGTTAACTAATAAAATTTGGGGAAAAAATTCGTCAATAAATTCAAATTATGTAAATCTACTTTTTAAATTATTTTATCCGTACAGTAAGTTTTTAACTTAAAAATATATTAAAAATTTAAAATGAAATAATAACTAGTAAATACTAGCTAAGTTAGAAATTATAACTAATGTCTAACAATTAATAAATTATAAATTTATAACTTTAAAAATTGAACCCCAACTTTTTATTATTATTTTATCCGTAAATTGTATTTTCTAATATCCCCTTTTCTAAATTAGTTCGATTGGAAGACTTTGAGCCCATTCTAATTCCCGGGGGCAAGAAGGAAATGAGCAAGGGAAGTAATTGTCATGTTTTTCAGTTATATTTGCAAGCATTTGCGTTCTTCTTTAATAGTTTTCTACATAAGTCAGGTCGGCTGGGTTAATAAGGTGAAAAGCCAGAAGGAAAAAAAAAGTAACTATTATGAGGTTGGTCATAATTGGAAGCTTTCCAATTGGGTTCGGTGCCACAATGGAGTATAAAAGGGGACGCTTGGCTCATTTGTGCATGATCTCTTGTCAAAAAATATAATTTTGCATGGTTTTTGGGTTGATTGCTCATTTACTTCCACTTAAGGGCGAAAATCCTTTGGTGTGGCCAACAAGGAGGACAAAAACCTTCCTTGCTTGATTGAAGAATGAAAACTTTACAATTTATTGGGGATTCGCTATTTCGGGTTTGCAAAGTGCTTCAAGAATGATGTTGTAGATTTCTAGCTAGGGTTTGATCCTACAATGATTTTCAGCCCCTCACCTAGGGGAGTGACCCACCGTGGGGAAGCGTTAGGTGGTTTCTAGGGCACGGCGACACTCAACTCAGCCATCGTTGCATTCTTCATGTTTTTAGCAGCCGGGATCTTCATTTATACTATTTCATTTTTGAGCTTGGAATCATTCATTTCCAGCCCCTTTGTAAGGGTGTTCTTTGCTGTCATTTATTTAATTTCTAGCTAGGGTTTAAAGGCTGATTGCTTGGTTATTATTGGTTCTGAAATTTTTCTAAGTGTCCCTACATGTCTTGGATGGTGTGAATGATGCAATTTTGAAGAGTTATCGCTTTTTCCATGCTGCTGTTATAAAAATTAGACTGTTCACTGCTGTCATAATTTTTAGTTGGCTGTCTTAAAATTCAGTTTGCTAGCAATTGGGTTTTGTGCTATTTCTTTGTTTTTCAGTTTCAGCCCGGAAAGGGACATTACTTATTTTTAATTTTAAAATATATTAGAAGTATAGAATTAACTAATAAATAGTTAACACTAGCCAAACTATAAATAATAACTAAAGTCTAGTTATTAATAAATTATAATTTTATAACTTTAAAAATAGCCTAAAGCTAATAAAAAACTAACCAGAAGCCTAATAAATTAATAAAGTTCATGAAAATAAATAAGCATGAAAATAGGAACCTAATATAAAACTAAACACAAAAGTTAAAAAGCTAAAGTAAGTCTTTGAATCTATTAGTATGTAATGTCCTTTTTGGGACTGAAAATGGAGAAAAGGGGTTAACCGGTTGTCTTGAACAGATCTGATCTGTAAACACCTTTAATTATACAACAAATTGATAACAACTGAAAACCAATCTAAAATCAGCAGTCTCCTAGGGCAGCGAACTGTCTGTGGGATTCAAGTCCACTTTTCACTATGCAAATCAATGAAGAAAGCCACGAAACAATTAATCGAGCCACAACAATATTTATAAATCACAAATACATTAAAAGATTGAAGGAATATTTGATTACATAGCTGGAATTAATTCCATTGTGGGAGATGCCAGTAAGACCGTCCACCAGGCTGAGTACAGGGCCTTGGTATTGGGTCTTGTGGAAGCGATACGTCATGAAGTTCGGAACATTTGTGTGTTTTCTCATGATATGCTTGTTATTTCACTACCACTCACTAAAGATCAATCAATGGTTCTATGACAATCTCCACCCACACTTTTCTGCCCATTTACAATGAACCACACTTTTAATATTTTGATCTTGTTGTTATTCTCTTCTTAACTTAGATATTTGAAAAGCTTGCTATGGCCTTGCTTAGATTATTATTGTCCTTCAGTAAATTATTGGCTTATGATATGGTCTTTCTTGCATATGTGACTTTTGGCTATGTGAATAATTTAATCAAGTTCTAAAGTATAAAGGAAAAAGAATCAATATCCTTTAATAATTTCAGATCACCTTGGTGACTCTTTTTTATGTCAGGTGAACAAATCCACTGATATCGACCCAAAATTCTCTATCTTTGAAGCATGACTTATTCATTTTCGATGAGGGCCCTTTTCACAATGAACTCACTGCAGAACCCCTTTTCTGTATCAAGATGCCTGTCACTCTAGTCGGCTCATTGCTGGGTTGATTCAGTTACTGCTCTCATGGTACTGTGCACCCTGTTCAACCCTGCTCAGCATTGGTATCAATCCTATGATCTGCAATAAACCAGATTAGATCTTGGCACCTCCATTGTATAAGATGGTTTGCTAGATCTCAAACAAATATTTGATAATCAAATGAATCGAACCATCGTGTACACTATAAATTAATCTAAAGATACTAAAAAACAATTGCCACCTCAATATAAAATGCCACAAACAAAAATCTGGTGGGTCTATGAATCTCTCTAAGTCACATAGTACTGCATGTCGCACATATTCAAAAAAAAATTAGTAGTTATACAACCCAATCTGATCAAAATTACATAAGTCCTTAGGAAGTAAAATGATAATACGGCAGTCCAAAGATGCTATAATAGGTTTACAAAGCCATATTGTGGGACACTACAGATAATTATACCTATACATATGAACCCTTGAGGCTCTAAGGAAAGGCTTAATATGCCCGGTGTGGAGTATGTTAAGCGAGGCATGATGTAATGTTCCCTTTTTCAAGATTTTCTTTAAAAAATAAAATAAAATAATAATAATAAATTAATAATTTGATATAGTGCAAAAATAGTTATTTTACGTACTTAGGATTATATTAGTTCAAATTTTTAAGTGGCTTTTAGGAAGTGAAAAGAAAGAGTTTAAAAAGTGCAAACATCGACCTAAAATAAAGAAGGTAATGGAGTTAAGTACAAAATGGAGGTCTGTCTCCTTGGCTTCCTTTTTGGTGTTTGGTGCCGCCCTCGAGTATTTAAAGGGATCGCTTAAAGTGGAGGGAGCAGTTATGGCATATGATTTGGTTTTCTTTGAAGAGTTGGAGCACGCTTTACTTTCTCTCTCATCCATTGAGGATGGAAACCCTCCATGGAGGTCTATTGAGACGAAATCCCTCAACAACACTTAAATTTAAAGACATAAAATCTCACATCTTCATTGGTGATCTCATACAGAGATCACACTTGTGCTACAATCAGATTTTCAGATTCAAGGCAGATTTATCAGTGCTAGGGCATCATTTGCAGGTAGGGAAGATCAGATTTGCATGGTTTTGAGTGTGGGACAGCCGCACAAGTCTGTGTTTGAGCTTACAACGGTTTCGGACCAATTGTTTGGCCAATTTCAGACCCTCTCCTAGGGTAGGGGCCCCTCCCTGGTAGGAGTTCATTGGTTTCTAGGGCACGACATCCCATTTTCCTCCTATATTTGGATTCTTCATATTTTTGGAGGCTGATTGTACTTTCTAGAATTGTATTTAGGCCTTGAAATCATAATTTCTGGCCATTTTTATAAGTGGGTTTGTTGTTGCAAAATTAATTATTATACTTCAGCGATGGTTCTAAAAATTCAGTTCTTGGTTGGTACTTTCTCTCAAATAATAATAATTATTTCCTACATGCTTTGGATCATGTAAACGTTGTATTGGTGGTGAATAATTGCAATTTCCCTCTTGCCGTCATAAGATTTCAGACTGTTGTAGCTTGCAGTTATAAATTTCAGTTTGCATTGATTTGGGTTGGTGCTATTTCTCTTTTTCTTTCAGCTCAACGTGGAAAGGGGCATTACACATGAGTCATTTCCTTTAGGAATGTTAGTGATTGTTAAGCAATGCAAACCGTTGTGGGTTCCAATTGAATTGAGGAGTCTTTTTGGAACTTCTATAATGGAAAGTTTGTAATGGCCTTGTTACTGTTTTCTACCACTCAATAGTTTCACTCCACAAGGAATTTGACTATTGCATCCCCTATGCAAGTAGGATTACATTATGTATAGAGAATTGCATTGCCTTGTATGAATAATTTATTTATATATATTTTCTCTCAGTTACAAGATTTTTGACATGGATCCAATATTAGCCCTAATAGGCCTATGGCCTATAAGGGACCTTGAAACTTCAGATGCGACCCTTTTTCTTTGAAAAAGACATTGTGATGACATGTTATTATTCTAGGTGTCTAGCTGGATTTATATAGTGAAGCAGATTAGAAGCTATAAATAATCTTCTAATTTTCCGTCACAAACATAGCAGGGCATTGAAGGAAGAGGAAAATCTTGGTGAAACATTTTGGTGAAAAATGCTTTATATTAATGATGCAATCAATATAATGTCATCTCTGATGCGGATGTAAAAGAGTTGATTTTACTGAGTTTTTGATTTATCTTTAAGGGTGTAAAACCCTAACTCCTAGCATTTGCAATTATGAATATGTAATGTCCCCTTTTTTGAATTAAGTCCCAATGAAGACTTCTTGCCATTCCCTTTTTGTGGCGAAGAAGAATAAGTGAACAAGGGAAGGAATTGCACTTTGTTTCAGTTTTCTTTTAGTGTTTTCCTTTAGGAGGCACATCAGCTGGGTTTGGAGGAATTAAAGAGACAATTAAAAGATGAAGTGAAGCTTAAGAGGTCGGTTCTATTCTAATTGGCCTTGGCGCCAAGCAAGGAGTATAAAAGGGATTGAAGGACTTCATTTGCAAATCATCTTTGGCGCATTTTACATCTACAATTGGTTTGTTGGGCAAGTTGCTCAAACCTTTCCACTTGAGAACGAAAACCTTCTTGTGTGGCATCCGAGGAAGACGGAACCTTCCTTGTGGCTTGGTGGAGATTGAAAACTCTCCGTGTGGGTGAATTGAAGACATCTCTTGGAGACTTGCTTGCTGTTTTGGATTAGAGACATCAAAAAGAAGGATTACAAAGGCTTTGCATGATTTTTGGAGCTCTTCCCTAGGGGAGCGACTAGGGTTTGGTCCTTTCTAGGGCACATAATTCATATATGATTTTATATTCTGATTCTCCGTCATTTATAAGGCCGGAATCTACATTTTGGTGAGTTTTGGAGGTTTATCTACTATTTTCAACCTTTGTTTGTGGATGCCCTGTTGTTGTTACAATTTTAATTACAACAGTGTATCTTCGCTGATTTTCTCCATTTATTTGTTGCCAATTAGATGGATATTGATTGCCGTGGTCGAAATAATTATTTAGAAGTATTTTTCAGTTGTGCATGGTTATTTGGTGAATTTTAAGCTTCTACATAGTTTGCTCTAGGGTTTTAAAGAATATTACAGCTGCTGTTATAAAAATCAGATTTTACTTCACTTGGGTTTGTGTGGTTTCCTTCTTTTTCAGTTTCAGCCCTTGAAAGGGATATATTACAGAATAGGTTGACCCGAGAAACCTACTATACTATCAGTTTCTGCATTTTTACTTCTTGCATATACTGACATTATGCTTGGATAAGGATCAGATTGATTTAGGATTGAATGATGAGAAAGCTCTAGAAGTATGCATACAATAATCTCTTACTTGCATGAAATGCTGGCTGGGAGTCAGGATAGCCTGCTTTCCTTATATATCAGCTCGATGATCCTTACCCGTTTATGTGGCAAAACTAAAAATCTTTTCGGATCATGTTATAGATATCTCTTGGTGCTTGGCAGCACCATAATGGTGCTCGATGCACCTCTTTTGTCCTTTTTGCTGGAGCTGTTGTACATATACTATATGGCATATGCGAGGTCCACTACTATTTTATACCTACACTGTAACATGTTATGATAAGTGTGAACTTCAGAAATTGATGCATTCACCTTCAGTTTCAGAGCCAAATCATATTTTGTACTTCCCGAATATAAATTGTATGTGAGTGTTTATTGCTTAATACATGGATGTGTATGTAAACAATAACTGTAATATTAATACATATGATTGTTTATTGCTTGATATGGACAATAACAGTATATTAATACAACAATGTTGAATTTATTAACACAAATTTCATTCTATGGCTATGTCTCGGATGGGATACTGTTCTAGATAAAATCATTTATTTGATATTTCCCTTGTGAGACTGTTATCGCAAATATAGTATATTCAATTTCCTTTTCATAAATACAACCTTTTGATTCGATATCTTTTTCCTTATGTAATTTATGGGGAGGAAAGTTTCATCATATACTATGCTTATGACTGTTCAACTTTATTGTATTGTTAAACTATGGAAAGTTTCTCAGTATGTTCTTCTATGCTAACTCATCAACAGCACTTTGCATGTCCAGCGGGGAACAATGAGATTGGATGGAGATTTTGCATTTGGATATGCGAAGGCAGAGGTTGGTGTCCATAGATTGGTGCGGATCTCTCCTTTTGACAGTGCAAAGCGGCGGCATACTTCATTTGCTGCTGTAGCTGTGATTCCTATCCTAAATGATGCTTCTTCAGGGTTCAAGATCAATGAGTCAGATCTTCGTATTGAAAGGTTCCGATCTGGAGGCCCAGGGGGGCAGCATGCTAATACAACAGATAGTGCTGTCCGTATTCTTCATATTCCAACAGGAATTACAGCTACTTGCCAAAATGAAAGGTATAATGTGAGATTCAGAAAACATTTTTCTATGTATCAGAGTCATGTTTGGGAATGATCTTGAAATTTCAGAGCAAAGAGAATTATAGGAAATCGGGTGGTTTCTATAAATTTCAAATCCAAGATGCATAACATAATCAAGTAGTTTAAAATCATAAACTGAGTGAATAATATTTGCCGTCTGGGAAAATCTATGTATGAGGAAGTATTTATGGTCTTTGCACGTTTTATTTATTTTTCCATTGAGTGCTGGCTAGTATGATATAAATACAGAGAGAACATGCAACTCACAAAAAAGTCACAATAGCTTTGGTATTTAAACGTAAAGGTAATAATCTGAATATTATAAAAATCGCATAAACTATTGATGCTGAATGGAGGAGATGCTAATAGTTCCATACTTTTAGTTATTCAGTTGGCAGAAACTCAAGATTAGATTTCAGTTATGAGTTACGTTGAGTGATTGAGATGTAGATATATATTTTAATATGGTCAAAAAAGGTACCCGTTGCCCCACAGAAATAAGCACGAATCCACACAAAATAACCTGATAAAGAAGCCTTTATCAGAGAGATGAAAGCACCCATAGGTGAAAATATAATAATCACTATTGCTTCAGAGGACAACTATCAGGAAAACTATGGACAATTATATACAAAAAAATCGTATAATCAAGCCTTCCACATCTGTCTGCATCAAAAAATCACCCATTTGCATTCTTATGAGGTTCAACAACAAATAGGTGAATGGATTTTAGTCCGGGGAGTAAGGGTGCAAATGTTGCTGCCAACCTGCCCGCCCTTACTCCCCAATTACTTACATACTACAATTTGAAACTTAACCAAAAAATACTGCCATACAGAAGAGGATCATTTCATCCAAGGAGATCAGATTTCCCCATATGTAGCCCATGGCAATCCTTAATCTAATATTGACAGGCCCTTGCCTTCGCAATGGAGTTAGGAATAGAGATAGGATCATTGACAGGGCCTTTCATCATTTCTTCTTCTTCCAGAATCATAGCTTCCAAGACTTCTGCTAAACCAGAATCCTACCTATTCTTCTGTTCAATTTTCTTTGTGTTAATTCCTAGCCTCTATCATATCACATCAATCTTCTTACCTTGGACAGTCTTCTCTTCAGACTCTACCTTATACAGTTTCCACATGTTCTCAATTATGCTATTGCTTGTCACCTCAAGCTCCAACTAGTGTTGATCTTCATTGTTTGCCATTGTGTTACTGGCACTGAATATTACTGTCTGCATCCCAAGCAGCTGGGCCACCTTCAATGTGTCAAGTCCTGGAGTAGGCTGACCCAAATCTTTCTTTGCCTGTAGAACACAATCCATAGAGGCTTCTTCACCTAATCTAACAGAGAGCTGGGCTCTGAAAAGATCAGAAGAGGCCCATTTCAATAGTTTCTCATCTGTAATTCCTCCAATCAAATCACACTTCCAGAATTTAAATGCTTATTCTGTAGTCAATTTAGTTTTTCTGTAATGTCCCTTTTTAGGACAAAAACCAAAAAAAGGGTTTGGCCACAAACCCCGAGATTCAGATCTGAAAATATACCAACACCAACAAATGAAAATAATCTGATTTTATGACAGCAGTTCCAACAATAATATAAACTCTAGCAGTGAACTGTAAAGGGGCTTAAATGCACCATAAAACCATTCACAATAACTGAAAACACTTCTAAATAATTATTTCATGTACGGAAACACTTCCCCATTCAATTTACAATAAATAAATGGAGAAAAACCCAAGATAACACACTGCTGAAATTAAATTTGGAACAGCAGTAGAACAGCCACAAACCAAGGCTGAAAATGATAGATATACTCCACCTAGGAAGTGCTATCAAACCCTAGTCGCTCCAACTAGGAAGAGCTCAACAATGCATGCAAACCCTTGTTATCTTCACTTCACCCAAAAATGGAGGGTTTTCGTCCTCCAATCAGCCACGAGGAAGGTTTTCGTCGTCTTTGGAAAAAGCCACACAATGGGATTTTCGCCCAAAAGTGGAATGACAATGAGCAATCAGCGCAAAGATCAAGTGTAGAGTAAATGCGCCAAAATTGATGGTGAAAATGAAGTCTTTGATCCCCATTTATATCCCTCCTTTAGCAACAAAGCCAAAATAGAGAGACCAACCTCATAAAACTTCTTTGGGGCTTTTTCATTTGCTTTTAAAACTCCTCCAACCCAGCCGACCTGCCTAAATAGACAAAACACAAAACTAAACATTAAAAATTAGCAAAAAAGAAAATGAATTGGGAATGCAATTCCTTCCCTAGCTCATTCACTTCATTGACACGGAAAGGGATTGGCTAGAAGTCCATAATTAGGCTCTTAAGATGAAAAAGGGAACATTACATTTTCTTCAGGAGCACTCCATCCTCCAACAACTGTTTCAGCTTGAGGTCCTCAATCAAGTCCACAAAAGAAGAGTGAACATCCTTCAGGGAATGATAAGTGATCATTTTCTTCTTCTGCTCTTAGAATATTTATAGGGGATCGCTTCCGCTTATTCAGTCTTGAGCTTCTTCGAGAACTAGATCCCTCACCCACATTGTTATAACCTTTTCCATCAAAGTCCATTGGAGAAACCATAATGTCCTGAACAAGGAGCTGAAAAATCACAATGATAGGTTTTCAATGAGTTAGGGTATATTCCCTTTTTCAAGACCATTTTGTCTACCATAATCAGGGCTAGAAACTAATGGGATAATTTAAACATATGACAAAGCACAATGAAGGTGCAACTGTGGAATGCCATACAGAAAAACTGGGCATTATAGCCACGCACATGAAAAACAATCAAGTCACTTTGAAGATCTTCTTTTTCGCATGTTGTACCGCATTTATTGGCCCAAATCAAGTAGCTCTTCATTTATCTCCAAAGGACCCAACCTATTACTGCTTTTTCTCAAATGTAAACCTAGGAACCTCTAATAGATAAGGGTTGACAAGGAAGAGAAGGGTGTGGATAGGGCCTCATGAACCATTTAGCAATCACCCCCACACTCTATATTTCCTTATAGCTATCAATTGGGTATTTCTTAGAGATGGCATGATTAAATTAAAACTCATAACAGAAAGTAGAAGGTTTCATCATGGTCTTGCAGGCGAGGGCCAACCACAATAAATTGAGGCATAGTGAATTTCTCATTTTTCTCCAACCCAACCAACACATTTTCTAGGCCAATGTCCGTCTCTTTTAAATGACTTACAGAAATATAAATGCAAAACATCATTAATCATAGAAGGCCCCAAGATGGAGGTGAAATATAGACATGTTGATAAAATAACACCAAAACCCACCAATCTGATACCTCCGCACTTCTCAAATTCTGAAAGTCATTTGTTGGGTGATACCTCAAAAGGAATATCAGATGGGAAAGAGTAGAAGGATCATAATTGGACTAATCCACAATTAGGGAATGCCTCATTGATAATTTCCTTTTGAAGTACCTTGAGCATCGACAAACAAAAAGCCAAGGCCGTAAATTCCATAAGACTAAAGACAAATACAACCTAGGGATTGATGTCCAAGCATACCAAGCATAGGTCAGCACCATAGAGAGAAGGAAAAAAATACCATGAAGCAAAACAAGAGGGAAAGGAAAGAGGGGACATATTACGAGTGCAAGTAGACTAGTCACCATGCTCCCTCTCCTCTACTATCAAAGTGTAATTGACAGAAAATGGGAGAGGGGGGATGGCAAAGCTTAGAAACATGAGACTGCTATCTCAATATTAATCATGTTAGGAATGCCCATCACAATTAGAGTTTAGGAATGAATAGGCATGAAACTAAGCATGAAAGAGAGGATAAAGAGAAGGGGTAGGGGAGGGAGGGGGAGAAGAAGGGGAGGAGGCAAATGAGCTAACTTAAGGCCCCATTAAGCTCCGCACCCTTATTAATTTCTTTAAGACTTTGTTATCCTCCCTTCTAGTATGGCTAAAGGCTGTCATTCCCCAATTTCTCGCACTCCCTTGTAATGGCCTTCAAATGCCAATGCGTGCACTCTTTTTATTTATGGAGTCCACTATAATTTTTGAGTCACCTTTGACTTCAATTCTTGTCCAACCTTTCTATTTTGCATTTCACAGGCCCCTCCATAGGGCGTTTGCTTCTGCCAAGTTGTTTGTTACATCTCCTAGAGGCTCATAGTATGCAAACATCATGTCACCTCTATGATTCCTTATGATATCACCACTGCTTGCTAGGCCCAAGTCTCTTTTTGAGGCACCATCAAAGTTCAACTTTAATGTATCTTGTCGAGGAGGGGACCATATTATCTTCCCGCCCTTCTTCCTACTTTTTCTAACCCCTTTGTCAGGGACCTCCTTGAGAAAATATTTCTAGTTTAGAAATACCCTAGCATCTTTGGTCGAATTGTACTCTACTTAGGGGGCCATGAGAGAATCACCTCCTTGATCATTCTAAGGATGGTGTTATTGACTTTGTTGGGACTAAGTTCCTCATCTCCAAAAACTCTCCTACTCTCCAAACTTATGCTCTAGCAAATTATTGCTTGCAGGGAGCACCAAAAGGGTCACCCACGCATAGTGGAAATTTATATGAAGTAATCCCATATTTCTCTAGCAAATGGGCAACGCTGAAAAATATGATCAGTCTCGTCTTCACTGTTTTTGTAGAAGGGGCACCATGAAGGTCCATAGAAGACTCTTTTTGCAAGGTTTACTTGGGGTAAAATTTTGTTCTTTGCAGCCAGCCGAAGAAAATAATGGTCTTTAGCCAGCCATATTTATTCCATATCAAATTGTCGAGGACTTCATTCACCCAATTTTCATCTAAAGAGATAGGTACCTTATATACCCTTTTCCGTTACGAAGCACTCTCCAGCTTTGGACCACATCAAAATAATTTTGTCTTCCTTATTGGAGAATTGGAAATCCCCTGTTGTGTTTTCTAGAACCTTAACAGCCGATCGTGATTCTGACAGGATTCTCCACCCAATCCTTCTATCACGATTTCTCCTCATTGAGAAAGTCTGCCACGTTATATCCAATCTTGGTTGTGCACCACCTTTGAAGGTCACTCAGATTTTCCATGCTAGATAATGGGGTGGGGTAGATACAATCATCATTCCAGAAATGCAGTTTGTTCCCTCTAGTTACACCCTATCGAAGGAGCGGTCTCAAAATATTCATTTCCTTTGTAATGAAGTTCCATGCACGGGAACCTTTGATATGGTTATTCACCGTGATTATCCTTTGGGGCTCATTGAATCTAAGTACTACTTTCTCAAGATCTTGCTCCAGATGGCATCATTTTCTGTGTATAGTCTCCATGTTAATTTAACACCGACGGCCATATTTAATTTTCTGTTAATCCTCAAATCAAGTCTTGCCCAGCCTTTTGGCAGGCAGACTATATCTGATTTTGCCAATGGAATTTTCTTGATTTGCCCACACTCTCTCCAAAGAAAATTTATTTTGACAGTTCTGATTGCAGCTTCCACCTTTACAGGCATCGGGAGAACTGACATTAGATACACTGACATTGCTTGTAGTGTGGATTTGAGGAGTTGCCTTCTGGAAAGAGAGAACAATTTTCTTATTTCCATCCTAATTTCTGTATTATTATGTCTAGCATATTCTTCCAGGAATGGAGTTTTATCCATTGAACAAAGGAGCTCCAAGGAGAATGAATTGATAGTTAGTTCCCTACATATAGTTGTTTGAATGAATGTTTGTACTGATGAAATTTTTTCTGGATTTCTCTGTATTTAAACTGTCTGGAAGAACTCTCATACATGTCCAAGGCTTGTATGAAGCTTCTGGCTTCATAAGCCAAGGCCACCACTGCTAAACAGGTGTCATCAACATATTGGAAGTGTGATATGTGCTGTGAATCATTTGTTACTGCCACATCGCTGAGTTTTCTTTCACTTGTCAAGTGATTTAGCCTTGTGTGTGTTTACAATAATGATGAACAAATAGGGTGAAATAGGACATCCTTTCCTTAATCCTCTTGATGAGCCAAAAAAATTGCTGGCTCACAATTGACAAGTACTGAGAACTTTGGGGATTTAATGTAGCTTGAAATCCAATCCCTTTTGTCCTTACACGATCCAAACCTATCCAAAATCTTGACCAAAAAGGACAGTTTTACCCTACTATAATTCTCATTCATGTCTATTTTTTTTCTTCTGGGCATTGACAGAGTTAATTATCTCATGTGCACTTAGTATACAATCCAAGATTTTCTTTCCTTTCACAATCCTTCTTGCTCCATTGAGATTTTGTTAGTAAATATTGTTTTCAGCCTGTTTGCAATGACCTTTGGGACTATCTTTTATATCATTGCACAAGGAAATTGGTCTGAAGATGTCAAAATATTGAGCATTCTCCATCTTTGGAATAAGTGCAATGAAGGTTGAGTTAAGTTCTTGTAGGATTTCTTGTTCCTTCTGGATTTTTGAACCGCTGCAACCATATCTTTTCCTACGATACCCCAATATTTATGTGAAATACCTTCCAGAAATCCATTAGGACCTGGGGATTTGTCCCTTTGAAACGAGTGAAGCTATAAATGAGTTATCTTCCTCTGCTACCAGCCTTGGTATTCTTTCTAGAATTTGATGGTATGCTTCCTCCCCATCTGTCTGTTCTTCAATTAGATTTTTTTTGAAATAATTAATTGCCTCCTTCCTTATATTGTCTTGCTCCTTAATTTTATCCCCTAAGGTGTAACAACCATAGCAATGTTATTGAAATTTCTTATCACAATTGCTAAGTGGTGGAAGAAGGTTGTGTTTCTATCTCAATCATTTAGCAATTTTACTCTGGATTTTTACTTCTAATGGATTTTCTCTTGCAATAAAGTCCTATTCAGATCTTCAATCAAATTCTCCTCGCTTTCCTTTAATTTATGGTTTAACCTCAAATTTTACTTTTGCTCAGTCATAGATTCAAGTTTTCCTTGGACACCCTTCCTTTGCTCATTTATGCTTTTGAAATTCTGCTTATTCAATTTTTTCAATTTGCCTTTAGTTATTTTCAGTTTTTTTGCTATTACAAACATTTTGGAACCACTAATCTTATTCTACCATTCTTTTATTTTATCTCTAAGGAATTCCTCGTTCAATCACATTAATTCAATTTTGAAAGGACATTTTCTTGTCCTATTTTAATTTAATGAAATTACTTAGATATATTCAGCCAAGAATTGTAATATGAATATCAAGAACAAAGCAATAACAGCCAATCACAATAATGAGAGCAGAGCAAAGCAAATTCACACAATGTGAAAGCAAAGAGAACATAACGCTAGAACTATATGATTGAGCCGCTTCGAGGGGGCAAGCTCCACACCCTGACAACAAGAATAGAATATGCAAAATGTTGATCAAGTACTAACTGCTACCTCCTATATATACCTTACATAGGTTATGGTTACTCCGCAGGCCAACCCTACCAACAATATGAAGATATAGAATTATGATATGACAAGGTAAAAGATTATGTGAGCCACAAATCGGCCACACATCTCCAAAATACACGCTATAGGTTAAGGGTGTAGCATTGCACTCCCCTTCAAACCAACTTCCTCAATGTTGACTAACTCTGGATGCTTATGTAGGAATGCTTCATCCTCCCATATTACATCCTCGGTGGCCACACATCCAAAATACATGCTATAGGTTTAGGGTGCAACATGCCCCTCCCCTTCAAATCAACGACTTCCTCCACATTGACTAACTCTAGATGCTTATGCAGGAATGCTTCATCCTCCCATATTGCATCCTAGGTGGCCACACATCCAAAATACATTCAGAGCATCAAACACCCTCCAAACAAGTTGAAAATGGATATATAAATTCTCCAAAATATTATACTTGACGAATGAAACAAATACCAATCAAAAGCACTCCAAAGTATATGCACATTTGGAAATTCTACACAACTGCAATTAAATTTCAGACAACAAAATTACAACTCACAACTATGGCTGGAAATGGAGATTCCAAACCCCAAAAATCTCATGAAAGTGTGCAATCAGCATATAAAATTATGAGGAATATGAATATCAAATCCAAATGAAGAAGTGTGCCCTAGATGACACCCAACTCCACCTCGAAGCAAGTTGCTACCCTAAGAGAGGGCCTAAAAATGGTGCTCAAACCCTAATAACTCTTCTCCAATCAAACCCTAGCTGAAAATCTGCAACATCAATCTTCTTGAAGCCCTTGGAAACAACATATTGAAGAGTTTTCGTTCTTCAAGCAAGCAAGGAAGGGTTTTGTCCTCCTTGTTAGCCACACAAAAGGATTTTCACCCTTAAGTGGAAGTGATTGAGCAATCAGCCCAAAAACCATGCAAGTTATAATTTTTTACAAGAGATCCTCAAATGAGCCAAGGGAACCCTCTTTATACCTTGTTGTGGCACCAAAACAAATTAGAGTGTCTCCAAGCTAGGACCAACCTCGTAAGGATGCTTTTATTTTATTTTTACTTTTGCCTTTCACCTTCTTAACCCAACTGACTTGACCTATGCAGAAAACTATTAAAGAATGCAAATGTTCACAAAAATCATTGAAAAACATGACAATTACTTCCCTTGTTCATTTTCTTCTTGCCCCTGGGAAGTGGAATGGGCTCAAAGTCTCAAAAATGAATTAACTTGGAAAAGGGGACATTTCAGTCCTCCCCTCCCAAAATTGCTTGTCCACAAGCAATTGCAAGTTCTCATGCCCACATACCTTCATGCCAGAGGTAAGAAATATGTTGTAATGCTCCAATAATCTAGATCCTGTACTTGTCAATTGAAAGAGCTCTTGCCAACACAAGCTCATATGCCCAAGTACCCCTTTGCTCTTCTCTGGTGATGAAGGATCCCATACACTTGCTCCATGACTATAGCTCCAATGGCTCCCATAATATTATTGTGGGTTGATCCCTCTAAGGTATTTCACAACACAACTTGCATGTAAGTTGAAAATAAGTCATAACAGGCATAAGTCACTTAGGATTCCCGCCAATTCGGCACTAGGATGGCTGGGAGGATTGTCTTCACTAGTGGAGCCTCTGTACTATTAGTACCATGAAGGAAGCCCTCTTAAATTATACATGTGTATAGTTGTTCATGACTGAAAATATTACGACCAACAATATAGAAATGATACAAATATTACCAACCCATGCAAGCTTCAGTAATGTGATTGATGAAGAGATGATGGGTAACCATACAAGGACTGAAAACTCCCCATCTTCAGCTGCAATCCCATATGCTCCGTCATTTTCTTGGGTGGGAAACAAACTCAGTTGCTCTTCCCTTTTTATACTTGTACCTGCACATGGAACAAACTTATTAAAGAAAACCAGAGTTACCCTCATCGTTGCCTCTTCATGCCTCATGGATATGATGACAAGTTCTCTTTCATTGCTTGCAATCATCTCATATTCTCAACTCAAGTGATGGATGTTCAAAAGTTCACCCAGGCTGTCCCAAACAGCTGTAACTATGCATTTTGTCCCCCAAAATCAAAAGGATAGTGGTTGAGATCCTTCTTATGACAGCTGGAAACACATCAACGATGATAGTAGATTGGGAACCCTTCAAGAAACCCTTCAACCTCATGGTTGGATACTCAAAAAGTGGATAGGGAGTTGAAACTATTACGGACAACAATGAAAAAAAGGTACAACTGTCAAGCTGAAAACTCCTCGTGGAATATTGCAATATCAATGATATGGGGGCTGGAAACAACCGAAAAATGATTGACAATGCTTCAATAGACTGAAATTCATCCCCTTCCATGACTGTTTTCTTCTGTGTGGCAGCTAGCAAAGTATTTGGCAAACGGTAAATGTTGACAACGACACAAACATTTATAATAGCATCCCTCATAGACCAAACAATAGCATGATATGTTACTTCATCTTGTCTCTTGAAAACCGAATTATTGCATACCTTGTTTCCCCAGCAAATTGTGGGAAATTGTTGTCTTTAAGAAGCAAGGAGTGGTGAAGTCTTTCGGTGTAATCTCAGCCTTCTTGATAACTTCCCTCATGTAGTATCTCTTTTCCTTATTCTGAAAATTTTGTGTACTCTCTTCCCCAAAATAGCCACTTAATGCTTTAACAGTCTTATCAAACCCCTTTTTTATTATCCATGTAGCTGAATTTACATTTTCAGTAGATGAATTATCCATAGCTTTTAAATACTTCCAAAAGTGGCATTCTTGAAAGTAACTTGAGTCCCACAAAACCATAATGTTAGCAAATGGATTTGCACACATGCAAATGACATGCAACAGTCAGGGGACAAAGTCCCTCCTCAATGAAGGTGAGGTTGTCTTTATTGAAAACCAAACCTATATTTACATCTATACATTCAAAATTGTATGTGGGGGGTGTTTTGGGACATCAAATGGAAAGAAGTGTGAATGAGGGAAATGAAATGGAATAAAGGAAAGAAATGGAAAGGAATGGATGGAAGAAGCATACAATAGTTAGGTAAAAACAGAGCCTAATATTGCATATAGAAGAAGCAGAACAATGAATAACTAACTCAAATAGAATGGAGTTTGAATCAGCTAAACAAGAATAAATGAAAGGGAACACACATGAGTAAGTAAATATCAGAGCTTAATCACTGTGAACAAGAACAAATTAATAATGTTGACAATATGATCAAAGATAGTATTTGCATGCAAAATTTAAACACTAACATTTAATGGGCATAAGAACATCAACTGCTACAAGAGATAATGAATAGGACACAAAGTTCATATTTCATTAACTCTCCAAAATGTCTTCCCAAACGAACACAGTTTCTTTCTTGAAACAAAGCTTGCATACAAAAATATTTTCTTCTCCTCTTCAAAGTCACCCTTACAAATGAGCTCCTAACTTTTATAACCCAAAAGTTGGTTACAAGGTAGTTAGGGTTTACATGAACATTAAATTAGGGCACCTTAAGTGACTTTGACTTTTTCAACTAACTTTTTAAAAGTAACTTGAAAATATTAATCACTTAAGTGATCAAAAGTTTGCTAAAAATGAGTTTGACAATAACATCACTTTAAAATATCATTTTAAAACATAAAACAAGACCTTGTGCCTTATCCATTAAAGTGGCGTCCGCCTATCTCAACCGTATGAGAAATGGACTCTCCCACTTTGTTAGATACCATAATGCTATCTCCTCATCCCATTGGTGAAATATCTGCTGCCTTTGCCAATTGAAAAGATTTGAACCTTTCCAATGTCTCGAACATCTTACACAACCAATAAATAATTGTACTATAAACAACATCATCTGGCGTACAGTTCTTCTTTAGCAACCTCTTCCATAGCAAAATGGAATCTTCCCCCTTACCCTCCATGCAAAGACCATTAATAACTTTACCACATAGTCTTGAACTTGGAATCCACTTCTTATCAAACATGGCATTCAACAAGCTCGCGTCCTTACCAACCTTGCCATCTTTGCAGTAAGCCTTGATGATCACAATATAAGCCACATCAGTACCACTACACACATTCTCTTCAATTGCGTCCATAAGCTTCGCAACTTCCTTCCTCGAGCTTGATTAGCAACATAGTGTTCTACATGTGGTGTCCCCGAGATTTCACCCTGAAACTTTTTAAAAATTTCGTTCTTTCAAAGTAATGGGTCTGTTTTGTGTTTGTTTTGCCTGCAGTTGTCCCCATTGCTTTAAGGTATCCCCAGAGAGTCATAAAAGCCAAATTCGACAAATACCCACATGCTAAAACTCACTCTATCCCGTCACCAGGTTTTGTCTAAAAACATTTTATTTATTTATTAAATAAATACAGTTTTTTTTAAAATAGTTTGTGCTGAGGTTAAACCCCATCGTGGATTTCCATTCTAGTATTTTTTTCATCTCTGAATGGAGCGTTCACGCAGGGATGAGTTTTTACAGATTAGTTAATTGACAAGTTATTTTCGAGCAATTGTCTATGACTTCTGGCAGGTTCTTTGTTTTTATTTATTTCTTTCTTTTTGTCTGTGTTTTGGTTTTTCTCCGTTTTTCATTTGGCAATCCCCATAGCCTATTTATTCTTCAGACCTTTTCCTGAGCCTAGGGTTTTGAAATGTTATCCAGTGTTTTTAATTGTTGACTAATTTGTCTATAGGTGACTAGAACTTAGGATTCCTTCAGGAGGTTGCAAGAGGTTACTTGATTCAAAAAGGTGCAATAATGGATTTTATGAAAATAAGGAAAATACTGCCACCAATGCGTAGAGCTCGAGAAAATATGCACTTTTGGAAAAAACGACACCTAAAACGGAGCCACGAAGTGAAAGTTATGGCACTTGCAAGTTTTTGTTGCTACATTTTCCCAGACCCTTTCTAAAAATGGCAAATTTTATTCTATCATTGTTTTTTCTTCACCGAAAATCCAAAAATAGAAAGAAATGTAGTCTTCATGTCAGTTGCAATTTTCAAAGTTGCCCTTCCATTTGAATATCCAGGCAAAACATAGAAGCAAGTCCTTGTGCAAGTCGTTGAAATTAGAGCTGCCCAACAAGATGGAATTTTACGTTTTCACTTAAGTGAAAAACGTAAAATAAAGAGCTTCCGGCAGGTTGAAGTTTAACGCTGCCCTTCATGTTTTTTACATTTTCAGTTAAGTGAAAAACATAAAATAAAGAGCTTCCGACAGGTTGAAGTTTAACGCTGCCCTTCATGTTTTTACGTTTTCACTTAAGTGAAAAACGTAAAAAAGGAGCTTCCCAAAAAGTTAAAAAACATAAAAAAGGAGCTTCACGGCAGGTTGAAGTTTAACGCTGCCCTTCTTTCATGTATTTCATCAAGCATTAGCCAAAAAGAGCGACCCATTCTAGCATAACTAAATGCCTAAAAGCTGATTTCTTTTATTTGTCGAGAAGCATTCAGTTTTGGTGCCTAGTGTTGGAAAGGCTTCCTTTTTATTATCCTGGCTATCTGCATGTTGATGTGAGTGCACAAGTGAATAAAATAATATTTTTAGCTTGTTTGGCATGCAAACAAAGTCTAAAAATAGAGGGCAGCATGCTTTATAATCATATCTCGGTGAAGAAATTAGATATTCATGCTATGGATTGCATACTTGTCTGAATTATTTGCAGGAATACTTTACTGGTGCTCATATTGGTGAAAAGAAGGCAAAGTCAATGTCAGATACATTGAATATATCATCAAAATTAGAAGGAGAAATTGCAGACCTGCACAAATAGATCCAACTCTCATATTTGTAAGGTCTTCCGGTAGAAATTAAAAAAAAAGATCTCAGACAAAAGTTGATTCAGAAACAAATCTCAGTCAGTTGCTTCCAGATCCAGTTTGGTGAGAATCAAAGGAAAGGATTCAACAACATATGGGAGAAAAAGCATTTCAGATTCAAGGCGGACATATCATTCAGATCATTCATGACGCAGAGGTGCAATACAAGTTGAATCAACATGCAGAGTATGGACGAAAAACAACACTGGGAGTGTTGCAACAACTTTTTTCTAATTTCTTCTCATCTTTCTTCTTCTTTATCTTATTTTCTCTGACAAAGTAATTGAGTAATCAATTAAATTGTAAAACTTAAGTGATTGGTTAAAAAGTTGTTACTTCACGTTACCGGAAGAAGTCAATTAATTGGAAATAGGTGGTAGACATGCAAAATAGAAGGTTCTATTTTAAGTTGTAAGGCATGTGTGTCATGCAAAGAGAAATTCTAGGGGAAATACTGCCAACTATTTCCTTTACGGCTTCCACATGTGGCAATTCATTGAAAGTTTCCTATTTGTAATTGCCCTCTATACCCTATAAATAGAGGAAGAACCTACGGGTTAAATGATCACAATTTGGTGAGAGCATTCTTGAGTTTTCAGACTTTGTGTTGTAACCCTTGATGTTATTTCTGTGAGAGTTGGAGAATTGAATAAAAGACAGATTTACTAAGAACTTTGTGTCTATGGTGATTTGCTTCTTGCTTCTATTTGAATTCTTTTAGATAAACTTTTTGTTATCAGAGATTTAGATTAGAAGTTATTATTTTCCTTTACTTTTGAATTTTGTGAGATCTATTTGTTTATTTAATCTATGTGGATGAGACCAACTCAGAGAACTATTGGTTGAATCACACATCTTCCTTCTTTCCCAAATTCTACTATTTCCCCCTTTTGCAAATACTTCATAACAACTGCTTGTTGCAAAATTGCTAAGCTATGGTTCATGAGCTTTGTAATTAAAGTAAAACCCCATAAATAGTTATTAGGATTCATACCCACTACATTGATAAATATTTGACACGGAGCCTCACAGTTAAATGAGGGAGATTTATCTCATGACTGCCTAGGTTTTTAGCAGTGCATAAAATCTAGCCAACATGTTTGTCTACCTTATGTTTAATGGAACCGGATCCATGTATGTTATGCGAAGACATTTACTTATTGTTATCTCATCAAGGCATTTTGTCAAACAGTTCATGTGTATACTAGTCGGCTACTAAATTTGAATGTGAAGCCATTATTTCATCCTTTCACGAGAAATTTCCATAGGTTATGCAAAAATTTCCTCTTGTAGGCCGAATTGCAACTTTGGAATATCATCCAACTCTTTCAAGTGCTTTGGTTCAAGATTTGGCATTTTGGTAATTTGAGAATATGATATTTTGCATTGACCAAGCCTATATTAATGTTGTTTGGGAACAGGCTCATTGAGCTCGAGATAGGAAAAAAAAATTTAAGTCATGGAGAATTCCATCTACCAAACTAGCTCGAAAATTCACTGGAAAATGTGTTTAAAATCTAATATATTGTGCTTTAAAAATCGACCATTTTCCTCTGTAAACCTCTTGATATCATCTTCAATTGTCTTCAAAATGTCTGGATACATTTGGGAATATGCGGCAAGTGTTGTGGTCCTGGAGGATGCAGTGGGCAGTGTACTAGTTTTTCCTCAAACGATTATGAATGCGTGGACTGGTCTTTTCTTTACCAATGCGTGGCTTTGTTTTTCTTTTGGCTACATTTCTCCTCCCTCCGTGGACAGCTGATCTCTTCTCCCTTGCGTGAGCTGCCCAGGTAAATGTGTGGCCTTTTAATTTTTGTTTATGTGACTAATCTCCTTGGTTGTGTGGACTTTTATCTTAACTGCATGGCCTTTGCTTTGACTGCCTGTGCATGGCCTATGTGGGCTGTTTAAATGGCTGTGTGGCCTGTTTGGTTTTGCTTTGGACAACCGTGCTTATCTTTGCCTTCAGCGTGATGGATCCTCTTTTGATTTGCGTAGACTGGTTTCTCCTGCAAATGCATGGTATTCCTTTTCTTGGCGTAGACTTTGTTCTCTGACAGCTATGCGTGCCAATGCTTTGTCAGTGAATCTCCCTCTTTGGTTGCGTCGTGGGTTGATGCCTGTGAGGAATGCGTGTGGGCTGTGAATAAACTTGACATGCATGGAAAAAGATCTCCTCTCACTTGCGTGGCCTTGCCTTAATTGTGGTGTGAACAATGCTATTTTTGCCTTGTATGTGTGGACTATGGCCTATGTGATGGATCCTTGGAAAAATCTTTCTCTAAAAACGTCTATTCACAGGGAAATAATAATAGTTGGAAATAAAAAGCTTCGAATCTTCTTCTTTGTCAATATTGTTCTTGCACGTCTTTTGCCATAGAGTTTCATGGAGAGAGGTTATGAATACCCCAGAAGCTTTCATGATTTGTAACCGCTTCTTCTTTCTTCCCGTTGAATAATCGATCCTCAATTTCTTAACCAATTCCCAATTTCTTCGGGTAGTGGGCATTAATTGCTAGGAGAATAGAGGGAGAATTTAACCGTTTGCCCATGACAACGATAAAGTGGGCTGGCAATTCCCCTCCATTTTTCCACATGGGAAAATGGGAAATGTTTTGCCGTATGATATCCGATTGCGTTGGCAAATAGCAAGGGAATTTCACACAAGCGGGGGAAAATGAAAGCTTTGCTAGAAAAGGGAAAAACGGAAGTAGAGAGCCAATTTGACATTCACGGCAATTGGAAGCGGAATCATAATTGCCCACGGCAATAGGGAAAATGAAAAAAATTCTTTCAAATTTTTTGAACAACTTTATGAGGATTAAATTACTATTTATTAATTAAAAACCCTAAAAATTTAATAAAATTAATTTTATTAAATAAAAAGGTAAAATATTAATTAATTAATTAAAACACGGTTTGCGACATAGCGGGAGAAGCACTTATCCGAAATGGACGAAACGAAGGCCAAAACGATTAGGAGAATAAAATAATCACGATGAAAGTGATAAATCATGAGAAAGGACACTTCTGATTTTTTTTTAAATTTTCACGTTATAATTTTGCGAAGTCAAAATTAGCTGATAACACATAACAAGTTGATTCATACAATCTTGATTATAAAAATAACATCTAGTATGCTTACCATCTTTACACCTTAAGCATCTAGCTGGAATTATCTTCTTTTGGCGATTCCCTACGATCTTGTCTTCATGTGTGTTACTTAGCCCTCATGAGTGTTCTATTGACTGAAACTTTGATCCTTCACAATGTGGTTAGAATGCACAACAAACCCTCTATGATTGCTCATAAATTTCCTTTCAATCCAAGTGCTTGAGAAAGAGAACTCAATAGTGACGTTAATGCCTCTATACACTTGACCCATAAAAGATCATCCATATCTCATATGCAAAAACGAATTTGAGCTTGACTCAAAGGATCTACATGCTCTAGGCTGCAAGTGGTATCCTTGACCCTATCACCCTTCTTAGCATGTTTTTCATGACAAGAAGGATTTTGTAAGGATATGAAGCCTTTGTTAGAACCAATACTTCCATACTTTGAATTATAATCACAAATATAGTCAAAATGCGTACCCTTCATCTTCCCATCAATTTTAACACACTGCTCAAGATAAAGAATATATTGCAGCGACATAGAAGGAATTAACAAATATGAAATATGATCATTACTATCATATCTTAGGCTGTCCTCGACATGTTCACCTTTCTTTGCCGGATGAAGAATGATTGAGCTATCTTCTGCACCTCCATCCTTGTGACTCAGAATTACTAAGTTCCTCTTAGGCTCTTCATCTTCAACAAGTGGAGCCCTTTTTGCTTTGACTTCATCCATACTTTGTGGACACATGTATGGAGCACTTTCATAGCTATTGCTAGAGCCATTGACACAATTATTTTGCTTCTTATAGGTTGTTGTTCTAAAAATTCCAGCCAGCTGAAAATCAACATTAGCAACTGGTAATTGGGTTTTAACCACAATATTCTCTCCACAATCTTGCAATTTTGACTTTTCTTCTTTCTTTGGCTCATGCTCCATGATTTCTTCTTCTTTCTTTATCACAAAGGAAGAATCTTTTTCCTCTTCCTTTCTCGAGGCATGTTGCAAGTCTCCTTGTGTAACTCGTGGTTTAGCCCTTGTTCTAATTTCAATTCGATCTTTCTCCAATCCTATGAACTTAGCGAGTGACATGGCACTACAAATCTCATCCGGAAGAGCCCTGTACTACTCATAGATGGTAGCAATGTTGTGGCCCACTGAATGTCGTATTTCAACCTTTGGAATGGCTTCTTCCCTAGGGAGGAAGGTGGGCTGAAATGGCCTAGCAACAACTCCAAAACTTGACCCTAAGGGCTGTCTCACACTATGAATCCCCAAAGGACTTCCTTCTCCATTGTGGTGTCGTGGCCCGTGAAAATTCTGCAAAGTTAGGGCTAGCATATCCATAGTATCTGCCAACCTCTCTTGCCCTTCACCGAGTCTATTCAACTTGGCTTCTTTGGAATCTCTGTGGCCCATGTTATCCCCTTCCAAGTGGCTGCTCTGAATTCTTCTTCCTGAATGAATACCCTCCAGGTTGGGAAGATCTATGCTCTAATACCACTATAATGTTTTTTTTTAAGTCTGAATCTGAAAAAACAAGGAAATAACACAAATCCCAATTGAGAGTAAACTGATTTTTACAACAGCCAACCAAAATATATTATAAACCCTAGCAGCGGACTGTATTTGCACTTTTAGGGCATCAAACACCCTCCAAATAAGCTAAAAATGGATATATAAATTCTTCAAAATATTATACTTGACAAATGGAACAAATAACGAGCAAAAGCTCTCCAAAGTATATGCAAATTTAGAAATTCTACACAACTGCAATTAAATTTAAGACAAGAAAATTACAGCTCACAACAATGGCTGGAAATGGAGATTCCAAACCCCAAAAATCTCATAAAAGTGTGCAATCAACCTCTAAAATTATGAGGAGTATGAATATCAACTCTAAATGAAGAAATGTGCCCTAGATGACACCCAACTCCACCTCCGAGCAAGTCGCTACCCTAAGGGAGGGCCTAAAAATGGTGCTCAAGCCCTAGTAGCTCTTCTCCAATCAAACCCTAGCTGAAAAATCTGCAACATCAATTTTCTTGAAGCCCTTGAAAACAACAAATTGAAGAGTTTTCGTTCTTCAATCGAACAAGGGTTTCGTCCTCCATGTTAGCCACACAAAAGGATTTTCGTCCTTAGGTGGAGGTGATTGAGCAATCAACCCAAAAACCATGCAAGTTATAATTTTTGACAAGAGATTTTCAAATGAGCCAAACGAACCCTCTTGATACCTTGTTGTGGCACCAAAATAGATTAAAGTGTCTCCAAGCTAGGACCAACCTCATACGGATGCTTTTCTTTTATTTTTACTTTGGCCTTTCACCTTCGTAACCCAGCCGACTTGACCTCTGAAGAAGGGTTCTGAAACCAATATTAACACGAAGGCTCTGAAACCACATTCTATAAGGATCTTTAACTCATGCAAATATTACTGAGAAAACATAACAGTGAGACATAACACAAAGATTCTATTCCAAATAATATTACAGAGAGATACAGATATAGAAGGAAATACAAAAGCTTAAAACTTTCTTAGACTTACAGACTTAGAAGATATCTCAGACTCTAAATGAAGCTCCGAATTCTCGATGTATTGAATGAAACCAAAACCCCTTATTTATAGGAATTTTAGTAGCTTTTCACCGAGAAAACTGGCAACCTAGAAACATACAACCGGTAACCCTGGTGACCCAAAGATTCTTACTTTAGGAAAAGTAAGAAGACACGGATATGGGTACATGCCACCCATAATAACACCTTTTGAAAGTGGGGAGGTCCACCACGCTTCGGATAAGATTTAAAGAGAATCTTATCTTACTTTATTTAAAGTCGGTAACATGCTTACCGACATAGCACTAAGGACTAAATTGTAAAATGGGACCAGTGTTATCATCATCTGATGAGGATGAGGTCTCATCAGTCCTTTGAGTGGAAGGCTCAAGATTCCTTGTGTTCCTTTCAAACCACGGGCGTGATGTAGAAGCTGTTCCGTCTTCATTATGAAGAAGATGACGCCTTGTTGGAAACAAGTATTGTTCAGGAATCCGTAGAGAATACCCAGGAGCAGGCGGACGTATATTCATCGTATGATGAAGTATTATTCTTTTCCAGAGCTGCCCATTTGGATTAGGATGGTGTCCCCTGTAAATGTTAGGCTTGATATAATAATGAATTTTTGCATACCAAGAAATTTTACAGTTTATTAAAATATTCCTTGTTGTATCAGGAGAAACACTGAGAACAGGACTATCAGAAATTTTTGTAGGAAGATATTTTAAAAGAAAGTATTTGAAATTTTTGCAAATATACTTCCTGTCACCAGGTGTGCTTGGCCTATTCCATAGATCAAACTGTAGAGGATGTTCTTCTGTCCAGAGGCGAGAAAAATCAAATTTCCATAGAGTATTTGGCCTTGGAACTAACTGTCTGAGCCTTAGACCGTCAACTGGCAGATGATCATTAGGATATTCAATGTATCTGGAATGCCGCCATATCCATTTTAATGTACAGAACACCATAGGATCCTGAAGAGAATGAAATCGTGTATTTGGAATTTCAGGATCAACAAATCTACATGCAACTTCTGACATATTATATTTAGAGACAGAAATGTATCCTCTGGTAGTAAGCAATTGTTGTGCTTCTCTGGATATTCTGTCATCATTTGCTTTTCTGGAATTTACATAGTTCTGGCATGTTTCAGTGTTCCATATAGCACCATCATATTCATGGAATATCTGGGTGACATTAACCTTCCTGGTTATATTCAATTCTCGGCTAGCAAAATCAGCCAAAGAATTGTTCTTCCCTTTGATATGTTCGACCTCAAATGAGAAATTATCGAACCAGAGTCCCCATCTCTGCATTCTGTTGAATGTTGTTTTATTAGCAGGGTCTCCACTGTTGAGCCTTGATTTAAAATCTTTAAGATCATATCGTAAAACGAAATGATCATTCTGAATGAAGAAACAAAAAGGCTTTGATTTCCTTTTTGGCTACCAAGGATTTCCTTATGTGTAGAATGGTATTTCAACTCAGAACCTTGAAAAGATCCTGAAGCATATCGAGCAAACTTTTCTCTTTACCATTCTCTATTTTTTCTTTTAGAACTTCTCCCCAAAACAGTTCACTAGCATCGCATTCAATAATTTTATGGCCTTGTCCAGGAAGAGACATAGGCGGTAGTTCAAGAACTTGTTTCTTGATTCTTTTGACTACTAATGTCATTTCTTCATTCCAAGCAGGAGCATTCTTATTCAACCTCTTGTTCAAGAGGATTTTATCTGCAACAATATTTTTATAAAATCCTGCTACATAATTTACACAACCCAAGAATCTTTATAATTGTTCCTTTTCTTTTAATTCATTAGGGAATTCTTGGATCTTAGACACTACATGTTTCTGCATTTCAATAGTTCCATCTTTTATTTCTATGCCAGGATAAATTCCATCTCATCCTTGAACGTTTCCATCTTTAGATGGAGAGAGGCATAAACCATTTTTATATACAACATCACAGAAGTTTCTCTAGATGTTCTAAATGATCTTTAGGAGACTTAGAAAAAATTACAATGTCATCAATATACACAAGCAAGAATTCTGAAAGTTCTCCAAAGATACTATCCATTTTCTTTCTGAAAAATAGATGGAGTTGTCTTGAGACCAAAGGGTAATACCTTCCATTCGTATTGTGCCTCCTGGTACAACAAATGTTGTTTTTTATGTGTCTTCAGGACTGTCAAGAAAATATGCCAAAATCCACTCTTTACAGTCGAAATTTGCTGTAGACCTTGGATTCTTTTATTCGAGCCAGCAAATCAGCTTTAGTAGGTATGGGATGATGTACTGCAGATATAAACTTGTTGAGAGGCTTGTATTCAACGACTAACCTCTTCTTTTGTCTTAGCTATTCACTGTGCTTGTTCACATAGAAGGCTGCACAAGACCAGGGAGAATTGGATTCTTGAATGAATCCTCCTTTTAGTAGCTTTCTGGATATTCTTCATGACATTCCTTTCTTTCTGAAGGAATCATGCCACGATTGATGTGCCTTGAACTTTGGAATTATTTCATTTCCTTCCTTATACTTTGATAATCTACAAATCAAGTGAACAGACATGCCTTTTTCTAGAAATAAAGGCATGTGGATTATCAGAACAAAGATCTTTTTTGATCTTTGCCACAATATCATCTATATTGGTTTTACAGACAGACTATGGACTTATGGATCCACTCATGATTAAACTCTTTTCTTGTGGAAAGGTAGTGGAACTATGGTCTGGAATGTATACCTTCTAGGTATCTGGACTTCTAGGATTAAACAAAGAAATGAAGTCCTTAATGATCCTGAATGTTCCCCAGTCTTGTAGACAATCTACCCCTATCAGACAATCATAAGAATCCATATCGTGGTGATAGAATCTGAATGCCCTTGTAAAACCTTCTATATTCACAGGGATATAGGCCACAAACCTAGAAATGACTTCTTTTTTGTCAAAATTAATTTTCAAATGAGTTTTCTCCCAACAGTCTGCGGGGGTTTCTAAGGACCTAATCATGCTAATGTATGCCCCCGTATATATCATTGCATCAAGGAAATAAGGATTTATATTTGGAATGCATATGTTCATAGAGATGAAAGGGTTTTGTGTACAATTTATAGTACCTACCTCTACAGCAGGTTCATTAGCAGATATTGCTTCTTGATCTTCTTGCATCAATATCTGTTGGTATGCTTCTTCTAGGTATTCTTCTTCATCATTCTTTTTGTCTTTTTCTTCTTCTGCGATGAGTTTTTTGAACTCATCTGTGGCCTTTGAGATTACTTTCTGAAGAAACTCAATTTCGTTTCGTCTCCATGTTCTGAGTATATTTGGGTCAGGAACTGATGAGACAACAGTGTGTACTGGTTCCTGCCTGTCTTCATAAATATTCTCTTCAGGGAAGAGAAATGTGAAATTTCTTTCTGGAGGCATGAAGCCTCTCCCTCTGTCTCCTCTTCCTCTCCATGGTCCACCTCTTTCTCTTACTGGAACCTTCCTTTGGCGGATCCTTTTCTGAAATGGAGGCCGGAATGGTGTTGGTGAATATTGTTCCTTAGAGCTGAACACTTCATCTTCTTCTGCTTGCTTTCTAATTTTTCTATCTTCTTCAAGCTTATTCTATTGGATGTATCGATCCTAGAATTCTTTGACTTTATTTTGTAATAACATCTTCTTTCTGGTGTCCCAGGGTGGACAATCCTCATATTCACTTTGATATAATTCTAATTGCTTGAGAAGAATATCTGCACTTGGAGGAGCTAAAGGATGCTGAAAGTTAGCATTCATATTTACCCTTATAACATTTACAAAGGAGAGTAAAGAATCATAACCAGAAGCTGTACTATCACTATCACTGTCAGAAATATGATCTCAGTTACATTGAAAACTATCATCCAAAGATTGATATGAGATGTCTGAAGAGAAACTATTTGTGTCACTGACCAGATAATGATCTTCTTATGTGATACCCTTGGCTGCAAGAGTATTTAATTTAGTCTTTCCTTTCTCAGAATCTTTCTATCGACATTTATTAGCATAATGTTTTCCTTTACAAATAAAACATGTAAGAGAAAACCTTTTATGCTTTCCTACATACTTCTTTTTCCGGAAAACTAAATTCTTGTATGGCCTGTTAGAGGCAAAAAATTGTTATAATCTCTGAAATTTTTATATTTACTATATCTTTTCTTCTTTCTATACTGACCCTTACCCTTTGAAAAAGAACAATCTGTACATTTAGAGTTTTTCAGGCCATCTGGCTTATCACAGCCAAAAGGATCAAGAGCATACATGTTACAAAATTTATGAAAAATAGATTTTGCATTTTTTATAGCTTCTTTTCTTTCCCATTTTTCTCTACATAATCGATCATTAGTCTTATTAATGATCTGATTAATTGCTCCAAAGGTGAGTTCATCTGGATGAATACCATGCATTGCTTTCTTATATTCTGTAGAAAAATATGGAGGAAAAGATTCAACATACCTCATTCTCATGGTCGTATCATTTATATTACCAGAGTTGTAATATAATCTCTGCATATAACACTGGTATTCCTTGATTCTGGACATGTCACATAATCTTGCTCTAAGGAATAGAGAAGTATTCTTAACCTTATCATCTTCTATATTACCAATAAATTCTTTAATTATAGCAGCTGTCAAGCCCATGAAGCCACTTTGCAAAATCTGTGACTGGTGTGGAACTGTATCCCACCATTCTTTGATGATACCTACAAAACCATTTGCAATGGCTGATGCATATTGTATGGGGATCTTTCTTATATAATTCTAATTGAGAATTTCCCCATCCAATCATTCCATGTACCATTTCCTTTATCTCATCAAGAGATCTACACTCTAATTTATACCAATTTGGTTGTAGGGTTTGTACTCTGGCCATGCCCTGAAGAGGTTCAGGCTTTGGATTAGAAGTTTCTCCTAATATCATGCCTTCTGCTTCTTGGACTTCTATCTTGACCATCCCTACTGATTTCTTTTCATCCTTTTGAAAAAATAAAGGATTGTATTGGGCTAATAATTCTTTATGTTGCTGCTTTTTAGTTGAATCTGCAAGTTCTGAAACTTGCTTCCAGGAAACAACATTTGACCAGTCTCCTTCTTCTACCTTTCTTGGTATTATCCAAGATCTCATCTATTTTGGAATTTATTTCAGGTAGACTGCTAACTGTTTCTTGAACTAGATCAATCTTTTGATTTGTTCTTTCTATATTGTCATGAATATGTGACAGGCTTGATTCAACAAGCTCATGAGTATGCCTTAACTTTGCTGCCATGTCACTCTTTATGCTAGTAGTATGATCAACTAAAGGCTGTACAATATTAACAACATTATGAGAAATCACCTTAGGAATTTCAGAAGAAAGTATTCTATGGTTATGCTGTACAAGAGATTCTACTCTTTTTACAGATCTATCTAGCTCATCTATTTTTAAATTTAAAAGCTTGAAGAGCACCTGAAGTATCTCCTTTCTGATTTAATTCTATAGCTTTTAATGTCTTTTCCATTTCTGCAAGCACAGATTCTTGATTTTGTAATCTATCATGGACGTTCTTTACAGCTTTATTCATCCAATTTAGCATTTTAGAGTTTTCTGATGGCTCTATCTGTTTATCTACTGTCCTTTGATACCAGTAGACTGCTTTTTTTGACTGATCATCAGACAAAATCTCAGAACTATCTAGAGAGGGGAAAGAATAAGTGCTTGAAGATGCTCGAGAGGCCATATTAATAGTAGGACCATTACTAGGCACATATTTTTGATTTACTAATTTCTCACAGTCATTACACCACAAAAAATCTGTATTCTATCATGAACAGGCTATTATGACTACACAAAAATGTTTTTTTCTTTTTGAGGATGACTCACTAGACGAGGTTCACCTATGGATCCTAAGAACTAGTAGACTGTACAGAGTTAGATCTAGGTAAAGAAATACTAGACTTAGACCTAAAAAATAATGTTACATTATTCTTTGATTCATTCACAGCCGTAGCATTTTCTAATCTAGGCTGGTTGGACTGTATAAACTTTTTTGACAGTGTCCATTCCAAGGTACACTTTATCTGTGACCAAGAAATTAACTCAGGCTCTATCTTCTGACTTTCTAGATTTACGTGACTCACCACGCTGCTACCCTTGGAGATAGGCCATGCATTAACTGCAGGATATATGGTATTGACAAGTCCAAATATTTTCTTATAAAATGAATCTACCGGACAAAAATTTATGATAGTCCTCTCTTAAGCCAGTGTTTCTCCTGATGTTGCTAGAAATATTCTCATAAATTGTAAAATCCATTGGTCATGTCAAGATTCGTTATTATCTGAATATACTAATATTTACAGAGGACCATCATGTAAACTAATCCTGAATGGATAGCTATGGAAGAGGATAATACTTCATCATACGAAATGGAGATCCATAGACAACAAAGCTCCTGAAGCATTTCTTACCATTCCTGAAAATACAGTGTTTCCTATTTGCCACACAACCTATATGAAGACAAAAACTTATATGTATTTCACGGAGACTTTTAATATCAAAGGATCTATCAAAGGAATATTATAGCCACAATTAGAAGACTGACTGACTTGAGACCTCACCTCATCGGGTTTTGAACACAGTGGAGCTAACAAATGTAACAGTATAGTTTAGCATAGACCTGGTCAGTAAGGTATTTTACCGTAATTTCTAATAAAGTAACGGATTTGACTCTTCTTGGATATCTTATCCGAATTTATGGATAGACATCCCCACTAGACTGACAAGATCTTGATCTTCAGCAGAGAAACTGGATGACCCTTCATTATTCTTTTCTTAAACTAATACTTTTGGGTCACGAGGTTCAACGGTTGTAGGCAGGGCTTACGGTATTCTCGGACTGCAAAAACTGCGGTCAACATGGCGACTTACAAGCGGGAGTTTCGCCTCTTTCACTACACTTAAGGAATTGTATCAACTCGTGTTCAGAGTCTGAAAGATTTCTGGAAATTTAGAGTCTGTAAGTTTCTAATCTCCAAAATTTCAAGTATTAAAGCTATGTAACCAGCTCTGATACCAATTGTGTTTTAAATAAGGATATTTCAAGTTGTCCTTATAATTTTCAAGGATCTTTTAATTGCATGAGTTAAAGATCCTAATTGGAATTGGTATCAGAGTTGGTTCACGATTAATATTGAAGATTTGCAATAGAAATATAAACTGAATATTGTCTTTTTTTTTTCATCTGTGAACTTACGAGTTGATACAACGTAAGTTAGGCAAAGAGGCGAGACTCCCACTTGTAAGTCACCGTGTTGTGCGTAGTTTAGGTTGCAGTCTGATACCGTAAGCCCTGCCGGAAAGTTGCTCGTTAGTATAAGTCCAAAATGGAATTCGAAAGTCAATCCAGTTTTTCTGCCGAAGATCAAGATCTTTTCAGTCTAGCTCATGTCTATCCTGTAAATTCAGCTATTGATATGACAAGAAGAGTCAAATCTGTTACCAACCTGGAAGTTACCAAAAATACCTTATGACTAGGTTTATGCTAAATTCTCTAGCACCATTTGTTAGCTAGGGACTGTGTTTAAAACCCAGATTAAGTTATTCAAGTCCCTTAGTCTTCTAATTGTGATTACAATATTCCTCTAATAGATCCTACGCAGATATTAAAAGTCTCAAAAAACAAAATATATATAATTTTCCCATATAGGCTGTGTGAGGATAGGTATCACTCCTCTTTTCCGTTGTGGTCTAAATGCTTCATTTCTTTGTTGTCTTATGGATCTTTGATTCGATAATTTTAATGATTCTTTGTTAGCAGCCATGCAGACTGGTTTACATAATGGTCCTATTTCCTTTGAGGTATATCCTAGATTATCCTGTCAGCTTGACCAAGGATGTATATTTATTAAATGATGAAGTATTAAAACTCCATTTGACTACCACTAGCTTGAATATGCGTCTGGCATCTTGTCCGCTTGCTATCCAGTTATAAATAATATACAGACTTGTCAATACCATGCATTTTGCAGTTTAACATGGTATCTCCAAGGGCAGCAGTGTGGTGAGTCACTTAAATATAGAGAGTCAGAAAATAGAGCCTGAGTTAATTTCTTGGTCAAGAATAAAAGTACCCAAGGAGTGGACACTGTCAAAGAAAGTTTATATAGTCCAAATCAGCCAAAGTTAGAAAATGCTACGGCTGTAAATGAAACAAAGAATAATGTAACATTATAATGTTTAGGCCTAAATCTAGTATTTCTTCCTTGCCTAGATCTAGTTCTGTACAGTCTAATAGTTCTTATTTTTTATAGGTGAATGCCTCATTGCCACTAGTCAGCCCCCCAAAAAAAAAACATTTTTGTGTAGTCATAACAGTCTTTACATGATCCAAATACAGATTTTTTATGGTGTAATGACTGTGAAAAATTGATAAATCAGAAGTATGTGCATAATAATGGTCCTACTATCTGGAACATGGCTTCTCGAGCATCTTCATCACATCGTAGCTCTTATTATTTTGGCATCTTTAGATAGTTCTGAGATTCTGTCATCATAGATCAGACAAATCTGAGTGAAAGTAGTCTTTTGGTACCAAAGGACAGTAGATCGGAAAATAGAGCCAGAGAAAGCTCTAAAATGCTAAATTGGACATCATAAAGCTAGAAAGAACATCCATGATAGTTGCAAAATCAAGAATCTTGCAGAAATGGAAAAGACTTTAAAATCTATAGAATTAAATCGAAAGGAGATACTTTAGGTTCTCTCAAGCTTTTGAATTCAGATCGTAAATAGATGAGGTTCTGATGAGATCTATAAAAAGGCTAGAAAGCCTTTTGTACAACATAATCATAGAAATTTTTCTTCTGAGGTGCCTAAGGTGATCTCTCAGAATGTTGTTGATATTGTATAGCCATTTATTGATCATTCTACTAGTATAAAGAGTAACATGGAAGCAAGATTAAGGCATACTCATGAGCTTGTTGAATCTGCAAACCTTTTCTTTACCATTCTCTGTCTTATCTCATATTCACATGTCCTTGTAGATAGAAAGAACAGATAAAGAAGATTGATCTAGTTCAAGAAATATTTAGCAATCTTTCTGAAATATTCCAAGATAGAAGAAATCTTGGATAACCAGGAAATTAGAAGAAGGAAACTGGTGTAAATACTGTTTCCTAGAAGCAAGTCTCAGAACTTGCTGATATTCAATGATAAACAGCAACATAAACAATCTCTAGCCCAATTTAATCCTTTATTTTCAATTCACAAAGGATGAAAAGAAATACAGTAGGGATGGTCAAAATAGAATTCCAAGAAGAAGAAGGAATGATATTAGGAGAAACTTCTAATCCAAAGCCTGAACCTCTTCAGGGCATGGCCAGAGTACAAACCCTACAACCAAATTGGTATAAATTAGAGTGTAGATCTCTTGATGAGATAAAGGAAATGGTGCATGGAATGATTGGATGGGGTAATTCTCAATTAGAATTATATAAAAAAGATCCCCATACTATTGCATCAGCCATTGCAAATGGTTTTGTAGGTATCATCAAAGAATGGTGGGATACAGTTCCACACCAGGACAGATTTTAGAAAAGTGGCTTCATGGGCTGAGAATAGCTGCTATCAATATAAAGAATTTATTGGTAAAATAGAGGATGATAAAGTTTTGAATACTTCTTTGTTTCTAAGAGCAAGATTTTGTGACATGTCAAGAATAGCATAATACCAGTGTTATATGCAGAAGCTATATTACAACTCTGGTAATATAAATGATTCAACCATGAGAATGAGGTATGTTGAATCTTTTCCTCCATACTTTTTTACAGAATATAAGAAAGCAATGCATGGCATTCATCCAGATGAACTTAGTTTTGGAGCTATCAATCAGCTCATTAACAAAACTAATGATAGATTATGTAGAGACAAATGGGAAAGGAAAGAAGCTATAAAAAATGCCAAATCTCTTGGTCATAAGTTTTGTGACATGTATGCTCTTGATTCTTTTGGTTGTGACAAACCAGATGGCCCCAGAAAATCTACATGTACAGATTGTTCTTTTTCAAAGGGGAAGGGTCAGTATAGGAAACATAAGAAATATAGTAAGCATAAGAAGCATAGAGATACTAACAATTCTTTTGCCTCTCAAAGGCCTTTCAAGAATTTTGTTTTCAGAATGAAAGAAAATATGTAGGAAGACATAAAATATTTTCTCCTACATGTTTTATTTGTAAAGGAAAGCATTATGCTAACAAATGTCCACAGAAGGATACTGAGAAGGAAAAACAAAGGTGAATACTCTTGCAGCCAAGGGTATTATAGAAGAAGAATACTATTTGGTCAGTGATATAGATAGCTTTTCTTTAGATATCTCATATCAGTCTATGGATGATAACTTTCAGTGTAATAAGCTCAGATTACTAATAGTGATAGTGATAGCACAGTTTCTGGGTATGATTATTTACACTCTTTTGTAAATATGGTAAGAATAAATATGAATGCTGATTTTCAGCATCCATTGTCTCCTCCAAGTGTGGATATTCTTCTAAAGCAGTTGCAATTATATCAAAGTGAATATGAAGATTGTCCCCCTGGGATACTACAAAGAAGATGTTCCTGCAAAAGAAAGTCCAAGAATTCTAGGACAAATATCTTCAACAAAGTAATCTTGAAGAAGATAGAAGATCCAAACTTCAAGAGGAAGAAGAACTCCTATGCACAAAAGAATCTTATTCTCCAGCACCAGTCCGGCCTCCATTTCAGCAAAGGATACGCCAAAGGCAAAATCCAGTCAGAGGAAGAGGTGGACCATGGAGAGGAAGAGGAGATAGAGGAAGAGGCCTCACGCCTCCACAAAGAAGCTTTCCATTTCTCTTTTCTGAAGAGAAATCTTTTGAAGAAAGCTGTTAGGAACCAGAAATATTATCAGTTCCAATAGTTCCTGATCCAAACATTCTCAGAACATGGAGAAGAAACAGAATTGAGTTTCTTCAAAAAGTAATCTCAAAGGCCATTGATGAGTTTAAAAGACTCATCGCAGAAGAAGATGAAGAAAAGAAGAATAGAGATGAAGAAAGCCTAGAAGAAGCATACCAACAGATATTGATGCAAGAAGCTCAAGAAGCAATATCTGCTAATGATCCACATGCAGAGGTATGTACAATTAGCTGTACACAAAATCCATTTATCTCCATGACTATCTGCATTCCTAATATAAAGCCCTATTGCTTAGATGCAATGATAGATACAGGGGCAGACATTAGCATGATCAGGTCCTTAGCAATCCCTGCAGACTATTGGGAAAAAACTCATTTGAAAATTCATTTTGACAAAAAAGAAGTCATCTCTAGGTTTGTGGCCTATATTCCTGTAAAAATAGAAGGTTTTACCAGGACATTCAGATTCTATCAGCATGATATGGATTCCTATGATTGTCTGATAGGGGTAGACTCTCTCCAAGACTGTGGAACTTTCAGTGTTAGCAAAGACTTCATTTCCTTGTTCAATCCAGAAGTCCAGATACCTAGGAGGTATTCATTCTAGACCATAGTTCCTCTACCAGTACACAAAAAAGAATCTAATCATGAATGGATACATAAATCCATTTCTGCCTGTAAAACCAATATAGATGAGATTGTGACAAAGATCAAGAAAGATCTTTGTTCTGATAATCCACATGCCTTTATCTCCAGAAAAAGGCATGTCTGTTCACTTGATTTGCAGATTGTGAAAGATAAGGAAGGCAAGGAATTAACTCCAAAATTCAAGGCACATCATCGTGGTATGATTCCTTCAGAAAGAAAAGAATGCCACGAAGAAATACAGAAGCTATTAAAAGGAGGATTCATTCAGGAATCTAATTCTCCTTGGTCTTGTGCAGCCTTCTATGTAAATAAGTGCAGTGAACAGCTAAGACAAAAGAAGAGGTTGGTTGTTGACTACAAGCCTCTGAACAAATTCATTGCAGCTGTACAACATCCCATACCTGCTAAAGATGATCTACTTGCCAGAATAAAAGGATCTAAGGTCTACAACAAGTTTGACCTTAAGAGTGGTTTTTGGCAGATTTTTCTCCAGCCTGAAGACACATACAAAACAACATTTGTTGTTCCAGGAGGCCAATACGAATGGAAGGTATTACCCTTTGGTCTCAAAACAGCTCCATCTATTTTTCAAAAGAAAATGGATAGTATCTTTGGAGAACTTTCAGAATTCTTGCTTGTGTATATTGATGATATTCTGATTTTTTCTAAGTCTCCTAAAGATCACTTAGAACATCTAGAAAACTTCTATGATGTTGTATATAGAAATGGTTTATGCCTCTCTCCATCTAAAGATAGAAACATTTAAAGATGAGATGGATTTTCTTGGCATAAAAATAAAAGATGGATCTATAGAAATGCAAAAACATGTAGTGTCTAAGATTCAAGAATTTCCTGATGAACTGAAAGAAAAGGAACAATTGCAGAGATTCTTGGGCTGTGTAAATTATGTAGCAGGATTTTATAAAAACATTGCTGCAGATAGAATCCTCTTGAACAAGAGGTTAAAGAAGAATGCTCCTGCCTGGAATGATGAAATGACGCTAGCAGTCAGAAGAATCAAGAAGCAAGTTCTTGATCTTCCACCTATGTCCCTGCCTGGACAAGGACATAAGATAATTGAATATGATGCTAGTGAGTTATTTTGGGGAGCAGTTTTAAAAGAAAAGACAGAGAATGGTAAAGAGAAAGGTTTGCAGATATGCTTCAGGATCCTTCCAAGGATCTGAATTAAAATACCATTCTACACATAAGGAGATATTAACAGCCAAAAAGGCAATCAAAGCCTTTTTGTTCTTCATACAGAATGATCATTTCGTTTTACGATCTGATCTAAAAGATTTTAAAGCAAGGCTCAGTAGTGGAGATCTAGCAAACACGACCACATTCAATAGAATGCAGAGATGGGGACCCTGGTTCGACAACTTCTCATTTGATGTCGAACATATCAAGGGAAAAGATAACTCTCTGGCTGATTTTGCCAGTAGAGAACTAAATTTGACTCGGAGAGTGAATGTCACTCAGATTTTTCATGAATATGATGGTACAATATGGAATACTGATACATGCCAGAATTATATAAATTCCAGAAAAAGATGTGATGACAGAATGTCAAGAGAAGCACAACAACTGCTTCTATCCAGAGGCATCATTTCAGTTTCAGAGTATAATATGACATAAGTGGCATGTAGGTTTGTAGATCCTGAAATCCCAAATACATAATTTCATTCTCTTTAGGATCCAATGGTATTCTGTACATTACATTGGCAATGGAGGCATTCCAGATACACTGAACCTGCCAATGACCATTTACCAGTAGAAGGTTTAAGACTCAGACAGTTGGTTCCAAGGCCGAATACATTATGGAGGTTTGAATTTTCACGTCTTTGGCCAGAAGGACATCCACTGGAGTCTGATATGGAATAGGCCCAGCACTCCTGGAGACAGGAAGTATATCTAACAAATTTCAAATACTTTCCTTTTGAAATATCTTGCCTACAAAAATCTCTGATAGTCCTCTTCTAAATGTTTCTCCTGATGTTGCAAGAAATATCCTCATAAACTGTAAAATCCATTGGTATGTAAAAGTCCATTATTATTTGAAAACTAATATTTTCAGGGGACATCATGCCAATCCTAACGGACAGCTATGGAGAAGGATAATACTTCATCATACGATGAATATACATCCTCCAGCTCCTGGATATTTTCTACGGATTCCTGAACAATACTTGTTTCCAACTAGACGCCACCTCATCCGGCATGAAGACGGAACATCTTCAACTTCACGGCAATGGTTCGAAAGAAATACAAGGAATCTTGAGCCACTACCAGATAGGACTGATGAGACTTCATCCTCATCAGATGATGATACCAGACCCATTGTACAATATAGTCCTTAGTGCTATGTCGGTAGGCATGTTACCGACTTTGAATAAAGTAAGATAAGATTCTCTTTAAATATTATCGAAGCATGGTGGACCTCCCCACTTACTAAAGGTGCTATCGTGGGTGGCATGTACCCATATCCGTGTCCTTCTCACTTTTGCTAAAGTGAGATGATCTTTTGTGATTACCCGGGGTTCCCGGTTCTAAACAATGTTGGTTGCCGGATGTCTAAGTGAAAAGATACTGAAGAAATCCTTTGACATGATAGGAGTTCTAGGCTACTTTATTCACTGTTTCTAGGAATCAGAGATATGACAGAATAGAGTATCATAATTCTTGGAGCTCTCATGTGAAATATTGCCAAGTTTCACTCCCAGATAAGTATTAGTCCAGTTTGTCTATATAGTAAACCTATGTGAACTTGTGCACCGATATAAAATCGTGCTTTGTAACTTTGAAGATTCTATCAATAAGATATCATTGCTCATGTAGATCCTCTTTCACTACAATCAGCTTGAGTTAAAGAGTCTCATTTACTTGACCTATACGAGACTATTCCTTTGATTTGTTGTGATCTATCTTTCTAGAATCATGCAAGAGATGAAATGATGTCATTGGGTAACAACTAAGCATGTGTTGAGATATGTCTGAGGTATAATTTATTATGGTATGGAGCATCAGAACAAATCTCATTTCATTTTGTAGAGATATTAAGATCCTTATAGAATGTGGTTTCAGAGCCTTCGTGTTAATATTGGTTTCAGAACCCTTCTTTGTTAGAATTGTAGAAAACTATTAAAGAAGAATGCAAATGTTCACAAAAATCACTAAAAAACATGACAATTACTTCCCTCGTTCATTTTCTTCTTGCCCTTGAGAAGTGGAATGGGCTCAAAGTCTCCAAAACGAAATAACTTGGAAAACTGAAATTAAATTCTCAAACCCTAATAGCAGGCTATAAATGAAATTTAATAATAGCAATCAGCGACAAAACTTATAGAAACCCTTCAAAATATTATTCTTCAAAGCGGGAATTAATTGCAAGGAAAAAGTATTGGAGAATATATTTTTTTTTACCAATTTAATTTCAGCTAGAAATTAATTATCAACAACAAATACCCCTTACAAATATGGCTGGAAATGAAGAATCCTAAGCCCAAACTCAAATACAAATGAAGATTTCATCTATTAAAAATAGGAGGAACACAATGTTTATTAACCAACCATATCAGTTATGCGTTTATAACATCCACATGTGAGATGGTTCCATCCTACATGAACCATTTATGCTTGTATACATTGGCATGTCAACTGCGATGCAATTTACTCTATGAGATCATCTTTTACAAGTTTGAGGGGGTTTGTGCTCAACTTAACTCACTATTGAGAGGTTTTGTCCATGCATTTGGTCTTCCAAGAGGGTATTCATGATCCTCAATCGATGCCACTATCACAATGGCAAAGTGTGCACAAATGTCTACATAGAACTCAATATCCATATATGTATGTATATATACATATATCCATAGACACACACACAAACACATGTTAAATAGCTAGAGGTGGCACCAAACAAACTTTCACCTAGTCATCCACATAACAGAAAGCATTTTGAGAGACTCATTGAAATATAGACTATTTTCCATAACACTGCTCGTGCTGCCTAGTTGTCAACAACCATTTGAGATTAGAGACTGATGCATCTGAATATACACTTGGGAGTAGTCCTACACACAATTTCTTACCTCATGAGATGATCAATGTTGTGGTAAGGAGATACCCCACATATGACTGAGAGATTTATGCCATTGTCTAGGCATATAAGAAATAGGAACGTTAGTCATATTGAGAAAGGGGACCATTATACACATGGATTACAAGCTATTGCAGCAAGTAGTAGCATAAAAAATGGTCTTTGTATCTTCAACAATTCCACTTAAACACTAGGCATAATGAAGGGAAGTCTCCAACACAATAGCTGATTTTTGGTGTTGGCCTTCAGTTTAAGCTCTCCTCTCTGTAGCTTGTCATGAATGTGGATATGAAACGAGCACTTGAAGCAGAATTGTACCCTTTGATGCAAATTTTGTAGAAATCTATCAATCATTGTATAACAGGAAGTCAATTCCAAATTATTACTTTCAAGATGGACACTTGAATCATTTAGGACATTTGGGTGTAGCACATGAGGCAGAACGTCAAAGGCTAATAAGGTGGGAGGCTCATTTCAACAAGATTAAAATGGCCTATGCACTTGTGGTCTTGTGGTAATTCATTTCCTTTGGTTACATCTCAGGGTGGACATTGCAAAATACATTAGATCCTATATGCTTGTTCTATAGCAATAGCCTGATTAACAAGAAACAAGGATTGTATATGCCTTTGTTTTGTACTGAACAAACCTTGGGGGTCAGTTACATCCATCCCGATTTCTTGTCAGGTTTTCCTACTAAACTGACAGATTTTTGCATGAAGATATCAATTCTCCTGCAAGAAGTCGATCTCAGCTATCTGAAATTCAACTCTATCCCTGTGTCTTTTAGGAATGTCTGGATAAATTAGGAGGATGTATCAGGCTCCACCATCCTGCACTTTGATAGAGATGAGCAGATTCTTAAGCAATTGTGTGAAAATCTCTTTGGTCAATGATGGATACAAAACTAAACCCAAAGTCTACCATGTTCTGATCGTTACCACTTATGAACAAATTGGAGATGTGGTGAATGTGATGATCATGCATATTCTCAGAAGGGTTAGAGTCAAAATCCCAAGAAGCATTGAAACTTGGGATGAAAGTTTTACATTCACATCAATGTTTTGCTCTTGAACATGGCTATAACAGAGCTTTGCTCAACTCTACTACATAGAAACCTTTATATGTTTGCTTGGGTTTCCAACCATTGGAATCCATTTATGTTGATTATCCTCTTTTGCTATCAAATCATCAATACTAACAATTCCTTTGGCTCAAAAGGAAGTTGACAAAGATGTTAAGTTCATTGAGTGCACTCAGGGCAAACTTACTAACAAATTACTAAGCGTTTACAGACCACTTCTTAGTACAAAATGTGGTGTCCCTAGATTTCACCCTGAAAATCTGGGACTACCCTATTTAAAAAAAATTTTGTACTTTTAAAATAATGGGTCGTTTTGTGTTTTTATTGCCAAAAAGTTCCTGTAATGTGTCAAGATATTCCCAAGGAGCCATATAAACCCTTTTCGACAAATAGCCAAATGCCCAAAATTGTTTTATTCTGTCGTCTGGATTTGCCTGCGGGAAATTTGTATTTAATTATTTTGAGCCCCGTTTGAGGCAATTTGCACTCCGGTTTAACTCTGTTGTGATCGTACATATCATTATTCCCATATACCAGTAGGGTTTTAACCAGGAATGAATTCTGGGCTTTATTTGTGGCTTCTGGCAACGTTTTGTGTTTGTGTTTTTTCCGTTTCGTTTTTTGTGAAATTTCTCTGGATCAATTCCTTTGCCGGTTTGGCTTGATTCTTAACCTGGAGTATTTGGTGATCATGTATGCACGTTGTGCCAGAAGGAATTTGCCATCAGAGGTCTGGTTCTCTGGGAAAAGACAAAGTCGTGCACCAAAAAGCCTCTTCTGGGTTGGCCGCATTTTTGGAAAAAGAAGGTTTGAAGTGGATCATGGGATTTTTGGAAGCAGCAGGCAGGTGGGAATTTTGTACCTGCCTAGCAGGGTACTTTTTCCCATGAAAACAATGTCACTTAAGTCACAATGGGAAAATTAGAGGCAGCAGGCAGGTGGGAATTTCTTACCTGCCTTGCAGGCTAAAAATTCCCATTGTGGAATAAAAGAAAAATCACTTAAGTGAATCATGGGATTTTATTACCTGCCTTGCGGGGTAAATAATCCCATTATGAAAGTCAAACGACTTAAGTGAATCTTGGGATTTTCAGGGTTGCCTTGCAGGGTAAATAATCCCATTGCCATTTGACTTTTAAAAATAGAATTCTTTATTCCAAAAAGTGCGACCCACCTTGGGTGAATAAAAATGCATTAAATAAATATTTGTTAATATTTATTCCCCAATTTTGGTGCCCAGGCTTGGGAAAAGTCAACAAAGGGAAGTAAAAAAGAAGTTGGAATAGACATTCTAAAATTAAATAAATATTATTTATTTAATGCAGCCCCTTCATGTCAAAAAGTGCGCCCCATTTGGGAGAGAAATAATACTTTTTAAAGTATTAAATGATTTAATTAATTCCTATTTTCAGTGGCTAAGGTCAAAGCATACTGTGAGGCTTGAGTTAACTGGAAGCAGAAGTCTAAAATTAAATAAATTTAATTTATTTAATGGCAGCCATGAGCATGCACAAAATAGGCACCCCATTTGAAGAGTAAAATTATTAATTAATTAATTAATTGCCAGGAATAGGAAAGGCATTAATTAATTATAGAATCATGAGGATTATATAAGCAGGGGCTACCATAAGGATGAATTAATTAATTCACAAGCAGAGAAGTGCAGTTTAGAAAAAAAAGTGTGCCCCATTTGAAGAGGATTTTTGCTCCAAAGAAGGTGAAATTAATGCTAAAAGCTTCCAGAATTGGCGCACAGGTTGAAGGAGGTTGATTTGTGTCTGGATAATTGTTTGCATAAGTGATACAGGTGCTCAGGTGAAGTTGGTAAAATTCATGCTTGCTTTGCATGCAAATAAAACATCAAATTTGGGGCAACAGACTTGAATTATGCAGATTTTTATGATTAAAATCCACTGTTCATGTTCCGGTTGCCATCTTTGTCTGAATTAATTGCAGGAATTCGTTACAGGTGCTTTACAAAAGAAAAGAAGCTTAAATCAATTTTCAATACATTGAACATATCCTTTGAATCTGAAGAATTATTCAGATTTGCACCAATTTTGAAGAATTTCGTCCGAGTAAGAAGAAAAAGAATTGTTCAGACAAAGATAGACACAGCCATGGCAAAGAGGGATGAAAAAGAAAGCACAACGGAGTCATGCATCACTTCCAAATTTGCAGATATAGGAGACACAGATCTAGGTCCAGAACCTCTTTCCGAATTGATTGACAGATCCAGAGTCGCAAAGACTTCCCTCATGCGTGCAGTTAAAAGCAACGGAATTATTCGAGCTGCAGCCTTTTCATACACAACCCAGTTGCTAGAGTTCGTTATGGAGTGTGCTAGGTCTTACCATCCACCATCCAGTTCAGTGCGAGATGCTACGGAGAAAACAATAATTCAGTTGGACGCACAATTCATCAATTATTGTTTGAAGATTCCAGTGCCAAAGGTGGTGATTTTTATCAGCATACAGGATGCTAACAGCAGGTGGGAGAAGCATAGAGTTGAGTACGTGAACATAATGAACAACAGATACATGAAGAAGTTAATATCTCCTTCCAAGTTCCCAAGAACTCTTCCGTGGTTGAATCTAGTACAGGAGGTAGATGATATTGCCAAATTGTTATGCAGGATAAATGGCGAAGCGAACACTCACACTTTGCGTACATGGATGTATGCTTTCATCAGGACCATTGAAATCAACAAGGCTGATTCAATAATCAATTGGTCAGAAATTATTAGCAACAACATTGGAGAGCAACTCCGAAACGTGAAGCGTACTTTCAGCTTCAAAATGACTTCTTATTTGGTATATGCAGCAGCTTCACAAGGCATCTTCTCCAAGCTGGATAAATGTGGCGTTCTTTCTAAGGACCCCATTTTCGAGTGCTACCCACAACTTACTGTACTTGCGTGCAAGAAAGATTTCAAAGTGGTCAATGATGGATTCTTCTACGAATTCATTTGCAGGGTGGACAAGGATCTAAAGGCCAATAGGGTGAGCAAGGAAGCGTGGGAAGTTGTATCCAGAATTGGCAGTCTATTCATTCAATTTGCAGATTTTACATACTTCAGGGTTACTGGTTTTTCTGAAGAATTGGTTAAGCTGCCCAGATATCTAAATGATAGATTGATCACCATGGAGCTGAGCAGACAACTTGTGGAGATCCTTCAGTCGAAATGACACAAGTCTACGGGCTTCTTCCCAATCACTGTGGGATAGTATAGCTGCCAGAGCATTCATAGAGCTCGAGGGATGGAGACGGAGATGTTCTCTGAGTACGAGCAAGAGTTCTTCCTGGCACAGTTGAACTTCAATCCTTTTGGAGTAGCCAGGAAGACGATCTCCCAAGAGCACGAACATGTGCCTACATTAGAGGATTTCTGGACGAAGTGCAAAAGTGAGTACGAGGTTAGAAAGAAGGATTTCAGCAGGCTATCAGCACGGCAAGTGTTCGACTTTGGACTAGCGCGGATACCTGCAGATCTTAAAGATGATGGGGCTGTGTTACTTGACACATGCCATCAAATAGGACGAGATAGAGCCGTACTTCAAGAAAACGTAGGGGGCTGTCATACGATTGAAGAAAGGTCTGGTGCTGTTTTGGTGAATACTTCAAACTGGTTGCTGACGAAGGGATACTGCCTTGATGAAGCATTGATAAATCAAGTCATGAGAAACTTTGATGCAGGGGATTCCCTCAAGAGGAAGCACGGAGGAGAAAGCAACAGAAGGCCCGAGAAGATGAAAGTGCACAAAAGGTCTCAATCAAAAGAGAAGATCACTTCTACGGCTATGACATTAGTTCCGGCTTCTCTAGCATCTAGTACTTCACCGACTGTTGCACCTCAGCAGGACACTTCCATGCCTCCACTGAATCCGACAACATTCATCTTCTCTCAGCCACTCCAATCAGCACCTGTTCCAGAAGAAACGTTGAAGCTGCAGATGGCAGAGTTCGAAAGAGCTGTCCTTGGATGATTCAGAAGATGGAAGCCATAACACTGTAGCAGTTTCTGATGGAGAGGAAACAGAGCGGGAGATAGTAGTACTCTCAGCAACTTCTCATTCTCTGAGAAGTAATTTCTCCGAATGGTTGACTTCGTAGTTGGTTCCAGAAGCTAGAGTGGAAATGAACTTGGAGGAACACGACTTGCAGCTACTCTAGAGTCTAGGCAAAAAAGACAGAAAACCTAAAGTTGCTAAGGTAACTTCAAGGTTGATCATCGAGGAGTCGGGGCAGAAGTTCGCCGAGATGTTAGTACTGGCGGAAGGGAAGAAAGAGGATGAGCTCACGACAGAAGACATAACAATAACCAGAGTACCTATCGGTCAAGCCACCATAGAAGGAATGAAGCAGGGTACACAGACATTGATAGATGCTCTATTCCTTAGGCGTGACAGAGAAAAACAGAGAAAGACGAACTTCAGAAGCAGGTATCTCAGTTGTGCGAGATCATTGCCAAGGTTGCTAAATCTTCCACTCAGCCCATTTTAGCTCAAGAGTAGGTGAGTGATCATCCGATGTAGGAAATGGAAGATGCAAGCAACCAGGTGAAAGCTATTGACGAATGGAAAAATCTGATTATTCGTCAAGCTTCTATACAACTCGGAGAGGTGTCAACCCGCCTGAAGGTTATGAATTATGCAACAGATCAGCTGAAACAATTGGTGACAAGCATAATAGATATGAACACAGTTGCTGAGAGTAACCTGAGTACTTTGGCCGAAATCAATAAGCTGTCGGGAGAAGTGTTGGTTGCGAAACAGATTGTACCGAACGGATCAGTTGAGAAGGGGAAGCAGTTGGAGTTTGCAGTATCTTTCCGTTTGGAGATCTGTAGAATTTTGCTGAAGAGGATGCAGGCACTTGAGAGTATGACATCGTCTTTACCGGACAATATCATTGCTTTCACTGAGGAGGAAGTGGTCGGAAATGTTATTTCATACATACGGATCATTTTTAGCAGAGTGTCTAATTCTCTGGAAGGGTCTTTCTGATGGTACAAGGAAGAATTGATGGAGCCATTAAGCCTTTCACGATGAATTCCATTAACAGACTGGTGGCACTGCAGTCGGATATTGCGAGGTTCGGGCTGAGCTTGGAGGATGTGGAAGCATGTATCAAGGTGTTGAACGAAGGATTGCTGCAGTTCAGGACAAAAAAGGAAGCGGTGGCCAAGACAGATGGGAAGATGTTGAATTACATGTTCGACAAGTATATTCAATATCAGAACAAAAAGAAGATATAAATGTAACAACTGACTTGATTTCTTCTTCTATTCTTTCTTCTATTTTCCACGTTCCCGGATGAAATTGTAAAACTTTAAAGTTATTGGTTTTGAAACCATTGCTTTAGGTTATGTAGAACAATTCTATTAGTAAGTGATAGATGTGTCACTTGAGGAGGAGTTAGTGGAGGATGATTGCCAGATGTCATCTTTACTTCTTGTTTATGTTTCAGTCAGTTGAGTTTCCCATTTGTGCTTTCCCTTCTACATTCTATAAGTAGAAGAAGAACCTCTAGGTTAATAATCAGAATTTGTAAGCAGCATTCTTGTGTTCCAGACTTTTGTGTTGAAACCCTTGAGAGCCACTTGAAGCAAGGGAATATACAAGAGCAGATTTCCGGAGAACTTTGTGTCACGGTGTATTTTGTTTCTAGCTTTCTATCTTAGATCTTTGAATAAACTGTGTTATTTTAGATCTAGATCTAGAGCTGTCTTTGCTTATAATTCTGCATTGATATCTATTGGTTTCTTCTATGTCCATGCAATCAACTCTGTTATCTATTGATTGGGATGCACATCTTCCCCATTTCTTCCCTATGTTTATATAATTCCCTTCTTCTATAAATATTTCATTTCTTAAACAACTGCTTACTTTCTGCAGAACTATACAACTATGGTTCATGAGCTGAACAGTTGAAGTAAAACCCCATATAGATACTAGCATATTTTAATTGACAAATCTGACACGGGAGCCTCACCGGTAAATGAGGGAGATTTATCTCATGACTGCCTAGGTTTTATGCTATGCAGAAAATCTAGCCAACATGGTCAAATTTATCTCATGGCTTACAACCAACTCATAATCTCCCCTCAAGTTATGGATGTCCGAAGACTCAATCACATTGTCCCAAACACAGTTGTAACTTTGCATTTCCTTCTCCAAACTCAGAGTGATAGTGGCTGGAAACTTTTCTACGGATGTCAACAAAGTGAGAAGGGGCTTGGAAATATTGCGTGCAACAAGTGAAAGATGGTGCAACAGCTGTCCCACCGAAAACCCTTTATGAAATTCCACAATGACAATGTTATGGGGGCTGAAAACATCCCATTATTGCCTGGAAATTCTCTCAACGACTGAAAATTATTCCATTTCATGATTGTCCCCATTTGTGTGCCAGGAAACAAAGTATCTGGAAAATTGGAAATGCTGATAACAACAATACAAATATTTGTGACAACATGCTTTAAAACCCATAAGTCGAAGCTCTTTCTACTTACATTCATACCACTAATGACATGTTGCGTTATAATGCTTTGGATAGCAAGATAACATCCATCTTGCTCACTTCACAACGCAGAATTCATGAACTCAACATCAACCCCTACTGAAGGACTTCTTCTAAGAGTATGTGTATTGATTAGAAGCTGAAAATTTCTATGAGGTGACTGTTTAAAATTGAAAGTGTAGGGGTTATCTTATTGCCTATAGGTTTCGAATTCTTCCAGAAGTTCTCTATCCTCTTTGTTGTAGCGACTTGAGGAGCTCCACTTGTCATGCCTTGAAGCAAAACCTTTTGACCATCAAGTTTGAAACTTCATAATTTGATAGTTTTGGGTAAATTCATCCAAAGAATACAACCATTGAACGTCAAGCACTAAATCTTTCTTCTCAATACCAACATAGAAATTTTCATTTATCTTGTGCCTTTCCAAAGCAATATTGAGGTGTTGGATTCTTTTAATGCGTAGGATGAAGAACTTATCAACAATGCAAATATTGGAATTAGAAACTCTTATCCTCTCTAGATTCCAAAATATCACCCAGATCCCATGCTTCCTTTGTCAAAATAGGAATTGTTGAGTTACCCTCAACAAGTCAACACCTCCATCCTTGTGACCCCCAATTTTCTCTTCAAACACTTTCCTTCACAATGTTGTTCTGAAAATCAGTCAATGGCTCATCCTTAGGAAGTTCGAAGGATGGTACATGTGCCTCTATTTTGAGCTCTTCGCATTTAAATGCCCTTTTTGCTTCGATATCTTCATTATTTTTCTACTACATTCAATCATTGGAAATCAATAAAACATCATTTATTATCAAAGAATCTTTACCTTTGAGTTGTCTATTGGACTTCTTTTGTTCTTGTTTTATGATTTTTTCCTCTTTCCTCATCACAAAGGGAGAATTCTTTTCGTCTTGACCTGGAACATCGTTTCCACTTTGCTTTGGCATGATAGATTTCTCCATGGGCTGTTCTCTCTCCATTACCTGCAGCCTTGATTTTTCTACATGCTCCACCATTGCAATTTGGAAATTCTTTTCCTCTTCCTTTCTCAAAGCATGATGAAAATCCTTCTGTGGTGCTTGAGACCTAGGCTTGGGCCTTGATCTATCGTTGCTCACTCTTATGAACTTTGCAAGTGATATGGCATCATGAATCTTATCTGGAAGTGCTCTATACTCATAGATGGTAGCAATGTTGTGGCCCATCGAATTTCTTGTTTCAACCTCTGGAATGGCTTCTTCCCTAGGGAGGAAGGTGGGCTGAAAAGGCCTAGCAGCAGATTTGAAAATTGACCTTTGGGGCTACCTATTGTTATGAACCCCTGAAGAGCTGCCATTACCATTGGGTTGTCTTGACCCATGAAGTTTCTGTAAAGTTAGGGATAGTGAATCCATTGTGTCTGCCAATCTCTTTTTCCCTTCATCAAGTCGATTCAACTTGGTTTCTTCTGAATTTTTGTTAGTCATTTCGGAATTCTGATTGTAGGCCTGAAATCTTCTTCTCCCTTCTCTGATAAAAGAGGAATTCCTTATCAATGTCTTGCATGATTACCCAATAGGCTGGGAGGATAATGTTCTAATACCATTGTAATGTCCCTTTTGGGATAACTTTGAACACCAAAGGAACTTGCACAGAACTAAATAGTAAATTGAAATTAAATTCTCAAACCCCAGCAGTAGGTTGTAAATATATTTTTATGATAGCAATCAACCACAACTCATAGAAACCCTTCAAAATATTGTTCTTCAAAGCGGGGATTAATTGCAAGGAAAAGGTACCAGACAATATTTTTTTACCAATTTAATATTAGTTGGAAATTAATTTTCAATAACAACAAATACCCTTTACAAATATGGCTGGAAATGAAGAATTCTAAGCCCAAACTCAAGTACAAATGAAGGTTTCAGCTGATAAAAATAGGAGGAACACAATGATGATTGATTTTGAAGTTGTCATGCCCTAGAACACCCCAAAATCCACCTTAGGGCAAGTCGTCACCTTTGGGAAAGACTGGAAATGCCTTCAAAACTGAATTCAGTGCAATGCAATCTCCGTATGAGATCACCCTTTTTAAGTTTGAGGGGTTTCGTTCTAAATAGGTCTTCCAAGAGAGTTTCCATCCTCAATGGATGAGAGAAAGAAAATCATGCTCCAATGCTAAGAGAATAAATTTCAAAGCATGCATCAACATCTTCCAAGTCAAGTGATCCCTTTAAACAGCTAGAGGTGGTGCCAAAAACCAAATAGAATCCTCCTAAAGAGGACCGACCTCCTTGGAGACAATAGTTCCTTTTTCTTTTATTTTTCCATTGGCTTTTCACCTTTTTCTTAGCTGACTTGACTATACTTAGAAAATTACTTAAAAATAATGCAAAGCTCACAAAAACAACTAAAAATCATGATATTAACTTCCCTTGCTCGTTCCTGTTTAACCCAGGGGAAGTGGAATGGGCCCAAGGTCTTCAAAGAGAACTAACATTGAGAAGGGGACATTACAAGCCCTCAGATTTTTCCCATTCCCAATCATCCCCAACTGATCCTTGATTTTTTATCCCATGCTTAGGAAAAAGGTAAACAACAAATTCCATCTTCAAAGGAAGCCTCTTCATCCTCTCAAAGAGCTTCAGATTTCCATCCAATTGAGCCCACCAGGAAACGCTGTGCTAAAGATCAGTCTACGTTAGGATGACTATAGTGCTTCACATACGTATGTGTGTGAATAATAATTACGTGTGTAATTATTATGGTAAATATCATTTACTAATGTGTGGTAAATATTATTGTTATATTGTTATAATATATTGTTTCAACCATAGTTCAAAAAATCGCAATTTATCCCCTAGAAATCATGATTTATCGTTTTGAACGGTGTAAACGGTTTATCTTTTAGAAAATCACGATTTTTGACCTGTTGATAAATTGGTGATTTACAGCGAGAAAAACCCAAAAAAATTGTGGAAAATTGCGCGGGTTAGGGTTTAAAGCAAAAAACGACCAAAACAAAAAAAACGTACCCCTTTGAAAGCATTTCGTGGCTATTTTCCTATGTTGCATGGAAACGGAAACGGATACGAAACGCGGAAACGGCAATTTTCAAAAAACCTTGGATATGAAACGTTACCGGAAACGTCCGTACAATATATATATATATATATATATATATATATATATATATATATATGCATAATACTCATTTTATAATTGTAAATTTGTAGACCATAAGAGATAATTGATAAAACACTCAAAATATTTTGTATTCATTGAAATTTGAACTTCTAAAGAGTCATAACTCATCATTCAACATGGTTACAATTTCAATGATTCACATACATGATAATAATCTAGATTCTAAAATATATCATCCAGATCTTCCTCATCATCTTGATCTCCATGAACACAACTGGCAGCTCCACTCCCACTAGCTCCACTTTCCATCCCTTGTGCAATGGATCCCGATTCTTCTTCATCAATACCAAGCAGTGAAAGTTGGCTAAGAGTAGCCGCAGAAGCATCAAAGTCACTACTCTCAGGATTAATATCCCAAAGTTTGTTGGGACCTTTACGATAGCCTTCATTCTTGTGTGTGAGGATGCGCAAATTGGAGTGTACATACACTAAATCCTCGGCCTTCTTGGATCCTAACTTATTTCGTTTGGCTGAGTGGATAAAGCTATATGTACTCCAATTCCGCTCTACTGATGAATTGCTAGCCACCTGTTACAAAAATGAAAAAAGAAGTTAGAAATTTTCAATTAGAAATAAAATTAATTTACTAAGAAGTAAGAACTTCGAACATACAATTTTAATTTTTAATTAATTAATAATAAACAAACTTTTGATTTCATTTTAATATTTTATACCTGTGAGAGGACTTTAATGGCAACAGGTCGTATGTTCTTGGCATCATGGCCATGTACATACCACCACATGAATGGGGTCAACTTGTACTTGTCAACTGTTGCATCCATTTCACCCATGCTACCATTAGATGAAGAGACAAAGAGCGCCATTTCATAGCGGACCGTACAAGCTATATCTGGATCAGGAAAAAGCCTCCAAAATGCTGCCTTAGCTCCAATTGCAACTTCGTGGTCATCATATGGTTTTTGCCTACCAGGTAGCGAAATTATTTCATTGCTATAAAATTTGGGATTCAGGGCATATGCTAGGAGATGTAATGGGGTGGTCATTTTATTCCACCTTCTCATGATCACACTCCTAACTTCATTGTAGAAGGTTTCTGCAGGATCCTGCTCCTTTTGTTGTATGATGTCTCTAATTTTTTCAAGCATAGAGTCAATGTCATCATAGATCTCCCCTATGCAAGCGTCATCTGTGTCTGTATATCTAATCATAGATAAAATAGGCTCAGTGAAACTAAGCAAGTATGCAACCTTTGCCCACCAACCATCATCAAGTATAATTGATTTTACTTTGATGGCTCTTTCTGTGTTTGCTTGCTTCCACATAGACCAAACATCATCAATCACCATAAGCCTTAAGGCTTGTTTTACCTTCACAAGTCGTCTTAAGACGAGTGTGTGAGAGACAAATCTTGTTTCAGCAACCTATTAAAATAAATTAAAACAAGTTAATAAAATATAAAATTAAATTTAAAAGAAATTCAATTGATAAATATTAATTTCATATTTCATAGAAAGTTAGCAAATAAATATTAAAAATTAAAAATTAAAAACTAGGAAATTGTTTCGTTACTTTCAGCAACTCCAACGTTGAGAACTTCCTAAAGATAGCCTGAGACATGATGATTTGTGACAAACATTTGAATCTCATTTGCCTCTGTATAAGTTTCTTCTATCCATGGAATTTTGTCAATCTTCTGCAACATCAAATTCAAGGAGTGTACTACACAAGGTGTCCAAAAAATGTGCTCATATCTCCCCTCAACAATCATCCCTGCTGCTCTACAATTTTTGGCATTGTCCGTGATGACTTGGACAACGTTTTGAGGGCCCACTGACTCAATAGCCTCAATCAAAATATTAGCAATAAATTGAGCATCTTTCACTTCACCCTCACAATCAACAACCCTTAAGAACATTGCCCCTTTAGGGCACACTGCAACAATGTTGATTAGGGGTCTATTTTGGGCATCTTTCCATCCATCTGAAATGATAGATACCCCTGAGTCCTTCCATGAATCCCTAATTGGCTGCAAAGAAGTATGTACATGGGCCACTTCTTTCGCCAACAATGATGTTCTCACCTTCTGATAATCAGGGCTTGTATACCCTTGTGGTGCATCATTAATTCCTCTCACCATTTGTTGCCAATAAGGTGACCGCAACACATTGAAGGGCAACCCACATGCATAAACGCATCGAGCAACCAACTTATCAGCAACATCCCTTTTCTCATTTGCAAATGCTTGCTCTAATGGGCCTTTGGTACTTCTCTTTCGTGGCAAGCACTCTCCCTCTGATGGAGTTTCAACTGCAACTTGGATGAATGGATGGTTTGATGGGGTGGGTGGTTTTACAGAACCCCTATTTTGCAAAGGAGCGGTTTTAAATCTAGATCTTGAAGCTGCCAAATCAGCCTCCTCTTGCTCTTTCATATATGCCAATATATGTTTCCCTTCAACCTTGGCACATTTTCTAATCCCCGTTCCCGCTTTCCCCATTAAATGAGCTTTGAGGCGGGTGTAAGAGGATTTGAATTGTATATTGCAATGATTGCATACCCAAACTCGAGAGCCACCGCCAACAAGGTTCTCCACAATTTGCACGTCTCCAAAGAGGAGCTCTAGGATCCACACCCCCACTTTGACTTGCTTCCCCTTCCCCATGCCCTCCCACAGAAGCTGAACTGGATGCCATTTATGTTTTTATATCTCAAGAGTCAAAGAATCAAACCTACATTGAATTTTTTAAAAACATAAACTTAGATAACAATAAATTATTATTAATATTATTAAATAGAAGTTAGAACTACACCCTACATATCCTATTCTGCTTTTGATCACCAAGTTCACCGTATAGGCGCGAGGTGAGAGCATACACAGAGTTTGGATTTTTTTTAATTTAATAAACACAAAAAAAAACTAATCCTATTCTGCTTTTGATCACCAAGTTCACCGTATAGGCGTGAGGTGAGAGCATACACAGAGTTTGGATTTTTTTAGTTTAATAAACATAAAAAAAAACTCTTAAAACAACAAATAAAAACTACACATCCTATTCTGCTTTTGATCACCAAGTTCACCGTATAGGCGCGAGGTGAGAGCATACACAGAGTTCGGATTTATTTAATTTAATAAATACAAAAAGAACTCTTAAAATAGCTTTAAAAAAAAACTACGCATCCTATTCTACTTTTGATCACCAAGGTCCCCGTATAGGTGCGAGGTGAGAGCATACACAGAGTTTGGATGATATTTATAATTTTTAAAAAACAACATATGATTTTTATTTAAAATCGCAAAGGAAATGTTACAATTTTTTTCTTTTAGCATAGAGTTTAAAAATTACTAAATTAAAAGTACATATTGATATCATGATCAATGATCATGAATGATGTGTGCATTATGCACACATCATTCATGATCATTGATCACATTAACATTTTCTTTATAAAAAAAAAACTTGAAAAATACCTGGGTTTTCCTTCTACAAATTTCCAAATCTGCTTTGAAATTCTGCACACATCATTCATGATCATTGATCACATTAACATTTTCTTTATTAAAAAAAAACTTGAAAAATACCTGGTTTTTCCTTCTACAAACTTCCAAATCTGCTTTGAAATTCTTCCTTGATGCTCTTTGCCCTTAGCACCACCTTCTAAACTCTTCCTTCAAGCTGCTCCTTGATGTCTCTTTGCTCTTCACAATGCTAAATATTAGTTTAGTGAAAACTGAATTTAGCAAGAGAGAAAATGAGAGTGTGATTTAGAATGGACCCAAGAGGTCATTATATAGCTTTTAGGAAGTGTCTTTAGCAAGTTTAGGTAGGTAGATTAGGGTTAGATGTAATAAATGCTTTTATTTTTATTTTATTTTTAAAGTTTTGATGCTTAAAAGTATGAAAAAATGGCAGAAACATGCCAGATGTTTCCAGAAACGTCTAGGACATTTCCAGTATAGCTTTTAGGAAGTGTCTTTAGCAAGTTTAGGTGGGTAGATTAGGGTTAGATGTAATAAATGCTTTTATTTTATTTTATTTTTTAAGTTTTGATGCTTAAAAGTATGAAAAAAAGGCGGAAACACGTCAGACGTTTCTGGAAACGTCTAGGATGTTTCCAGAGCGTTTTGTACTGCGTTTCCGTTTCGGAAACGTTTCCTGCAAGAAACGTTTGGCCCTAGGACGTTTTGGTGCTTCTGAGCTATTTTCTCCTATGCAATTCCTATTTCGTGTCTCGACCTTTGACTAGGGGTTTCCATTAATCTTATGTCCTTGTTGTCCATCTCCTATCCGATTTCTGTTTGGCTATGTCGTTGTCACTAAAATTCCCGCTTGTAATATTTTTGTATTGTTATTAAGATTTATACATGACCCTACATATTTCATGTTGACGTGTAACTTGTATTTATTTTTTAATGTATAACTAGAATTAATTGTAACTGGTAACTAAAATTCTTAGTTGTAAATTTGTAATATTAAATTACAATGAATTTTCTAATATTAATTCTATGTATTTAATTGTAACGTGCAATATCTATTAATTTAGTTGTATAGTATTTAATAGATTAATATTACGATTTGTGATATTAATTTAGTTGTAAGTATTTAATATTGAGCGACTCTATTAAATATTTAGTTGTTAAATTCTGACTTGTAATGGTGACTCTATGTATTTAATTGTAACTTGTTAAGTATTTTTATAGATTAAAAAAATTATAGAGTCACTTCTCTCATCATTTAACAATATTTTTACATTTAATTTAAGTTTATTTCATGAATTTAAATGTTTTTAAAAGTAGTGATAAAGTTGCCGATTAATGCTGATAATCACCGATTCCCGATTTCCGAGTCAAAATTTGGCTTGCCGAATAATCGCCGATAACGATTTTTTGAACTATGGTTTCAACAATATATTATTTGTAGAGGTTGGTTACACCCATAATGTTATTAACGGGTTTATTGTTTGTAATACATCCTATTTTATAGGATGTTTGTTCTCTACTTCTGTGGCTATATAATAGCCTTTGTATTATGGCCTTTGATAATATTAATCAAGAAGAATTGTTCTGCTCGGCTTATCCTGCTCTCACAGTCTAACATTCCCTAACCTTAACCTCCATTCGCCCCACATCAGCTTCCTTGAAGCTGACAAAATGGAAGATTTTGCACGAGTTATAATCCACAATATGACAATTTTTCTATAGACAAATCTACTAGCAGGCTCAATTCATGATCTGCAATTCCAAGCAACATTCTCAGGTGATGAATCAAAACCAACTGATTCACTTCATTCATCAGAAATGACGACGAGGAAATGATACTTCCATCTGGCTTACCTAACTATAAAGGCATAATGTCATGGTTTTGGAGAGACACGGATATATTCTTTTCTAGGAAGATGAAACAATGTCCTCCTTTCCCTGCATTTGGCATTTCCACAAACAACACCCATTTCATCACCACAACAATCAAGCAAGAGCCAGTTGAGACACCTCCATATACTGATGATATGAAAGATGATACAGCTCTTGCAGTTGGACGGTCGCCATTTTCTCACCCTGCATCACAAGTGATAAATAATTTGTGTCAAGGCTTTTATGTACATAGTCTTCTCATAGTTTTTCATACTGCAAGGTATTAGATCTAGTATATCCTTTACTGCTTGTAATCCTCAAACTTGATAGATAAGCAGAAATTTAGTTTATGTTTGGTAATGATGTGGCACCTCTGATTGGTGACTTTCTTGAAGCTTTTGTACATGTTTTAACTATTAATTTATATTTTTTGATCGGCAAAATGGAGGTTAGAGAAGGTTTGATTTGCAGCAAGACATTGTGAATTATTTCTGGATAAGACTGCATAAGAAAGTTTTAATTCCGACGTTTTGAGTCCCTTACTGGACTTATCATCAGGGTGAAGCACTGGACTCATCGTGCTTCACCCTGATGATGACTCCAGTAAGGGACTCGAAACATCAGAATTAAAACTTTCTTACGCAGTATTATCCGGAAATAATTCACAAAATTGGGGTTTCTACACATCCTCTACCTTAAACTAGAAAATTAAATAATATGGGATTAATGCAAAATAATGGCACTCACTGCTGTTATGTATTAACTGTAAAAAGTTTTTCAGGTGCATAAACAAAAATAGAAGCTTCTGTTGAACTACAGTCTAAATTTCTACAACTAAATTACAGGCCTTGTATTAAATATTAGAACTATCCTTCCAAAAACTTCTACAAAGCTACTGCCTTGTACTACTAAAGCTATGAAAGGTACATAGACAGCTTACAGACGGGTTTGAAGCCGTACCCCTGCTCCATCCATAGCATGAGCTCCATGCACCAAACAACACTCTGGTATAGAACGCTACCTCCTCTCCACATCCCCTCCTCTTGATCGATTTGCTCCTTCATTCATCTTCTTCTTGCTCCTCTAACTCTTACCAATCATGCTAGGATACCGATATGTGAAGGGTAGGGGTCCTGGAGCGGGTACGAAACGTACCTGAAACGGGTACATCGCAGGATATGGCTCCGGAGCGGGCAGGGTACATCGTGTACCTTGTGGGACGTCCGGGTACGGCTGCAGTCGTACCCGGGCGTATCCACAGGGTACACGACGTACCCTGCCTGCTACCGAGCCGTATCTTGTGCCAAATACGGTTTTTTTTTTTTCATGTTTTTAAAGCCTCGTAACATTAAAAAATAAAATATTCTTCTAATCTAAACCCTAAAAGCTAACTCTAAACAATAAAACGAAAGAACAACACAAAAACAAAACATAAAGCAAAGAAACTTACCGTTGGCTCTCTAAAATTGCATTGTGCTTGTCTAGGGTTTGAGGAGCTATTGCTAAGCTTGTAGGAGTGTGAGGAGTTGCAAAGGAGGAGGATTTGTGATTTACTAAGTGAAGGTAAGTTTTCTTTAATTTCTAAGTTTGCTTCCCTGTTTTTTTTTTGTTATTTAATCTTTCACACATTTCATTTTTTTGTTTATGTTCATCATTTTTTTGCTCTTTCTATTTAATTTTTTAAATTTTCAATACATGCCATTGTTTTCTTTGTTTATTTTGTTTGTTTTGAACCTTATAGGTACTTCTACAATGGCAATAAGTTCTGCGTCTTCTAAGCAATCTTTGGTCAAGGAATTTGACCCAAATTCGTCATTATGGAGGCATGTAACAATACTTGAACTTCCAGGTGGTGGTTTTTTTGTTTGGAAATGCAATGATTGTGAATCAGTATTCAAAGGCTCTTACAGTCGGGTGAAAAGTCACTTGTGGGCAATAACGGGTAACGGTATAAGAGTATGCAAGGGGAAGAATAATGTTGGGGTGCCAAAAGTAAAAGTTTTGGCATATATCAAAGAGCAAGAAGATGTAGAGGCAAATGTGGCTATGAAAGCGGGTCATTCATTGGTCAAAAGAGAAAGCTTATCTCGATCAGTGAGGCCTCCTGTTGCTCCATCAAGTAGTGGATACCCAATTGTGGCCACGCCACATCCATTTGTGGCTCCTACCTCCACGAATAATGAGGATGCTTCCCTTTCACGAAAGAAAAGTAAGACAAAAGGGCCATTGGAAAAGGCCTTTCAAAATGAGAACATGGAAATTGCAGATGAACACATTGCAAGGTGTGTATATGCTAATGGGATTTCATTTAATGTTGTGAGGTCACCTTATTGGCATGAGATGGTGAAAGCCATCAATGAGGCCCCAAAAGGGTACAAATCACCAAACTATGAGAAGATCTGCACCACCCTATTGGATAAACAAAAAAAATATGTGGAAGCCTCCTTGCAACCAATTAGGGACTCATGGGCCAAAATAGGTGTGTCCATCGTTTCTGATGGATGGAAAGATGCAAGAAACCGCCCTTTAATCAATGTGATTGCAGTATGCCTAAAGGGGCAATGTTTTTTTAGAGCAGTTGATTGTGAGGGGTAAGTGAAGGATGTCCAATTCATTGCCAACATCCTCTTCGAATCCTTTGAGGTGGTGGGGCCTCAAAATGTTGTCCAAGTCATAACGGACAACGCCAAAAATTGCAAAGCAGTGGGGATGTTAGTTGAGGCAAGGTATGGGCATATTTTTTGGACACCATGTGACGTGCATTCACTAAATTTAATGCTAAAAAAGATATGGCCAACAAAATAGAGTGGATCTAACAAGTGTATGTAGAGGCTGAAGAGGTCCAAATGTTTGTCACCAACTATCACTAGTCACAGGGCATTTTTAGATCATTCTTGCAGTTGGAGCTGCTGAAGATAAGGAAAGCTACCTTTATTTTTTCTTTAATTTAAAATTTAAATATAAGTTTTTTTATTTTTAAAATATAGTATAATTAGTATTCAAAAGTTTTCAATTTTCTTTTTAATTTTTGTTCCTTGTTCTTATTATATTAGGTTGTTAAGACTCGGTTTATATTACACACAATCATCTTGAGATGACTTGTGAAGGTGCGACAAGCACTCATGAGGATGGTAACCTCCAACCTTTGGTTTGTATGGAGGCAATTAAACACTGACCGAGCTCAAAAAGTGAAGAGTGTGATCTTAGATGACACTTGGTGGGATCAAGTGGAATATATGTTGAGTTTTATTGAGCCCATTATGAGCATGATCTGCTTTACTGACATGGATCAGCCATGCCTAAGAGAGATATATGACAGTATCGACTCAATGATTGAGAAGATAAACAGCTGGCATAAATGCAAAAGAATAAAATCCGAAGGAAACATTTTTCAAACAATTGCAATCAATCCTCATTGAGCAGTGGAACAAAATGACCACCCCGCTACATCTACTTGCTTTTGCATTGACTCCTAGATTCTACAGCACAGAGATCCTTTCCTTGCCAGGGAAGGTAGTACCATACAAGGATGTGGAAGTCAGTGAGGGATATATGGCGGCATTGGCTAGGCTCTTCCCTGATACTAAGGCCCAAGACATGGTTATGGTAGAGTTTGGCAATTTTATAGTAGAAACAGGTCATAGCCTTCTCGCTCTTCGGAGAAAATATAAGACAGATGCTCATATGTGGTGGTACCTTCATGGTCATGCATCGGTTTACTTGCAGCCTCTTGCAATCAAGGTCTTGGCACTAGTAATTTTTTAATTTTTTTATTCTCTTTCATTTTTTTGTTATAACTTTTAGTTTTTTAAAATTTAAGTTTGAGTGTTAAAGTTTGAACTTTGCATTGACTTTGCGTTGCCTTAATAGGTTGCAAGTTCATCTCCCTTTGAGCGCAACTGGAGTACATATAGCTTCATCCACTCATAGAAGCGCAACAAGTTGGGGCTAAAAAGGATGAAGATTTGGTATACATACATTCCAACTTGCGCCTTTTATCCCGCAAGCAGCCGAAGTACAAGGGTCAACAAAACATTAGGATATTGATCCAAAAATAGTTGACTTGGATGCTTCCATTTCCCACCATGGAGCATTAGATGATGAGGAGAGTTTTGTGGCACCGCGAGACCTACATGCACAAGGGGGTGCAACTGGCAGTGGCCCTAGTGGGAGTGGTTCGAGTCCATGTGGTTCTAATGAACCACGTAATGATGATGATGCAGCTGATGTTGATCCTCTTGATGAAGAGGAATATGATGAATATTGAAAGATAGTTTGAACTTTGAATATTGATCTATAATTGAATTTAGTACATCATGACATTCACATTGTGTTTGATGTAAGTATTTTAATTTAACTTTTAAGCTTTTAAGTTTCTAAGTTTTATCGGTATCCTAGCTTGTTTATTGTGGTTATTCACTTATTTAGCTTATAACTTGTCTTTTATCTTGTCTTTCATATGCATAATATGTGGTTAATAACTTAATTCCTATTCAGAAGGCTGAAATTTATATATTTTTTGTACTGCCGTATTTGGGGCCAAAAACAATTTTGTCGTATTTGCGTATCAAATACTCCGTACCTACTCTCATATCCAAAATGTATCGGCTACTTAGCAATAATGGACTGGAATATAGCCATTACTGTGTCTAACTCCTCATCAATAAGCACGTGCCTAGCAAGCACCTTTGTCTTTGTCAGAATAGGCCCATAGTATATATCAGAAAAGCCTCACAAATCGATTCTCGGCCTTCTGAACAATGAGTGCTTCCTCAGCCTTCCCACAGACTGTTCTAACCTCTTAATTGGGCCTGTAGATTTCTTGCTGGAAGATCATGGGAGTGTCTTACTCAACTTTGGGAGAGGCCCTGAACTCACCAATTTGACTTCTTTTCCAACCTTGCTACCCTCATCTACCTAATATATTGACCATGCCCGAGTAATGAGTCTGGACAACTTTAAAGCGTCTTTGCATGGATTGCGGCTCTGCTATTCAACTACTTACTATCATCTTCAACCTCTCTCACCTTTTATTTCTTTTTGAAGCCCTCCATTTCTGCTACATGTGACATAATTTCTTCAGTTCACATAATCTAGCCCAGCACATGTTCATAGATTATTCCTTGTTCTGTACTAAAGCTGCCAACTTACAGGAGAATTCAGCAACCACAAATGCCATTTTCCTCGTACTACATCTAATGTCCCCTTTTCTAAATTAAAAATAATTAATACTATTTTAAGTTGGGACCACCCAATTCTTATTCCGGGACAACTTTATATTATTATTATAAAATAAAAAGTATTTTTAAATACTCTTATGAGGTCGGTCTTCTTAAGGGAATATTAAAAAGTGCATTGGGCTTCTAATTCACCCTTGGCGCCAAAAAAAGAGGATATAAAGGTGGATCGAATGGACTAAGAAAGGTTATGCATTTTTTTTTTCAAAGATTGATATCTTAGGTTTGTGCATGGCGTGCCCTACGCTCCATTGAAGACGAAGACCTTTGATGTGGCTCAACTTTGGGGATGCAAACCCTCATGGGATCCTATTGGGGACGAAACTCTCAATAGTCACAACACTTGGGGATGAAAACCCTCATTTGTTGCATTGGTGGTTTCATACGAGAGTCACAAGTGGACTTAATTGGCAGATTTATGGAACACCAAGGTGTTTATTTGTGCTTAGGGCACTCCTACTTCAGCTAGGGCACTTTCTAGGGTGTTGGCACCCTTCCTTCTTTGGAGCGACCCACCTGGGAAGTTCAGGATCAATTTTGAGAGGGTTTCCATGGCTGGAATATTTTGATTTCACTTTCATTGGATAGCTGGTCTGTTCAAGATCATTGAGCATTGGTTTGTGGTGAAACTCCAAGTATTGGAGTATGATTTTGAAGTTTCAGTTGTATTTGCACTTGAAATAAAGTTACAAAATACATATTTGCTCTAGATTTCATCTTGTTGGATTTATTGAGTATTTGAGATATTTCTATGTTAATTTTGAGTCCATATTGCACGTGAATGATTGTTCCTAAGGGCTAGTAGAGTTCACTGCCCTAAAGGGATATTGATTAATGTTTTGAGCTGATTTTGATACCCTAAAAGTGTAATTTCCAGTTCGTTGCTAGGGTTTCTAATATTGTTGGATTCGATATTATCAATTAGATTATTTTCAGTTGGGTGTTGGTGAATTTTCATATCCGATTCTTAGGGTTTGTGGCCAAATCCTTATTTTTGGTTTAAGCCCTAGAAAGGGACATTCCAGTGGTATCAAAGCTTCGGTCTTCCTAGCCTGAGAGTTTCCTTGCAAGAAGATCAAAATGGCGGATAGATTTTTTGGTGGTGCCAAACTCCAAAAGCTTGCCCTAGGGCAAGAAAGATTGGGTAGCACAATGGCTTAGCTGATCCATACCGTTCAAAATCCAAATGGCAGAAAGAGCACTTGAAAGGAAGTTGATAATTCTCAACCATCCAAAGTGGACAACATTGCTGCATGGTATGAGGAGTATAGGGATCTTCCAAAGAAGAATCATGATGCCATGTCATTTTCTAAGTTAATGGGAATAAGCAAGGGAAGATCAAGGCCCAAGCCTAGGTCACAACTACACAAGAAGAAGAACTAGGGTTGTAAGTAATGGAGAAGAAACAACCCATAGAGGAACCCACGACGCAAGTTGAAGGAAAATTCGTGGAGCTTGAGCAAAAGAATGAAGAAGAACAACCGAAGTTGTTGGGCATTGAGAGTGAACAACCCATTGAAGCCCTAGAAGCCCCTATCACCATTGCCAAAGTAAATCTCTTGACTGATTTTCAGATCAGCAGCATGAAGATATCACAATTTGATGAAGGATTGAAGCATGAACCTTGGGAAATCATGGAGCATGTGTCCCAAGGTAAAAGTTCTTTAATATTTAATGATATTTCATTGGTTTCTAATAGGTGCTTGTGGCAAATTGTTGACAAGAAATCAGATTTGCATAAGGGCAAAGAGGATGACATTACCGAAGGTTATGTTCATTGAGGAACGGCACTTCCGGTTCCTCATGATTACTTTCAGTTCATTGGAAATTTTCAAACAACAGTCACCAAGGAGCAAATTGATGAGGGTATCCACAAAGAACAATCCCAATTTTGTCATCATCCGAAGAAGGGTAAAAACCATTTGATGTTCTATGATAGTTTATCTAATTCTAATGGTGACACAGGGCAGCCACATAAGGAAGTCAAATCAGATTTACTAAGGACCTATGAAGATGACATCATGCGTGAAAGAAGGGCACCATTGTGTTTTTTTCTGAGTGTTGTTCTTAACTCAAACGTTCTGAGTCATAAGAGTGTCATAGGCAGCCCCGGGTACATGATTATCTCAATTAGGTTGCTTGTTGATATGTCACTCTCACACATAGCTGGTTGAGGAAGGTGATCAAATTTCATGCTTGTTATGTCCTCCTATGTCACCGCTGATTTTACATCATTATGCACCTCATTCTCCATGGAATAACGAGGTAAGAAATACTTTTTGTTGTGTGGATTCTTGGGCTCAATTCCAAAATTGTTTCTGCATGTGGAACATAGGTGCAATGTTGGGAGGATACCTATGTTTGAGGCATCAAGGAGATGTTGGTAAGTCTGATTTTCCATTCCACGATTCTATAAATATGAAAGAGCTGGAGAGAATATGGTGGAAGGGCAACACCCTTACTCTATTGTGTGGCACTCATGCTTATCACCCATTCCAGGTGAAGGGCTTTCTTCATAACCAAGAGGTCACTATGATGGTAGAGAATGACACCATCGTACTTTGCGCAAGGAAAATAGTGCAATTGTCAATTCAGGTATGTGATGATTTTATTGTGACTGAACTAGCTAATGATGAAATTGTTCTTGGGGTTCAATAGTTGCAAACATTGGGGGAGTTCACCCTCAAATATCATGATAAAGAACTGAAATTTTGTGACCAAGTTGGAGAAATCAGAATTCATGGCACGAGGAAAGAAGTGAATGCTGAAGCAAATCTTTGGGAATCACATTGTGGGCTGCTCTCTTGCATAACAACTAACTGGAAAAATATTATCACTGCTGGTTATGTCAGAAATCAGCTTGCTAATGACATCATGGAAGGAGTTTGCAAGAATGAACATATGACAACTGTTTTGGGGCAGCATGTAAGGCACTTGCAATCAGAAAATTCTCCACCGCGAGGATTGCTCACACTTGGTAAGAATGCTTATTATTATAAAGTGAATTCCGAGGAGCATGTTGTGGTGAAAAACACCACTTTCAGCCATAGATATAGAGTTGGTTTGAGTCAAGTCCAAGCTATGGCAAGAAGATTCTAGATGATCTTATGAAAAACAAGGTAAAAGTTTCTACTAATGTTTACGATTCTTGCATTTTGTGTATAAGGAAACTTATGTGGAGGCATATGGATTTTATTGTACCTTCTAGCACCATAGTGAAGGATGAGTTGCTACAAAAAGGCCACATGTCTAAAGTACAACAATTAGGGGAATTTCATTTTGGTCCTCTTTTTCATATATCAACTCATTGGGAAAATAGTGATGGGAGGATAGTCACCATTATTGGGGCAGGGAGATGCTTGATACGGGAAGTAGGTAAGCTATGTGAACTTTTTATATTTAATGACATACAAGTAGATTCAATCATTGAAGTTAACGAATTGTTGTTCTTGGGCATTGTTGGAGCATATTCCGTCAATGTTGGGGTGTTTACAACACTCATGTCATGGGTAGTTTGGAATTTTTTGGAGATAAGTCATGATTATAGCTGCTATACATTATTTCATTCGTTGTTCAAAACCTTTCCAACTATTTTCTACTTATGAGACGCCAAAAAAAGAGCCTCCAATTATAAGGTTGAAGAAATTCCACACTACTACTAACATTGGTATATTTGTGGCTTGATTTAAGGGGGTTTCCAATCACCTACATTCTGATTTTTTAGAGAAAAATGTGAGGTTACATTCTGATTTTGGGACAACATTACTAAAATTTTGGGAATCCATCATTTGAATGGAAATTATGAGATGGTGGCAAGCCAAGGAAGGGACCTAGCCATCATATCCGCAAAGCATGAGTGGATGAAGAAGGGAACACATTTTTTCTTGAATGAGTTTGCTTCATGTGCAGGTACATCAAAGAAGGAGCCACATAGATTTATTTGGGATCTAGGAGCTTGCATTTTGCTTGAGGGCAAGCAAATTTGGGAAGGGAGGATTGTAATGTCCCCTTTTCTAAATTAAAAATAATTAATAATATTTTAAGTTGGGCCCAGCCAATTCTTATTTTGGGACAACTTCATATTATTATTATAAAATCAAAAGTAATTTTAAATACTCTTATAAGGTTGGTCCTCTTAAGGGGAGATTAAAAGGTGCATTGGGCTTCTAATTCATCTTTGACACCAAAACAAAGGATATAAAAGTGGATCGAATGGCCTAAGAAAGGTTATGCGTGTTTATTTCAAAGATTGATATTTTGGGTTTGGCACGATGTGCCCTACTCCACTGAAGATGAAGACTTTGGTGTGGCTCAACTTTGAGGACGAAAACGATCATTAGATCCTATTGGGGACGAAACCCTTAATAGTCACAACACTTGGGGATGAAAACTCTCATTTGTTGCATTGGTGGCATCATATGAGAGTCACAAGTGGACTTCGTTGACATATTTCTAGAACACCAAGGTGTTTATTCGTGCTTAGGGCACTCCTACTTTAGATAGGGCACTTTCTAGGGGGTTGGCACCCTTCTTTCTTTGGAGCAACCCACCTGGGAAGTTTGGGATCAATTTTGAGAGGGTTTCCATGGTTGGAAAATTGTGATTTCACTTTCATTGGATAGCTGGTTTGTTCAAGATCATTTTGAGCATTGGTTTGTGTTGAAACTCCAAGTATTGGAATTATGAATTTTTGAAGTTTCAACTGTATTTGCACTTGAAATAAATTTACAAAATACATATTTGCTCCAGATTTCATCTTGTTGGATTTGTTGAGTATTTGGGTTATTTTTATGTTAATTTTTAGTCCATATTGCACGGGAATGATTGTTCCTAAGCGCTGGTAGAGTTCGCTGCCCTAGAGGGATATTAATTAATGCTCTACGCTGATTTTGATACGTTAAAAGTGTAATTTCCAGTTCGCTGCTAGGGTTTCTAATATTGTTAGATCTTTTATAAAAATCAGATTATTTTAAGATGGGTGTTGGTGTATTTTTAGATTTGATTCTTAGGGTTTGTGGCCAAACCCTTATTTTCAGTTTAAGCCCTAGAAAGGGGCATTACACCAACATTTTGGGGAATTCCTTTTTTGCCTAGCACAAAGCATATCATGGCTAGGGTGTCCAACATAGTTATCAAGCCTTAAAATCTGGATTTGTATGGTTAGGGAAAATAGGCTGAAAATTTGGAGTTCAAGAAAAATCGGACAGTATAGTGACATAGTCATATATTAATATATGGATACATATGTATATGTGTGGGTGTTTTAAGATAAATATACAAAACTTTATTTGTTTGCACAAGCAAGGAAAGTTGGGACATGAGCTTGTAGAGAATAAAATTTAATCTTAAAAATGAAAAAATAATAAAATAATGTCCAGAACAGTTTGATTCAGTGCATTTGAAAAATATTGATCTGACAGGATCTGGGAACTGTGATATCTGGTATGTTTTCATGAAACACATTCCATAGTCTCCTGTTGGAGAATGCACTAGAAATGGCCACATCCCACCTTTTCATGATCTTCCTATCTTTAAAGCAGTTGTTACGAATAGAAGACCACAGACCAGAAAATGCTAAATCTTAAGTGCTTGTATGCTCCACCCCGTAATGACTGCTCGGTGTTGGGGAGTGTGGAGATGTCTTCCCCTCCTTTCCAAATCAATTCTTTCCAACACCACCTTAATGATGAATCATTCTTTTTGTGCTTTCCAATTTATTCTCCCACTCTATAATAACTCAACTCTTTGGAATGTGTGCCAGGCAATCATTTCATATTGGGGTTTGAGATATGCACATGTCCATGTACAATAAAAATATGATTGATATACCATAACGTTGACCGGGGTTTTATATGTAAATGTCCTTTAGCTGAAGTCAGGAAGTGTACTCAATCAGATTGGAGTATTAATTTAAAATTTAAAATGTTTATTATCCCTGGTTTTGTGGTTAAACAGTAATGTTGTACTGATGTCTAGGTGATGTCACCATGTCATCTTAGGTTCACTCGTTTTTATACTTGGGCTTGTGCTTGGTTGCAGACTTTCCTCTATTATCTTAGAGATACAAATGATTGCTTTTTTGTGAAGTGTAAGCTAAATTTGGGCCGTAACAAATAAGTTTTTAATATACATAATAGATATATATACATCTATTCCATAAAAAAACAAAACAAAATCAGAGTTGCCACTGTTTTCTATTTTTTAATTCTCAGTGTGTAGGTCACATTTCGTCGCTAGCATTGTTAGGGTTAAAGTGTTTAATATTTGATGGTTTATGGCTGTCTTATTGAAGATGAGTGTTTTTTTGCTGCAATGTCCTTACCAGTTACTGTTGTTGAGCCTCAACTCAAGTCAAGTGCCTTTCATTTTTTTTTCCAGAAATGTTGGTAGAGGAGCACAAAGAAACAACGGGAAAGACGAAATATGAGAAAAATGAGGAGGAAAATTTTGCTTGAAGTTTGAAGAGTCTCCCTGTGCATTCTTGCTAGAGTTCTATGCTGTAGGCGTTATTTTCCAAACCAAAAATCTTCCTTTTGCTTCCTTGAAACTGCCCATCAATCCATTCTTCCTTCTGTTGTTTTTTGGGCGCTTTTACTAGTGATAATGGTTTGGATTAGAGATTTTTAGGAAAATTAAAGCTAGTGGGTTCAGTTAAATAGGGTAAGGGCTCCATTTTACACGATTTATGGCTAGTCAAAAAGCAAAAGATTAGAAAACCCATGCCACTGGGTACATCTAGGAGTATTGGGATAACATCTGTCAACCATATCCATGACATTCCCACCTGTTTTGGGTATGGCCGAGTTTCCTTGACTGAAATAAAGGAAATGTTTCCTAGTCTATTTGGTTCCGAGATGCTGGGAAATGCAGTGGATATGTATATGACCCTCGAGGATGCATCCCCACATGAAATGTTTCTTCCCTTTCTTCCCTGATTTCAATGTATCCATTCCTACAAAATTGATAATGCAATATTTGAAAAATGTCAGTTGGAAGGACAGGTGTCTGATTAGCCAAAGTGGCATGGAAGTGGTATATCTAGGGGCCACCTATGTTATCAAAATTTATTTACATAAAATGAAGGAAGAAAATCGAAAATTAACTTTTTAATATTTGTGTCTTGATAAACTTTAAATGAAATCTGTGGTTTATTGAGACGTGTATCAAGGAAGAAATTGCATTATTTTCTTGAAGTAATAAATGCCCTGGACTGTTAGGTTTGGGAAAGATGTGTGAGGTTTCTCTATTGTTTGGCAAGATGCGATCTTCTAAGCAGCTTGAATGAGAACTATATTCCAAAGTTTTCAAATTGACATTCTCCATCAAGTCATTGTTTAGTTCATGTATCACTGCACACCTTAAATTGAATAAAGCATGATATTGAATCAGGCCAAATGGATCTTAGAATCCATCTATATTGATTTCGAGTCATGAACCTTGTATGAAAGCAACAATTCTTCGCAGATCTCAACATCGGAACAAAGAAATGGCAATGGCAGTGCTACAGTCACGACTTGATCAACTAGAGATGGCTCGACAAGCACAATCCAATTCTCAGCATACGCAATCACTTTCTGAAATCACGTGGGGAAATCAGATCCGCTCTTATGTTCTCCATGTATGTTATTAATCCTCTGCCAATTTTGAATTGTCACAGACATCCGATGGTATTGGTAATGATGTCACCATCCATGTTTAATATTTTTCTTATTTGTGACAGCCATATCGTATGGTGAAGGATTTGCGAACAAACTATGAAATTTCAGATCCTGATTTGGTTCTTGAGGGAGAGCTCGATGGTTTTATTTTTAGCTTTTTGGCCAGTTTAGTCGATAAAGATGTGGAGCAATGAATGGGTGTATATGATGTAATCTTTAGTATTTTTCTGCTGCAATATAGTTTCTGAGGGTATTCCAGCACTCATTTTTATATACATTTCTTAGTTGTCCTGTACATTATTAATATTCATTTTAATTCACAGAAAAGTTGCCTAAGAAATTGAAAGCTTCAGAATCCATGATCTAGAAACTTGAGTATGTCTGAATAGGATTTCCATTGACAATGATTAGCATGCTTGAAATCTCTGCAAGCCAACTTATGTGGTACACTGTTGACAACAATGTTATGTAGAGTCTAGACACCTACTTTTATGTAGAGTCTAGACAACAATTTAGAGATGTGATAAGTTGACATATCTCTGTTATTTGTGCATTAAAATCCACCAGTGGACGAAGGCAGTCCAATTGCAAATGAAATTCAATTTTTACTGCTCAGTGCTTATAAATAACTGATAACAAGCCACCCAAAATAGAACTGTAATGCATCCGATGTAAAGTCTACTGCTCTTTCAAACTCCTTGAATTAGATTGAAGATAAAATTAGGATCCATCTTTAATTGTCAGTTCTTTGCTGATGTTAAGTCAAGTGGAAAATATGAATTTTATCGTTGCTATCAATTGTTGAGAGGCACTGATCAACCTTCCCAATACTAAAGCTCTGGAAGAACAAGATCAACCAATGATTGAATGTGTGTCAAACTTCTTTACAAAGTATTTTGTAGAGTTTTATGTCTAAGATTTCTTTTTGTATTTCATAGTGATGTTAACTGATTGTGTGTTGTGTTTTCTCAATCCTCCTGATCTTAAGTCTGATGTAGTAAGAATAGAAGCTTAGGTACTTAAAACATTGTTGTCAGAGATACAACATAACATGTAAATCTATAAATATCATAAGTATGAAGATAGTCATTTTGTGCTAGATTTTTTTGAAGGTTTGCATCATATATGCATTAATATCTCAACAAATATTTTGGAAGTATGACTGAGAATCCATGTCCTTTCTAGGTGTGTAGAATTTCTGATATATTGTGGACTGCCAAAAGGTGCAATAATTCTTCTTCAGAGGATTCAAAGAAGTGGTTAGAAAGGCAATTCCAATGTTACGGAATTACTGGACTACCATATAATATCGTAGCTAGTTTGGAACCTACAGACACTACCACATTTCTTTCATATTTAGGATGAATTTCAATGTTTTTGTTTCTGCCATTTTCACAATTTTGATTTATGACACATTTACTTATTAATTACTAATAAGTTACAATTAAGTGGACCAATAAATGGCCTAATAATGGGGAAGGTAATTTGGCAAAAGTGAAAGTGGGCTGTATTTGGTATCCCCGTTGGGGATTTATCAAGATTAATGTTGATACAGCAGCAAAGTGTAATTTGGGTCCACTTGGAGGAGGATGTGTTTTAGAGATGAGAACGGTTTAACCAATTTTGATATTTGCCATGGATAATGGGCAGGCCACAAATAACAAAGTAAAGGGTATGCCTGTGCTCAAAGGGCATGAAATGACAATTGAGGTTGGAAGAAATTGATAAATGAAGGTAATTCAATTTTTTTGATAAATGCAATGAAGTAAGGTAAAGTGGTGTCACGAGAATTGAAAACTACTGAAGGGGACGCCAAATGGTTAGCAAAAGGATTTGAGGCTGTTTTATTCGCTTATATAACAAGAGAAGGAAATCTAGTGGCGGAAAGGGCTGCCAATAAGGGGTTCGATTTAATTGAGTTGAATGGATCTCCGGATCAGTTATGGAAAAAGGATTTTCCTAGTGATTTGCAAGGGCCAATTGTAAGGGATGCAAAGGGTTACTTCTCTAAGGCCCCTTTGAAATTGGCTAGAAAAGCTAATTAATTTGGAAATTTCCAACTGCCCACCATTTGATCATCAATTGCCCGAGGGGCAAGCTTGATTAATTGAGATGGGCGAGAAAATCTAGAGTGAAAGGTGACAAGCAATTCGATTTACGGGGAGTTCCCCCTCCTCAAATCAACAATTATAATGAGTGTATGGGATGAAGGGATGATAAGTTGAAGACAGGGCTTGTCGTTCTCATCTTTTCTTTGGTTAGGTAGGCATAGAATATAACAGTGTTGCAGAGGTTAAGAGCATGGTCCCATGGAGGGTCTTGGGCTCCTATTTTCTTGTAGCAGAAGGCCCCATGCTTATTTTTAAAGCCAGCTACGGGAAAAAATAGAATCTAGGCCTACAAAATAGGAGCTCCACTTTTTTATCCCCCTAAACTTAAGAGGTGGCTGGAGAGGGGGGGTTGAGAGTTTCCCCCTACAGTTTAGGGTTGATAGAATCTAATATGCATTCCTGCCATTATTTTTTGGTGATTTTAGAGAGAAATATGACTTTATTTACCTACAAATAACTATAAAAATCCAATGGGATCCTATAATATCTCAGCGGGCATTGTTGAGGAAACTAATAAAAAATCATGGGACCTTAAAATTGCTAAAATGTTCCTAAATTTTCTCAGCAACACCCGTTGAGATATTTATGGAATCCCCCTTCCATGGGACCATGCTCTAACTTTGGATTTCATTCCCTATATTTGGCAACATAGGGAAATCATTAATCCCCATCTTGTACAAAAGGGGTATATCTACCCATGCTTTCTAACATCGTTTGTATGCATCAAATGTTGCATTAAACATCATGCTCCGATCTTGCTTAATAACACTATAAGATGATGGTGATACAAATAATCCAGATAGGCGCAAATAGCCCATGTTATATCATAGACAATCCAAGTTAGATTAATGGTGTTGCGTAACATGATAAGTAGGGCTCATACCTAGCACCCACAATTAATCTAAATGACTATGGATTAACTTTTACAGACCCCTTGGGGGGATGGTCGTTTCTCTACACCACTATTGATATTTACGAAACTAAATGGATATCATTTAGATCCTTCATTAATTAATTTTTTGGATTGGGAAACTGGTTTAGCATTGTTAAATCAATAATATATTAAAATGATGGTGTATTTAAATTAGTGAAAATGATACCTTGCTTATGGTCTCTCTCTCTGCAACAAGTTGAACGTAATTGAGTTGAGTCGTCTCATTTGGCGTAAGTAACACTTTTGTTAGTCCATTACTTTTGAAGTAAAAGCTAATCAATTGGGAGTAACAATGGTTTATTCGCGTTTAACTACTAATTAACTTTGTAAAAAAATTATAATGGTTTTGGGGTTGTGAATTCATGGGCATTACGGTATGTATGTATATTTAATCATATTGCATGTCTTGCTAATAAAAAAATATTTTAACTATATACAATTATTTTTCTTTTCAAAGGGATTGGATATATATATATATACAGAGAGTCGTTTTACAATGGTAGGTAAGGCTGTAATGGAGTGTGTTGTTCACTTTTATTCTGGACATTAAATTTGATGTTCATTTGACAGTCATGTGAGAGTTCATTCATAAATTTGACTTTTATTGGACTCTCGCTTGACTAATTTTGTTTCTTTTTTTTTTTGAGAAGTCAATTAAAAAATAGTAATATCGTGGTCATGTAGTAATGTTCGGGTCTTTTTTTCTTAAATAGATATTTTTGAGATCGACACAATCGCGTAGCTAAATGATTCTATTTGTCACAAATCAACGGGAAATTGATAGAGAATTTGATGAAGTTGTTGATTAAAGAGGTATGTAAAAATCAAAACCCAAGAACCTTGAAATTGATATCTATTGATTTATTTTATATAGATACATTTATTATAATATAGTTCTTCTTTTTTTGGTATGCTTATATTACACTTACATAGATAAGTGCCTTGTGATTGATATTTCTTGACATAGTTTAAATAGATGTATTTAAGATATCTATATTAATGTGTGTGTGGGTGCGCGTGCATGCATGTCATATGAGTTTCTTTTCTTTTTTTTTAAAGGGTACACACACACATTAAATTTAATATTTTTAAAATGAAATGAGGAGGCCACAACCTGGCCGCGACCCCCAAACCCTTCTCCGTTAAAACATAGATCTATGCACTGTTATATACTTGACTCCACCTACAACCCTTGAACTTTTGCATAAGTCGTATGACCCTTGCCTCAATCGACCCTTTAAAACAAATCCCAACACACACACATACACACACACACACACACACACACACACACACACACACACACATCCAGTAACCCTAATGAGGGTTTCCTTTTAAATAAGAATAAAAATAAAAGGAAGAAAATAAGTAAATAATCTAATTTTTGCCTCCATGAGAGCTCCTTCCCAAACCTATAAACAAACAAGAAAAAAATAAGAGAAAAGAAAAGAGAATTCATATGTAATAAGAAGTTTAAAATGAAATTAGGGTTTTCAAAATGATCTAGGATCAAGGGTGGAGATCCATTTGATCCAAGGGCTCCAAATAAACCTAGGATTTGCCATTTGCCCAAGTGGCCTTGTAGGGTTGGCCTAGTTTGTTGTGTAAGTGGGGATCGTCTTTCCCCCTTTTTAAATTGGGTGAATAGTAATGAAAATTTTAAATTAATCTTTATGATTTGTGGGTGCAAGGGGCATAGATCCATTTGGATGGGGCCAAATAGGACCCATGCCCAAATTAACTAATTAAACCTTAATGAGTTTATTTTATTATTTTGTTAAACTATTCTCTCACCTTGCTAAGCTTAACCCCTTGGTGGGAAAACATATTAAGCCTTAATAACCTTAATTAATGTTAATTGCATGAATAATGTTTGAGATTAATTGTTACCTCTTGATTAGATTAAGGACTTGAGATTAAATACATGATTTCATGGGATATTTGAATACATCCTTAATCGGTATTATCAACTTGGGGATAACAATCAAACAATTATTAAATGGTAAATTAAATGAGTGGGAAATTATATATCACTTTATTAAAAAACACTAAATTTTTTGGATTATCTAAATGGAATTTGGGTCGTAAAACTTTGGGCGCAACATCTGGTATTAGAGCTCGAGTTCAATATCAGGAGTCATGTGATTAAATTGAAATTTAATTAATAAGTTGAATTAACTAATTGCCCAGTAAACGAAACATTTTTGTTAAACCTAAAACATTTCCTTCCTATGTTTGCAGGATGTTGAGATGAGGACTTGAGTGTTGATCAACTAGGAACCAAGGTTGTGGACTAACTACACCAAATCCATAAACAACAAAGCTTGGGCCATAGATACTTGAGACATTGCAGAAGATTATGGGAGTACTTCATGATCGTCTTCCAGTACAGTGAAAGTCAATAGAGGATGTTTCTCATCCAAAGGACGTTACTCAACCAAAGGAGGTTGCTCAGCCAAATGAGGGTTCACACCCTGTGACCTATCAACATGACACACAGTGACCTGCGAGATTTTGTAGCCCATCTGTTTAATTTAAGAAGGTCACTTCACATCATTGTAATCATTCATTGAGTATTCCGGGACCGCCACCACTAAATAGGTCACCTTCATCTCATGGAGAGAGAGTAGTCGAGCCTTGCCCACTTGGCCAGGGAATAGGTAGTGTCATTAGAGATCTTTTTTGTCTCAATCCACCTACTTATGGAGGTATGCCCTATGGGTTTTGAGCTAAGTCATGGATCCTTAGTCTTGATAGTTGCTTTGGATTGCACCCTTATGAGAGCAACATCAAGGATCGATTGGCTATACACCTTCTCTACAATACAATAGACATTTGGTGGAGAAATGAGGAGCATAAGCTTTGTTTGAATTGAGACACGGTGACATGGGAGCTATTCGAGGAGCACTTTCAGGCCCAATATACGTCAAAGCTCTTCATTCGGCAAAGGATAAATAAGTTTCATAATCTTCATAAGGGTTTGGGCACCATAGTGCAATATGAGAGTCATTTTTTGGACCTTTTGCAGTATGTGGATTACCTTTAGGACAAGAAACTATAAGTTGGTTCATCATAGGCCTGAATGTGGATTTGGCTAGAGTAATTTGGATTTTATCTCTCCCAACGTTGAAAAATGTAATGGCGGCGGAATACTTAGCTTAGAAGAGTAAGGGAAAGACCTAGGAGTCCCGCGATAGAAATAAGAATAAGTTTCTGGATCAGACTCATACTCAGCAGGGTTTCGGGCCTCGGCACATGACTCCACCCCCGAGAGGAGGTTTTATACCTACTTAGTCAGCGTTGAGACCCCCACCGCATCCACAGTAGCACACACAACATCAAGCTCATCAGCAGTAGTGGTCTCGACCCCCACATGATATCCAAAGAGGTAAATTCTGAGGAGGTAATGGTTTAGGCAGAGATAGAAGACAAGGTAATTAGTAGGCACATCTAACATGTACTCAGCAGTCGGTCAGGGTTAGTTTTGCAAGATCAGTTCGTCAAAGTACATGTGGGACTTGTAGACACTCCAAAATCACACACTTGTTCCCAGTATCATCCCAATTCAAATCATGTTGTTCATAGTCACTTACAATTGATTAATATAATTAATTAATCATTACACCTTGTTGGGATTAATTAAATTAGTTCATAACCCACTTTAGTTAAGTTAATTATCATTTATTAAATAAATGGTTAATTAATTATCTTGGACATTGTAGCTAATTAAATTAGTTAATTAGGAAAATATACATATTTTCTTAGTCAACTGCCACTTAGGTTCCATTTGGACTCCACTTCACTAGTCCAGTCAACTCCACTTTTAGAATCATATAAAGGCGGGGGCAATTAAATTACACGCACAACCACCATATACAACTTCTGCTAACTAAATTTATTTACTACCCCTCGTGAAAATTAATTTTATTTGAATTGTTTAACCTCCCTCAAGTGTTATTTTTAGCATGTACATTCAAACACATATAACCACTTGTAAGTACTCTCAGACCACTATGCAACCTCTATAAAAGGGCAAGCTTATCCCTTTACAAATCCTCTTGGATTGAAGCAACAAAACTCTGCTATTTTGCCTCCAATATCTGCATATTGGAAGCTTTCCTAATGTCGTACTTGTGTTCGTACCATTTTCACCCCTCATTTGGAGATCACATTCAAGAGCACCCAAAATCCATTATTTACAAGGTTCCATGAGCTTTTGTGGAGGTTTGCAAGGAAGACATGGAGGAGAAGGTTTGTTGATTCGTTTATCTCTCCATTATGCACAAGTTTTCCGTGCTCACATTCTGGAACTCCCGGTGGGGCTCACCCACATTTTCATTCATTTTGTAATGTGGAATAATAATCTTTTACAAATATTTGTGAAAATGTGGTTTTAGTTGATTAATGTGTTTGTTTTGGTGTTTGTTGTGTTGTTGTGCTTGCAATCCTGGGAGAATCCAATAGCATAAATCAAAATTTACATAAATCATTAAAAAAATTGTTTGTGTTGTTTTCCTGTTTTTGTGACTCTTTTGCAGGTGTTTGCAGTTGTTTTGGAAGCCAATAATCATATTTAAACAATTAAAAAAATTACAACTGGGTGTTTTTCCTCTATTTTTAGTGATGCTTTTTAGTTGTAACTAACATTTGTTAACACTTCTGCTCTCACAGGTATGCACTCACTTCTCACTCCCTACCTACCCTTGCTAAATAACACATGATCCATCCTAATAATCTCCTTGCACCCTGTTGTCGCCCTCAAAATCCATCCCTCGTTTTCTAAGTCAAATTCGAAGATTTTGAGCTCACACCCTCCATAAGTGTTCAAGTAAAGTTGGAAGCCTGAAAAGATAGAGAAATTCATGTTTTCAAGTTGTTTAAACTCTCTAGTTTGCACGTTTTGATAAATTTTCTGTTTGCCTGTCTGGACGCGTGAAAAATTTATTATTGTCCTTATTTGAATGAAATTGTTAATCTTTCTATGGCCATGGATCGTCGAACCTTGTATTGTTTTCAATTTCTTGGCTCACAAAAGTAATTTGAAAATCAGGCATGAAATGGTGGAGTTTTCTTCTTCTTTGCATTTTTTCCACAGTTGGGAACGACGGACGTTTTCTTCCACGTCAAATTTTGGCTCCATTATCCACGGGTATGTGGACATATCTAATTGGAAGCGGATCAACGGAAAACTTTGAGAATTTGAGCCTCTTTGTAAAAAGGCAAAAAGTCAAAAAGTGATCCGCAGCCTCGATCAGACTTAAAGGAAAAAGTCAAATCTTGAGCCTGCCATTGGAAAGTCAAAGCAGGGAGGTGGACCGTCGGGGAGATTTGAGATTTTGAGCCTCTTTGTAAAAAAGGCGAAAATTTAAAAAGTGACCCGCAGCCTCGATTAAGCTTAAAGGAAAAAGTCAAATCTTGAGCCTGCCGTCAAAAGAGTCAAAGTAGGGAAGCAGACCATCGGGGAGATTTGAGAATTTAAGCCTCTTTGTAAAAAGGTAAAATTATAAAAGTGATCCGCAACTCCTTCGCCAATCAAGTGAAGCCACGTGTCAAGTTTATATCAAAAGCGGGTGAGCAAGCCAAAATGTTCCAAAATGTCAAATCTCTATAAAGACACAAAATGCAAAAGGAATCCTCTGTGCCCACTCCAGTAAATTTCTCCCACGTGTATGACTCTGATTTAAAGTTTAAAAGGCAAGATGAACGATTCAAATTCAAAAGTTACAAAACAAGTGTAACGGTTGCATTATGAAAAGTCTAGTTTTTCTGCCATTGGTGTTTTTTCATGAATCAAGAATCTGAACGGATGTGAATGATTGAAAAGAAATTGTAAACCATTTCTTGGAAGAGATTTAATGGCTGCTTCACGCCATTGTATGGGGTAATTGATCTTGTAAACTCAAGAGTATATTGTACTTTGAGAGAACAAAGGAGATGGCGATTTTTCTTCCATTCCCCCCCCCCCTTTTCTCAATTTCCTCCATTTCTCCACTATGTCCAACTTCTGATTAAGCATTAATATAAGAAGAAGGATTTTGTAGGCTCTTTGATGAGGAGATTTTAGAAACTTTGAATTCGCAATCTTATCTTGTCTTGTTGTCATTTGCAAGGTTGTTTCTTCCCATGAATGCATGTGATGCATTTTCTAACTAGTGTGTGCAAGAATCTGATTTGCTACCTGCAACATTAGTTCTCCTACCTCTTTTCTCACTCCCTTTCCCACTTTCAAAAAAAATTCTCTCTTGTAAGTCTCTGCAAGCTTTTCCGCAGGGTTAGTGGAGTGCCCCTGTTGGATCCCGACCGAAAAGCCACCACATAAATCCACATTTTCTCGCGCATGCATTTACGGTAGCTACACCGGTTAAGTCAGACTTAGATTCCCAAAGCGTTGGCAAGGAATCCACAAGTTTGTCCGCCCGAAAAATTTCCTCGCCAACAATTTTTCGCCCCCACCGTAGGGTAGATTTAGCAGCATCTGCACCTGAATGCGGCAGCAAGGTCATAAAACAAAAAAATCAAAAAAGAAAAAGAATTTTTTTTGGAATTTGAATGGCTATATGAGCCACATGGATTCAAATCATGGCTATTATAGGAAACCCTTCTGTTAAAAGACCCAAATTGCTCTTCCACATCCAAGAAGACGTTGCTTCAGATTTGAGGGAAGTTATCTAGCATAATAGACAAAGTGTCAATCACTACTTCATTGCCACAAGAATTCTGGACCTTAAAGAAGAATGCGTTGCTGAATTGGAGAGGCAAAGACAAATTCCAGCACCGCAAAGAAGAGCATATATTTTCAAGCTAGCGGATAGAAGATACACCCAACAACAAAGACAAGGAGGACAAATTGATCCCATTTTTTAGGAACTTCAAAGGAGACAAGAGCTACCCGGAATCCAAAGGCCTCCTTCTCAAACAACCGGTCACATTGGGAACCTGAGTGTTGCTAATCCTTTAGACAGTGAATTTCCATACATCAACGAGAACCTTGAAGATTTCACTGACGTAGAGACCGAAGAAGAAGCTAGAGAAAGAGAAGCAAGAGCAAACAAGGAAATAAGAGCTCAACTCGAAGAAATCGAGAGACTTCAAGCCAAGGCAGACGAAAGAGTAGCAGCAAAAGCCGTAGCCTTAGCAAGGTTGGAAGATAGAAACAGACATCGAATGGGCGATCGTGATCGTGAGCATGAACGTGATCGTGAGGCCCGAAGGCCTAACGTACTATGGGGAGGAAACACCGGTCCACTGGCTCTTGCTCAACCACTCCATCAGCTACCGAGAGGCTCGAGAATTTTTTTTCCAAAATTCAGAGGGGATGGTTCTCAACTCCCTGAAGAGCATGTAGCAGCATTCATCACTACTTGCGGTGTGTTGGGTGTTAAGGATGAAGATGTGTCAGTCTGACTCTTTGTGGAGTCACTTTAAGAGAAAGTTGTCGAATGGTTCTACATGCTACCCCCGAGGTCCATGACCTGTTGGGAAGATATAAGAAGTGCATCCGAACACATGTTCAAGAGCACTGAAGATTGCCAGGATCTGCTGGTCCAATTGGTACAAATGAAAAAAGAAACCTCCAAGTCAATGAGAGACTTCGTAACAAGATATGATAGAGTGATGAGAAGGATTCCTGAAGATGTGGTGCCTTCTAAAAATAATTTGAAGTGGTTTTTCATTAGTGCTTTTCCATCAGAAGTAGGCTTCTTCCTCAGAAGAGCCCAACCAAGAACATTGAGGGAAGCCAAGGACTATGCTATAGAAACCAATGATGATCTAATCCTTTTCAGAAAGGTGAAGGCCCCAATGGAAAGCAAAAGGGTCAGAATTCAAACTCTGTCACCACAGATCCGATGTCCCAAAAAATGGAAAATGACTTGGTTACCTTGAAGAAGCAGCTATCTCAGATCACAATGTGGAATGCTTCAAGGAGACCAAACCCTCCAGATAGGCCAAGGATTGCTCCACCTCCTCATCGACTTGCTCTTGAAGCATCACCGGTCAATGCCATCTGTGACACCAAAGAGCTAGAGGAGGAAGCAGAAATTAATGAAACTGAAGAAGAAAATAGGCAAGACTATGAAAACTATCTTGAGGTCGAAGAAGTTGATATGCACAAAGGCCTAATTGAGTGCGTTGATGATGAAGATGAGGATGAAGAAGCTCCATGTTTCTCATGTGTTGTTTTCACTCGTGCACAACCCAGGAAAGGTGTTTCATCCTCAACAGTTGCGGTAAAGGATAAGAAGAATAAAGTAGATTCTCCTCCAGAAGTCACATAAAATAAAATCATCAGCAGAGGATCACCATTACCACCTTCTATGGAGTCGGCCAAAGAAAAACTAGACTCACTGGTTGTCAGGGATCATGCTACTAGGCCAAGTCATCTAATTCTTCTCCCAACTCAAAAGTTGTTAAGAACAATTCTCCTTTAAATTTTGTTCCTGCAAAAACATCTTAGGTTCAATCAAAAGCTACACCCGAAAAGGAGAATTCAACACCCAAAGTAGCAAAGCCTCTACCATTTAAATCTTCCTCCATTTTTGGAACCTCTTCCTTGCTCACCATAACCCCATTTGACTTTGTGGAACATGGAAGCAAAACCAAAGTCCATCTCTCAGAAATAGAATACCTACAAACATACCCTGCCCAGTTTGACATGTTCATTAATACAGTTCGTGGTGGTAACCATGTATCCTTGAGTCCTAATTTTAAAGGCTTACTGCCCACACTATCCACACCACCACCTCAAAATATGCTAGCCCTTAGTGCCTCCAAAACCAACAAGGTTGAACCTTTCTACCAGTCACTCCTCATTAAAGGCTTCCAGCTAAATAATTGTATCATAGATTCTGGAGCCTCAGACAATGTGATGCCAGTCAAAGTTGCAAACGCTCTAGGCCTCACCTTGACCCAGGTAAATGGCACATGCTACTCAATGGAATCCAAAAAAGTGCCATTGGTAGGAAGAATCAAAGATGCACATGTAGCACTAGTTGATTTTCCAGACAAGAAGGTGCTCCTAACCATACTGGTAGCAGACATCCCAACATCCTTTGGTATGTTGTTGAGTAGGAGTTTCTATAGAGACCTGGGTGGAGAGATAAAAATGGATTGGTCATCTGCAACTATCACAGTAAAAGGCGAGATGAAGAAGTTGCTACCAGTAAGAAAGATGAAGTTCACAGTACGAAAGTCTGATGATCCGAAAGCAAACATTCTCTTTCAAGATTGTGGGCTAGGAAACTACTTCCTCACATCAGAAAAAGAGGAGAACTTGCCACTTCTCATGAAGGAAGAGGAAGATCAAATTTGGACAATGGAATTTGATGGTAGTCATTCCATAGCGGGCTCGAGAGCTGGTGTAGCATTGTACTCTCCTTCCAATGAGTTGTACCCATTTGCCTACAAGCTGCAATTTGATAATACAAATAACACTACAGAGTATGAAGCACTACTCTTAGGCATGAGTGCAACAGAGGACATGGGATTCAAGAAATTGAGATGCCGAGGTGATGCAGAGGTTGTAGTACAACAGGTCTGCCAACAATATCAGGTGAAGAATCTAAGACTCTGGCATTATAGAAATAGAGTGTGGGACTGCATTGAATCTTTTGATGCATTTTCCATTGAAGCTATTCCAAGGGAACAAAATGAAAAGGTTGATTCTCTTGCAGTGTTAGCTTCCCCTCATCCTTCTTTTGGTAAAGACAAAGTGACCATTGAAATGGTATTCAGGCCTAGTGTACCAGACAATGCAAATCATTGGCAAGTCTTCAATGATGATAACCAAATTCTATCCTTTTTGGAGCAAAGGGATCATTTCAATAATCTCTTCTTTGAAGGAGGTGAAAATCCACACCGAGAAGTAGTCCCCAAAGAATAGAAAGAAGGAATTGAAGGGATTGATGATGAGGGAGTAATTCAATTGAAAAGGAACAAAATTCCTGAAGGCCTGGTCTCTTTAGAAGACCTCTTTGACAAACATGAAAGATTCATTCAAGAGAAAGAAAAGCAATCTTCTCAGTGCCCAGCTGATTTTGATAAAGAAAACATTGGTACCCTGGAGGAGCCAAGGATGGTCAATATTGGAAAATGTTGCTCGCCTGAAGAAAAAAGAAGGTTTGTTGCATTACTTAAGAAATACTCAGATGTCTTGGCCTACTCTTATGATGAACTCAAATCCTTCCAGCCAAAGGAAATGCATCACTCAATTCCTTTGAAGTAGGGTGTTAAGCCTTTCAAGCAAAAACAAAGGTTGTACAACCCAAAGATTGATGATACCATCAAGGAGGAGGTAATGAAGATGCTTAATGCAAGGATCATCTTTCCCATCCACCATTCAACGTGGGTGGCTAATATTGTGCAAGTGCAGAAGAAGAATGGTGAAATAAGGATATGTGTAGATTTTTGCAACCTGAACTAGGCATCACTCCAGGACAATTATCCTCTTCCTATCATGGACCATATCCTGCAAGCAGTCACTGGGTCTGAAATGCTTTCATTACTTGATGGATTCTTAGGATAGAATCAAATCAAAGTGGCAGAGGAAGACCGCACCAAGACAACGTTTACAACACCTTGGGGCACTTTTGTCTACAGCAGAATGCCTTTGGGCCTAATCAAAGCAGGAGCTACATTCCAAAGGGCGATGGATTTGGCCTTAAAAGATCTGAAGCATTGCATTGTCATATATCTTGATGATCTCACGGTATTTTTGAAGAAGAGGGGAGATCATATCTATCATGTGGAACAGGTACTTGCAAGGTGTAGGAAACATGACATATCACTAAATCCAAAAAAGTGCATTTTTGGAGTCACAGAAGGCAAGTTATTGGGGCACATTGTGAACAAACATGGAGCACACATTAATCCTAAGAGGATTAGAGCCATTCAAGCATTAGCCCTGCCCACAAGCAAGAAAGGAGTTCATTCATTCTTCGGAAAGGTGAACTTTCTTCGTCATTTTGTGCCTGAGTTTGCTGAGTTGATGAAGCACATCACTTCCATGATGAAACCACAAGCAAGCTTTAAATGGAACAATGAAGGGAAGACAGCATTCGAAGAGATCAAGAAATCCATTGCCAAGGCTCCGACTCTTGTATTTCTTGATTTTAACAAAAAATTCATCATGTATTGTTATGCATTAGAACATACACTCTCTGTCATTCTCGTTCAGAAAAATGATGAAGGCGTGGAAGCACCTATTACTTTCATGAGTTGTCCTTTGAAAAAGCATAAGCTAAAATACAGCTAATTGGAGAAGCATGTCTATGTAGTGGTCAAGGCTGTAAAAAACTTCAGGTTTTACATCCTCAATTCCCGTACGATGGTGATGGTCCCCTGTAATGCAATTAAGTCCATCTTGACATAGCAAGATCCTGGAGCTAAAAGAGGAAATTGGATTGCAAAGACTCAAGAATATGACTTGGAGATTCGACCCTCCAATCTGGTAAGGGGAAATGGCTTGTGCAAGTTGATTGTTGAAGATGAAACACTCAAAATTCAACATGGTAAAGTAAATTGTGCTTGCTCAACTTGTTCAGAAGACAACCAACAGGTTCTCTTTGTCACCACTGCTGATGAGTGGTATGTTGATATTACCTATTACCTAACTTATGGAGAATGCCATCCCCATCTTGATTACAAGCAAAGGAGAACACTCAAGCTAAAGGCAGCTAAATTTGTAATCTGGAATCATGCGCTCTACAAAAGAGGCCTGGATGGTTGTTTCCTTAGGTGCGTAGATAAAGAGCAACAAGAAAAGTTGCTTAAAGCATACCATGACCAAGCATGTGGTGGGCATTTTTCAGCAATGGTCACTGCACAAAAAATCCTTTGAGGAAGGTATTATTCACCCACCATCTTTGCAAACACTCTAGATTGGGTTTCTAAATGCATAGCATACCAACAGTTCATTGGAAGAGCACAACTCGCTGCATTACCACTCAGGCCTGTGGTTATTGAAGAACCATTTCAAAAATGGGGGTTGGACTTCATTGGTGTTCTGAACCCTCACTCAAGCGCGGGGCACACATATGTACTCACAGCAACACACTACTTCACCAAATGGGTGGAAGCCATTCCGGCCAAACAAGCCAACACTGAAACAGTATGCAACTTCATCAAGGAGAATATCATAGTCCGTTTCAGAGTGCCACAGAAGATTGTAGTAGATAATGCTATCTATTTCTCTTCTAGAGAGTTGGCCGAGTTTTGTTAAAGCTACGGAATCTCCCTAGCTCATTCTTCTGACTACTATCCACAAGGAAACGGACAGGTCGAATCAAGCAACAAGAACATTGTGACCATTTTTCGCAAGCTTGTAGACGAGAATCAAAGGAATTTGCACAAAAGGTTGTATGACACATTTTGGGCGGATAGGATCGCTCCCAAGAAAGCAATAGGTATGTCACCATTCCAACTATTGTATGGAGTCGAAGCATAAATTCCTCTCACAATCGAGATGCCAACTCTCAAGCTGCTACAGGCAATTAAAAAAGATGGTCAGTACAAGAATTCCATTGACAAGAGGATCCTCTTTCTTGAGAAGCTGGAAGAAAATAGACTCCAAGTGGTGGATCGCATTAAGGAGCACCAATTGAAAGTAAAGAATATTTTTGATAAGAAGGCCAAGGCAAGAGAATTCAGAGTTGTAGACTTCATCCTGCTATGGGACAAGAGAAGAGAACCAAGAGGCAGCCATGGAAAGTTCGATTCATTATGGCTTGGCCCATTCCATATTCGTGAAGCTTGCGGCGAGAACGCTTTTCTTCTCTCATATTTGGATGGAACGCTGCTGGAATTGCCTCGGACCGAGCAATACTTGAAATTGTATCATTAGTGAAAGCGGGTTATTCCTCGCCTTGTCCCATAGGTGTGTTTCCCTTTCCGTTGTGTGGTTTTGTTTCCCCTTCTGTTGTGTATCGTGTGTTTCCTTCTTCTGATCTTTCTTTCTCGAAGTTGTGTATGACTCTGCAAGGCCCAATGGATAAGGCACTGGTCAACGAATTACAGGGTCTAGAGATTAATATTCCGGATTCCCATGTCATGTCTTCACTATGCTCAGTCCATGGCATGTCCCTAAGCTAGAGCCAGTTGTTGTCACCCTCAAAATCCACCCCTCATTTTCTAAGTCAAATTCGAAGATTTTGAGCTCACACCCTCTAGAAGTGTTCAAGTAAATTTGGAAGTCTGAAAAGAAGGATTTTGTAGGCTCTTTGATGAGGAGATTTCATAAACTTTGAGTTCACAATCTTATCTCATCTTGTTACCATTTGCAGGGTTGTTTCTTCCCATGAATGCATGTGATGAATTTTCTAACTAGTGTGTGCAGGAATCTGATTTCCTACCTGCAACATTAGTTATCCTACCTCTTTTCTCACTCCCTTTCCCATTTTTAGACAAAGTTCTCTCTTGCAAGTATCTGCAAGCTTTGTCGTAGGGTCAGTGGAGTTCCCCTGTTGGATCCTCGACCGAAAGGCCACAATAGAAATCCACATTTTCTTGTGCATGCATATATGATAGCTGCACCAATTAAGTAGAGGGACTTAGATTCCCAGAGCGTTGGAAAGGAATCCACAAGTTTGTCCACCCGACAAATTTCCTCGCCAACACACCCTCTCCTCATTTTTCTAGTTCTATTGTGCTAGCCCCCTACACCCTGCCTAACCCTCACTTCCCCCCTTACCCCTACCTGACTCAAAGGTGAGCTCCCATTTTTGAGCCAAGCCCCGACCAGACGAGTGGGCTCTATTGGGGCACTTCCTCCAAATTCTAACCAAATGCGTACCCCTAAGCGAACCTAACCCAAGCCTCGTCCAACCATCCCGGACTCCCTGCTCATCCCATTGTCTACCCTCCATTTTAACACTTCCCGGCCATTGTCTCCCACCGTTGTCCACACTCTCGTCGTCGTCTCGCCATCGAGACACCACCATGTTTCTGCCCCCTGCACCACTTCGTTGCCACAAACCCCATTCATACAACTCGCGCTCACCACCGGAGAAACCAACTCAAACTTGCCCGGACCCTATCTCTATGAAAATGTGCAATGCCTAGCGGGGGTGAACCTCTAAAACCATTACGTAAAATCGCAAAGGGCTTTCCATCCATCTCGTACCCGCATCCTTTGAATCTCTTCCCTACACACATGGACGACCTGATTCCTCAAAGTTCGCATAAGAGAAGAATTTTTACGGTCTTGTATTCGTTTTAAACTGGATTTAATTAGGTCAAATGTAACGTAGGTCTAACGTTAGCATAAGATAATGGTTTAATTAACCCATTCTGAACTGAGCGTTTTAACTTCGCATATGGGGGATATTTGAAGATTTTTTAATTATTATTTATTTGTAAAGTAATGTAACCAGATTCTTTTTAATTAGATATTTAGTTGGGCTTTTTTTAAGCCTTAATTCCAGGGGTTTTTAATTAGTTAAGTAGTTTAATTATTTCATTAGGTCTTTTAATTAAATTAGGACCTTAACAGTAATTTTTCATCAAACATAGACTAATTGTGAAACTTATTAATACTTGGTTATTGGGCATTTACGTTCAATTAAACTCGCTTTTTATGGAATTTTCCTTACTCTCAAAGGTAAACTTTTAACAATAAAAGCAACATAATTTTCACTTTTTGATTGAGGGATTGATTGGTACCTTATGACCAATGAATTTTCATTCGGTTTTGTGAATCTAATCATAATAAACCACATGTATGCTCTTTTCTTGCACTTGTATAAGCGATCTTTAAAATCATAATCGCGAGTTTATTTGCTTGTATTTTGTGTGTTTTTCATCTGATATGTCTACTCACAACATTAGTTTTCTCCTACCGTCCATTTCCACTCCCCTTCCTCAAGAAGGTCATTCTAAGACAAAGTTGTTTCTACTAGCGAGACAGGTTGCCTAGATTTGCCACAAGGTCAGTGGAGTGCCCCTTATCACTTTTTTAAATGTTATTAAAATGGGATTATTCTCTTCTCCCGACTGTAACTGTGGGAAGTGTTTGGTCAAAGGCCATAAACTCACCGTGAGGAGTACCACAAGAGCCCCAAAGTAGTCGATGCCTTGAGTGAAATTCTTGACAAAACTAGTACCCCCACCAACAGACTAGTACACCTTTTTTTGAGAGATTAGAGTCATTGATATCCATAGTGGCGGCCCTGGTTTGATCCTTTGAGTAGAGTAAAATTCTTGCTTATTATATCAAGAGGGGTAAAGTAAAGTTGGAAACTAGAAATAGTATCATGCTCACTTAGATATATTGTTGACACCTAGGGAAATAAATTTTTATAGGAAACCACACCTTGACCAAGCCAATTTAAGGTAGAGGCCAATTTTCCATAATCATTATTTGTATGCTCTATTTTTCAACATTACATTGTTAGTAAAGTTTTTGTTACCACTTCACTTTGTATTCATTCCCCTCTTTCGTAATTTTTGATCCATTCCAAATCTCCTTCAATTAAAATTTGAGCACCTGTCTTCTTTTTCAAACCTCTTCCATAAAAACATTCATTTTGTTAAGATTGATTTTCATCTGCATTTTCAAGTCTTATTCTTAACACTTGGAATTTGTTAATCATTGAGCATTTTCAAACCTTTTTCAAATCATCGTCTGATTTAACATTCATTTTGTCTACAATTACAAATAATTCCTTATTTGTACCTCTTCTTTACATTCACTTTGTAAATGGTTGAGAATATCCTTTCATTTAGACCTTTCCTTCATCTCTTATCATTCATTTCATTGATACCCCTTATTCGGATAACTTCCATCATTTATTCACCTCCTTATTTCAACATATATTTTATTTTTACCTTTCTTTCATCTTTTAACACTTTATTTGGATTAAGAGTTACCTTTCATCATGTTTTAATTCTTCTTCCTCTCATTTTGTTAACCTTTGAGCAAGCAACCCTTCTATTCTGATTTTATCGTAACCCATTTTTTGAAGGGTCACCAAATTTCTAACCTTTTCATTTCCTCATCTTGAGCACTTCATCTTACCTTCCTATTAAATCTTTGGACAATTTTTTAAATTTTAAGCACTTAACATTCCCTTTGAAATTAAGTATTAAGTTTTCTATCCACTCTTTACTCAAGAACTTTCTTTCGCAAAATGTCTGAGACATCGCGATAATGTCTACGTTATCCCAATCATATGTCCTCAAAGATATTAATCCTTTCAATATTATCTTTCACTTACGAAGAGTACGAATCAAAAAATTTAAACTATTTCTATAGAATTTTCCACTTTACGTATCTATAAATTTAGGACCATTTCCTTCTTAATCTTCAAGCATGGGAGAATTTCATCACCTCCAGATTTAGATCAACATTCATTTGTTGATAACTTCACAAGGGCAATCTAAATCACCTACGGGTCCAAGCCTCAAGTCAGACAAACATTCGACACTGGAACAAGGGTAAAACAAATGCCAAATAAATGTAAATCTAGTGCTTTGTCCCCTGAGCCTCCATCAAGCCTTCATTAATCAAATCAATACAATGGAAAAACAATTGGCTCTTATTCCATTCTAGCATTCAATAGTGTCACCAAGGATAAATAATCAAAATAGAAAAGTGACGATTCTTTCAAAACTCATTTTGCAATAGAAAGAGAAAAATAATCTTACGAATGATAATTAACCATTTATCCCACAAACTAATTCACCATTTTCTCATAAATGCCAAATATGAAAGACACTTATCATTCAGCATGCAAAAACAAGCCAAACAATTCAATTTTGATGAATTGTGTCCCTACCCTTTTGAGCATGGACATCTTACGCATACCCTTCACATGCTCTTTCGAGACACTTACCTAATTTGATAAATATAAGGGAAAAACCAATCACAAGAGAGCATATCAAAGAATTTTTCATGGCATGCCAAGAAGTGGCATATAACTATATCTTTCTCAAGAAAAGCGAAGACCTCTTTCCTAAAATTCTAGGGGGACAAGCTTTTGGATTAGTTCTTACACCTTCAAAAGGGATCTATAACTACCTTCACAGACCTCTCAGAGAAGTTTGTCAAACATTTTTATTTCAACCTTGACTCTGAAGTCACAATGATGGATTTGTGCAATACAAATCAACGACTGAAACACTAGAGCTTTACGCAATTTATACAACATATGGATCAGGAACCCGCAAGTTAATTCCCTAGTGTTCAATCCTTAGAAAAACAAATGGTTATCATCTTCAATTCAAACCCTTAACAAAGAGTTGTTCCTTTCACATGCAAATGCACTAACTCACCATATTTTGAGGAAATTATCAAAAAGGGAACTCAAATTGAAAAGGCCCTCATTGTTAAAGGCTTGATCAAGCCTCGTTCTAAAGACAATGGGCACAATCATAGTAATAACAACACTAACACTCACCACAATAAATCTAGGTATGTCAATTGTAACCGCAATGTTGTCAATGATGGTGTCACGGATAATCGCAACATGCACAACATACAAAATAATCAATCTAAACATCTCTAAGTCTAAACCATCCATCACCATTCTCTAGAAGAGAAATTCCTCCTCCTTAGTGATTACAAAAAAATGACAATATACAACATTGGGAGAACAACTCTTTCAAGTGTCTTACAACATTGGCAAGTGCTTTGTGGTCACTTACCCTATCACGCAACCCTTTCCATAAAGGGGAACCTAAGCCAACTTGGTATCAACCTAATAAATATTGTGATTTTCATTGCATTAATGGTCATCAAACAGAAAAATGCAAGCATTTTCAAAATTACATCCAATACCTTATTGACAATGGAGCCATAGTGACCAAAGACCTAACACCAAACAAAACACTCAACAATAATCTAAAGGTGATTTCTAATCCATTTCATAACTATGGTACAAAGGGAAAATCTCCCAAAAAGGGTGATTCCTTAAACAACGTTGATTTTAAATCCATCATATCATTTATTGTAGACACTACTCCGTGCTAAGTTGAAATTCAATTTACACCCCTCGAAGAAAGTCTATCTAGTGTCTTATTAGAAAAGGCTATCTTGGTTGAATATTTAATTACAAAACCCTTTTATAATGGGGAACCCAAGCCTAATGGTATAATGAATTAAAATATTGTGAATACCATCACATTGAAGGCCATTCTACTTATCATTATAAAACTCTTCTCATTATGTTCAAGACTTAATTGATGACGAAGTCATCATCTATAGAGCTTGATGACAAAACCATCAATTTACTGAAGACACGTCAACTACCACAACTTCTAATGAAGATATTGAACCATTTGTCCCAAATCTTGACATAATAACACTCAACTTGAGATCATGACCCAAGGGTCAAGTATCTCTAACTCAAAAACCATTCTGATCTCTCTCCCATATTTTCTTCCATTAGTTCAAAAAGACATTGAACCTATTTTGGACAACAACCTTCCAACATCAAATGATATCTTGACCTTGCTTCAAGGCTCCATTTCAACCCTTAATATAAATTTAAACTATACATATCAAGGGTCCGTCATCAAGCACCATTGATCTTGATTCTATTCTTTCCATTTTGTCTCTTATGCCTAACATCTCTAGTCTTGTTGTAGAAACACAACCACAACAAGTTTAGGCACTTGCAAAAATGCAAACTTGTTGTGTCCTATTATCTGCAATGACTCAATCTTGCATAAATCATCAACGATGATTCACATACATCTACATGCATACACTCTACGAGGTGTGTATACCCAAGAATATCCTTATATCAACCTTTTCAATATTTAATTACAAATATTTCATCAAATCAATTAATCCATACCTAGAAGGAGACAACATTTAATATTTTCTCTCTACAGCCTATAAGGAACCTCATCCATGTGCATCTAGAGATCAATCATTCTTTCCTCGCATTCTTTCTACTCACAGGGCTGGATATTAAATTTCAACATATTCTCTTCCTCAATGGTAAATTATCCTCCTCTAACATCACAATCTATGATCTTTCAATCTCATGAATATTTATCCAATCACGGCTTGATCTATGAAATCCTTTGACTTGGAACCCATCCACCCAAGTCTCGTACTTCAGGACCTAATGAATCTTTTGATTCTCTCCTTTGACTTGGAACCCATCCGCCCAAGTCTCATACTTTAGAACTTATCAAATCTTTGGATTTCCTCCTTTGACTTGGACCTTGTTTTCGCCAAGTCTCGTACTTCAGGAATTAACAATATTTTGATTCTTGGCTTGGTTGACTTGGATCTTGTCCACCCAAGTTTGTAAATTAGGACCATTCAAAAATTAATAAAGAGCTTTCAAAGTCCATTTCAAATCCCATCCTTAAAGAAGTTTTTAAAAATTAAAAAGCCCAAAAAGAGAATACAATTCTCCATATCAAATTGTTCACTTAAATCACTTGTTTGCAAATCATTTAAGTACAAATAATTTTAATTCATTTCATTCATTAGCAGATATCTTAATCATGACATATTCATCTATTCACATTCTCCACCTTTACGACATAAGTTAATATTGTTCCTATTGAAAATTGTGTCTAATCCCTGTTATAGTTTCTACCATTTCAGATCTTTTTACCTACGGTTTTGTCTACGAAGCTTACTGATGGAAAATCCTCCTTTCAAGCAAGCTCTCTCTTTAATAGAAAGTTCAAATTTATTTACGTGGACCTTTTTGATTATCTATCTCATTATACGGTGTTGAACCCTTGCGTCCTACTAGTCGCATGAGGCTGAGACTTAGGGGAAGAATCTTCCTTCCCAACAAGCACAATATCAACATTACAAATAAAAATCAATGTAAAATACAAAAAATAAATAAAATCATTACACCTTTCATCCTTCACAGTCTTTGGTGATGAGCCCATACTTCTTACTAGTAGTATGAGACTGGGAATGGAGGAATATGTCCTTACTCACCTACATTTTTTCTTCGGTGTTGAGCTCTTGCCTTTTACTGATGGCATGGGGCAACATGTAGGGGGTCCCTTTCAAAAAAATCAAACAAAATAAAGCCTTTAGAAATCTGAATCAAAATGCTTAATCAAAAACATCCCAAGAAGTTGTTTATGTTAAAGAGAGACAACAATTCCTTCAACTGGATCTTGTCAATCAGTAGGCCATCTATGGATCTAAGTCTAGTCAAAACCTATAAAGTGGAATCATCTTGGAATCGGTCAGGTAATCTTGACTAGAGATGAGTTACATTTTATTCACATGGATCATTATTACACCTTGTGTCTTCACATCCATCATCTTCATTTTTATATCACCATTCATTTAATTTCCATGCCCTTCTTGGCTCTCAGTGACGAGCCCTGACATCTTCCTAGTTGTGTGGAGTCACGAATGGAGTAAGACATCCTATCATTACATCATCTACATTGCTGCCAATGGAATGGAATGCTTTTAAATATTTGAACATGCATTCAAGCAGTGCACCCCATTTTAAAAATAAAAAACATTTTAAAATGTTCAAAAATAAAAAAACATTCAAATATGTTCAAAAATACAAAAGCTATATATAATTATTCCAAAACAAAAAAAATAGAAAACTGGAAAAAATAAAACATTCAAATAATGTTTGACCAAATTTTAGCAATTGAAAAATACAATTCAACAATATTGCCATTTGACGATGATCCTCATGATCGTTCCATATCATCTTTTGATAATCACTTTTCTTTCACATGGTGTATATCTATGCTCAAGGCAATCAATAATCCTTTTGCAATATAACTTTGCTTGGGGCACATTTGGATTTCAAATTTTAATCCAATACAGATCAAACTTCAATGGGATCTGACAAGAGTATTTTTTTGGAGTATCTAGTCATCACTATGCTCTTTGGCTTGATCCAATCCTATCGCATTCTTAGCTATTGCTTGGGGGCATTCAAATATGTTTAATTCTTCAATGAGGAACACACTAGGAGTTTCATTAGACGTCACTATTGCATATTGTGTTTTACAGTTACGGTTTGTCAACATTGTGACGATATTTTTGCTTCTGTTATTTTGTTGTACTATGTTATTGTAGACCAATTACAGGAAATTTCTTGGCATCTTAGTTCACATATAACTTTGGTGTTGTTCATTCTTGTTCATATTGGGTTTGGTTGTAATGTTGGTTTTGTGTCTTTGGATGCTTGCACGTGTAGTGTTTTCATCATGGTTTATTAAATAAGTTGTGGTATATTTTCCTTTTTGTTGTGTATTCATGTTTGTTTCCATTTCTTTGTATTTATATTTCAAAAAATTCTAAAACTTTGCAAAAAAAAATTAAAAAAATCATACATTCAAAAATTATAAAAAAAATTCTAACAAACATTCACTTATCATAGAAATCCTACAATTGGAAAACCCTTGAAGTTGATATTTCAACATTTCAACACAATCTTGATAAAGTCGTACCTTTATCTATTGCCCTAGTAATCATTCCAATATTATGACTATCACTTTTCTTGCACATGGTGTATATCTATGCTTGCGACAATCAATTGTTTTTCCTTCGCAATATAACTTCGCTTGGGGCAATTTAGGCTCTCATTCTACCTCTCCTACAATCCAAGTTTATTACACATAGGAAATGATCCCTTGTATAGATCGCTCTTCAATACGGATCCAACAAGAGTTTCATTAGGAGTATCTAAGCATCACTTCGCTCTTCAACCTGATCCTTTCCCAATGCATTTCATAAATTTTGGTGCTTAGGGGAATTTAGATCTACTTAATCATCATTGTGGCACACATTAGGAGCATAGTTAATTGTCTTCTTTTTCAAAGTTGTGTTGCATTGTTGATGTTTTCTTTTTGGACCAATTACATGTATTGTGTTATCATCTTATATTTTTCATAGTCATGGTGCATACTTTTAGGGCATATATTGGGTTTGTTTTCCTTTTTATCTTTTTTTGTTGTGTGTGTGTTTTTTTATGCACATCTGGGTTACCCATCATGATTATTTCATAATCATGGTGACAACTCTATTGTACAACAACAAAAATAAGGTTTCTCTAAATTTCACTCTCTAAATGATGCTCATGGTACGAGCACAGTCCTTCCCATCCATGTTCAAATCCCCTGTCTTCTTCCTATCAAGCGGTTGTCAACTAATTTTATGTGTCACCCACCCACTTAAAGGGGCATTCCCTTACCATTCTACTCGTTGGGGCATCTAAATGCTTTAGTGTCTTCTGATCTACATACGTCTATTATCTTTAAAATGTTATTACTTCATAATAACACTTTAAAGGGGGGCAAATGTAGAAACCCAAAAATCACACTCTTGTTCTCAGTATCATCCGAATTCATATCATGTTGCTCATACTCGCTTACAATTGATTAATCAAATTAATTAATCATTACACCTTGTTGAGATTAATTAAATTAATGCCTAACTCACTTTAGCCAAGCTAATTACCATTTATTAAATAAATAGTCAATTACTTATCTTGCACATTGTAGCTAATTAAATTAGTTACGTAATTAGGAAAATACACCTATTTTCCTAGTCAACTGCCACTTAGGTTCCATTTGGACACCACTTAACCAATCCAATCAACTCTACTTCTAAAATCCTAGAAAGGTGGGGGCAATTGAATTACACGCACAACCACCTTTCCGGATGCAACTTCGACTAACTGAATTTATTTACTACCCCTCATGGGAATTAATTCATCCAAATTGTTTAACCTCCCTCAACTGATATTTTTAGCATGTGCATCTAGCCACATATAACCACTTACAACTACTCTCAGACCACTACTTAGCCTCTATAAAAGAGCAAGCTTATCCCTTTACAAATCCTCTTGGATTGAAGCAACAAAACTTTGTTATTTTGCCTCCAATATCTACATATTAAAAGCTTTCATAATGTCATATTTTTGCTACAGGGAAATGATGTATAAGAGATGTAATACTCGTGTGAATTTAAGTTGGGGTTATGTGAAGCTTTGGGACTGGGTCCACTCGTGCTACCTCCGAGTCATTATTTCCTTTTGTGATTGTAACATCGACATTTCTGGGATTGTTCGTTTCAATCTGGTTAACCTAAATTTGGGCATTTCTGCGAACTGATGGTCATATTATCATATGGGGGTGATCTTATGAGAACTGAACCATATGACTTGTATGGAGTTAAGCTTGAAACCATGGAAGTGTTCAAGAGAATGGGTTTCTCTTCTTTTCTCAAAATCTTTGAAGGTCGTTATTAAAATTTGAGTAAGGACTTTGTCAGAGCTTGGAAGTCGACCAAAAAAGGGGGAGTTGTGGCCCTGAAAGGGTGCACATTGAGATTATTGTGGAGTCGGTTGCTAAAATCATGGGTTTACCAGCTATTGGAAGGGAGGTTTACAAGCCAAAAAAGGAAGCCACAGATGAATTGAAGTTGTTCTTGCAAGGTAATGAAAAACTTACCACTCATTTTGTTGGTTTTTTTTGCTCAATTTTATCCCAACCTTTTGATGAAGTGGCCTTAACCCTTATTCAGTTTCTTACCCTAGAAGGCCATCACAAGTGTATCTACGCCTACCATTTGCCTATGCTAAATTATCTTCACATGGCCATAGTTTTAGCTTCCCATATTTTCTGTTTCGCTCTCTGAGTGCTTCGGTTTCCCAGTTTAAAAACAACATAGTCAATGCCCCCTTCACCAAGGTTTTATTCTTACCCTAGTTAAAAGAGTTGCTCTTGACATTGATAAAATTGGTTCCCTTACTAAATCTCTTGAGGGTTATGCTGAGGAAGAGGACTTAGACTCGAAGGAGGAGGATTCTAGTGAATAATCAAAGTCTCAAGAAGGTGATGATTCAGGGGATGAAAAGGATGTAGTGGAAATTGATTCCGCTCAAAATCTCAGGGAGCTTAAGTCAAAGAATGTTCCTAGTTTATCTGTCAAAACCAAAGGAGATTCGAGCATGCAAGGGAATCGGGTTCCTGTGAATGCCCAATTGGAGGAGCAGATTTAAGCGTTGGGTTAAGTGGGACCCGTGAAAGGGGATAATCATCTTGCCAAGATGATGATGGATATTGAAGAACTGAAAGGAGACATGAGGCTTACGAAGAGTTCTGTTCAGTTCCTCTTTAACGACTGGCACAAAATGAAAATGCAAGTTGAAGATGTGGCAAAAAATCACTAGTGGCAGTGGTCTTGAAACCATGAAATCCAACTGCATCAACCTCTCCAATGAGGTGGATCACATTAGAGTTATTTTACACAACTATATGGAATGGAGTTTTGTTACTATGAAATCCACTCTGCAATATCTTCAAACCCTCGGTCAGTTGAAAAATTCTTACAGGAAAGTGGATGAGTATGGCAATCCGAAGAAAATGAAAGGGGAAGTTGTTGAATGTGACCTAGCCTCGTTGGGTGTTAATATTGAGTCTCTGTTAAAGGAATGGGAAGAAGTTTTAGATGGTCTGGAAAAGGCCAAAAAGTGATGTTTATCTGGGTGGTTGTTTTTATACTTTATTGTTATTTTACTTTGTTGTTAGTTATATTTTGGTCTGGTGTTTACTGTTATTACTCTTTTTGTTGTGTTTTAAACTGGTTTATATGCTCATGAAGGAGCTCGGATGTATTAGTCGTTCTATATGTATCTTTTTGTATAATTTATAATGTCTTATCCGCTCATTTTGGAGTTATGACTTGTAAGGGGTAGGGCCCGCTCAACCCTATTTTACCTATAATAATAAAAAAATGTCATATTTGTGTTCGTAGCATTGTCAATCCCCCATTTGGAGATCACATTCAAGAGCACCCACATCCATTATTTACAAGGTTCCACAAGACTAAGTTTACACAACCTTATCATCGAGGTGTGCAAGGAAGACATGGAGGAGAAGGTTTTCTGATTTGTTTATCTCTCCGTTATGTACAATTTTTCCGTGCTCACAGGACTCCCAGTCAGAGATAGACACCAAGGTGTTTTATTTGTGTAGATCCTAATCACTATGCCCACTTATGTCCACATATAGCTTATTTTTCTTATAGGAAAAAGGCACCCATTTTAGATCAAACAGTAGGTGATGTAGGTCACCTCATCACATCTACATCACAGTGGAGAACCGTCAAGTTGAGCACCAAGCCACGATCATTGAGACTACAATTGTTATCAAAGGTATATATCTTTTTGTGTTATTTGACTCTACTTCATATTATTCATTCATATTACCTTCTATAGTGGACTGGTGTGGATTGGTGGCTTCTAGGTAGCCAGATAGATGGTAGGTATAGTTGGCCATTTGGATCAAACTCACCGTAGATACCTATGTGGAGAGTTGTGTAATTGACCTTGGTGTGTTTTCCACAAATTTAGGCCTCCGCATTTTACCCTTTGGATCATATGAGGTAGTTTTGGGTATGAACTAGCTTGATTCTCATCAAGCCAAATTATATTGTCAAAATAAATTCATTGAGTGTCAAGATGACTTTGGTAGCTTGGTAGTGATTTTTGGGGTTCAAAGTCTCATTTCCCTACATATGAACTCTGTGATGCAACTCAAGTGGAGCATATGTAAGGGTTGTCAGACGTTCACTATCAGGATTAGTGATAGATCATGGGATATCCCAATTATCCCGCCACTTGATGAGCACCCCATTCTAAGAGAGTATACCAATGTGTTTTCTAATGAGCTTCCAAGTTTATTACCACATAGAGAGGTTAATTTCACAATCAACTTAGTGTCAGGTGTTTCTCCCATTTCACAAGCACCCTATAGGATGATGACTCTTGAGCTTCATGAGCTCAATATTTAGTTAGACGAGTTTTTGGAGAAGGGCTTAGCCCACCCTAGTGTGTCTCATTGGGCCACATCTATGATTTTCATGAAGAAGGATGGATCCCTTCGCTTGTACATCAATTTCAGACAACTGAATAATATTATGGTGAAGAACCGTTATCATCTTCCTATGATTGATGATTTATGTAGTCTTTTATTTACCAACATCTAGTCAAGCACGTTGGCATCTTACTCAGACTAATGTCCAAGTGCTCACCCAAAGCGTGCATAACTACCAGGTGCATCTTTAGTTATTCATGCAAGATATGGATTCGTCAACAAACTAATGCACAACATAAGGTAGAGATAAAGTAATTGAAAACACATAATTAAGAACAACAAGAGTGTTGATAATTCATTAATAAATGAATAATAGTAGGATTTAAATGCCAATTACACCATGTTCACCTCTCCTAACCCTGAAAACCCATACAATATTACCCATTACAAACGTATGAGCAGTACATCACAATAACATAGTCTTACATATTCAACATCGATGCACACACCTCATACGGACTCTATCACGACTCGTATATCTATGTGTTACGCACATGATGATTTTACAATGGGTGCACCTACATATTTATACACGGTGGGAGCTTGTCCTTCACCATTTACAATAGTTAACTTTAATAATAAACTTCCTAACTATAGACTGCATGTCTACAAACTCTTTCTTTGTATATTCAATGTGCATTTTAAATAACTCGATCTTATATATGCTCGCATCCTATAATTAGATGTCCATGCATGTTCTTTATCCAATCTTCATGTGTTTTATCCAATCTGCATGTGCTTTATCCTTTGCAAGTCTATTTCTAGACTTGTCTTGTTTAACACACCAACTCTGTTTTTCCTATTTTATCCCCTTCTGAAAATCCGGCTAACTCCTGGAACCTGTCTCTATGTGTGTGTGAACCTTTATGCACTGATATCTCTCTATATCGTACATGCACCTTTGTGCACGTGTGTTACTTCCTTGTCCTTGCATGTACTTCCACGTGTTCCCTCCTGACATGGTATCTTTTTAAGGTTCATGCTCTCCTTTCTGTGTGTAGTATTCAACCTCCATGCATGGCTTGTACTTAACCATATTTTCAATCCAACTTTACCCCACACTAGGGGCATTTTCCATCCTCAACAATATATCAAGAATAAATTATAGCCTTGAAATAATACTTGAAGAATGAAAGAATAAGGGCAACACTCCCAATGAACCAAAGCATAAATAATATTATCTCCTTCATGCATATAAGGTTTGGCTTATGGTAATGGCAAGAGCTCTGGGAACTCTAGGCTGATTCCATTTTCTAGTTGTTTTCGTTCCTCTAACTCACTAGCCACCTTGTCCAGGGTTGCCTCAACAATTTATGGAATATTTTATAAATTCAAACCATCAACCTTCTCCTGTAGCTCCTTTAATATGACATCTCACTTTGTGGTGACATCTTTTAGACCATCCACCTTACACATTACTATCATTTGTATCTCTCCAATCCTTTTCTTGACCTTGTCGTGCTTAGCCTTTATTGCATCCTTTTTTCTCGCTAACTTCTTTCAAAATCTTCTCGCGCTTGGCCTTATTTGTTAGCAGTGAGGCCTAAATTTTCTTTACCTCCGCCTCGTCCTCTATGGTACACGCATCGAGGATTTCTGATGTTCTATGGAAGTTAGCAAAAATCTTCTCTACCTACCTCGCAGCTTCCTTTAACTCTTCGCCAAGTGTTTTATATTCTTCCATATTCTACTCTACCTTGGCTTTATTCATAATGGCCATTTCTTCTATTGTATGTCCCAACCCACTCTTCACCTTGATCAGCAACAAGTGTACCAGTTCTTCCAAATACTCCATCTTCGTGTTATGATCAAGTTTTTCTTGCATCACACATCTGGGCACGCGCGCACTATGTTATTGATAATATCATTTTTTTTTTGTGCGCTCACTGTTCTCTTCTTCTCATCATCCAATTCCTCAACAAGCCTCTAATTTCTCAAACCTTTGCACTCTATATCCCTTTGCATTCTCTTGATCATGGCCCCTTTATCAATATTCCTCCTTCTAACCTTGGTGGCCATTTTGTTTAGAGCATTGCTCATTTGTTTGTTTGAGAGTTTGGTAGAGTCAATTATTGAGAAAGCTCTCGAATTTGCTTTCAGCTCCAAGATCGACTCCTTATTTACATCAAATTTTCATTCCTCCATATGAGTCTGTATACTCCAAGATAGTATATTCCTTATGTGAGGGTGATCCTTGGCTTTATCAAACAAGTCCCAACAAAATAGCTCTCCAGTGGGTACCAAACTCTGAAACCTTTCCCTTAGGGTTTTCAAAGGATCATCTATGTATGACATTTTTGGTGCCTGTGGATATTGTCTTGGATTGTTTCCTCTTGTGTGTCACTTCCGTGGGGTCTCTTGAGAAACATTGAGTTGTGCATAGCTTGTTCCTTCGTCAGTAGCTTAGCCTCCTCCAATCCATTGTTCTTCATCACACCCTTCTTCCTCGTGTTCTTCCTCTTCACGCTCTTTTTCGCCCTCGCACTCTTCTTCTCTCGCATCATGCATTTCCATTTCCTGCTCAGGATATTTTTCCTCTTATTGCATAGGCTCTTCTTCTACTTGCACATTTTTATCTAATTCCTCTTCTTCATCCAATTCATGTATCTCATGAGGCTACCCCTCTATCAGACTAGGCTTTCATGCTTCAGCTGGTGATACTTTGGGGGCACATAAGTTGATTACCTCTTGGTGCCTTTTCTGCGTTCTTTTCCTAGCACTATGATCCAACGCGGTCTCTTCTTCTTCTTCTTCTTCTTCTTCTTCTTCTTATGTAGGATTCTCCTCACGCATACACTTAGCGACCTTCATGGTTTGCTTCTTCAATGGCTATGGAAGTTCGATGTCACGCACATCAACCTCTTTTCCATCTTTAAGCTTTAACCGGAGGTAGATATAAACTTTGTAGGCCTCCTTCCTAGCTGCCAAAGTTATGATTGGATTCAGATCCATGTTATATGTCTCCATGGTCTCCACATGTCCATATCCATATCCATATCCCTTGCATATGGTAATCTGTTACAAATATATTGTGACATTATTAATAAATTGTAATATTATTAATAATGAGTTAATACAACTCATAATAATAATATAGTTAATAGTTGTGTGTGAGAGAAGTTGTTGAATAAACAACTCACTTAGCTATTTTGGAGTGTGAGTGATCCTAGGGATAAGCTTGAGACATTAATGGAGAGAGATATGAGGAAGACTAAGTGATAAGACTTGACTCCTAGATTATAGGATCAAGCATTTGTATAAGAAGCTATCTCTAGATGAATACAATATCTGGGATGAATTAGATTTGCATATTATACTATTCAGTGTTTATTTCTCATATTATATTGCAGCTTTTAACAGTGGTATCAGAGTAGGAGAACAAAAATGAGAGTCTTAAACATTTCTTGTGTGATTTTGTGGTAGAAAATTCATGCTACTACAGGTTTTCTTCAATTATTTGTATTTGAACATTTAACCTTCTTCAATTGTGTGTGGGTGTGGCTATTTCATTTGATGCTTGGGAAAATTTCACATGTGTCTGATTTGGAGAAATCAAACCAATTTGCATAGGTTACTATTTGAAGCACCTCAAATCAAAAGACAACAGAGTCAAAGCATAGTATTGGCGTCTAAAGTCTTTACGGCCCGTGTGAGATATACGACCTGTGTCAGCTTTAAAGTGTGATCCAAAGTTTGTGGGGATTCTCCTCACCTCCTACACAGACCAGTGTTTAATATGCATATCAACATCATTTGAATTCAGATATCTACGTCCTAATCCATCATTTACTCCAAACAGCTGCATAGATCTGTCTACCTTGGCATCAGAAATAAAGTTTCATGGACATTCTTCTACCTTTGTAAGGATATAAATGGGTGTCTAATCAACGTGCATTCTGTGTTCTTCGTGATCTACTTCAACAGCTCCTTGTCTAAACACTATATTCGATGCATGCAATCTACAGCTGTAAGCAAATCACCGTGAATTCAAGCCAACACGCCAATCATCAGGATTATTTCTTCTTTCAACTAAAAGTTTGCACAGCATATCAGGAGTCAACCGTGTGAAAGAACAAAACAATAGTTTCCACGCGTCCATGTAAGGCAAGTGAATACATTTGAGTCAAATTTTGTGTTACTGATTCGTATTTATTTTTGTCTTTTATATTTCGTTTTGCTTTTTATATTGTCTTGTTTATTGTTCATTTTGTGTTATAGACGTGTCATTACAAGAGTCATTTTTTGCCGGAGGCGTTTACTTTGAAGTAGGCTTTGCTGGAAAGTGTCAAATTCCGGCAACATTTTCCGGCCAACCCTTTCCGGCTACCCACTTTGCTCTTTTACATGAACAATACCCTACAAAAACTTACACATCAAGAGCATGTGGGCATACATATGATAATAGGTAACAATCCAAACAAAATTATAAACTATAAAATATGTCATATTTGTTTTTACTTGCAACAAACAAATTATAATAACCTTTATTGTGTGTGTGAAATGTATGTTAATTGTAAAAAAAATTGACAATGAGAAAAAACATTAGATTTAAGCATCCTTAAATATTGACGAACTCGGCTTAATCTCCCCCTTCAAAATTGTTGCCGTGGTGAGTGGTTTCCTTATGTAAGGAGACTCAAAAGTATTGGAGTCTTGTCAGATTTTGATTATTGGATTTGAAAAGGTTCGAATTTAGTTCTTAATTTGCCTATCACATATTCCAGTAGCCATATAATATTATGTATTATTAATTGATCCACCTTTCAGCAACCAGTGAATTTCGGAATAACAGAGACAAAATGTGTTAGGTAGGCAGAATACCCGACGTGTGGCCGCAACAGTGTAAGACATTATTGAAGGTTTTAATAAGATACTGCCTTTGCTAATATGGCCCACTCAGAAGCAAACCGAACAGACTGCGTAGTGGGCGGGAGGAAAAACATAGAAAAAAAATTGCATGCTACATGACGGTTTTTATCAGTTCCTGTCGCCGTGTCCACCGCTTCGCCATAACTCCAGTTGGAGACTGCACACTGTGTATGCGTAGTGGGCGAATAAAAGCTTGTCAATAAAATATACGTCCAACTCTGTAACAGTGCAAAACTGATGTCAGACACAGTGTGCTGGTGCGATATTTAGAGGAGTAATTGCATTTCTCCCAGAGTCGGTCATTGCTGTCTACCTCTTGTCCTCCTCTTACAGGCTGCTGAAACTATATCTCTCTATAAATACACCCCTGCTTTTTTACATCCTGCACCATCTCCGCTTGATTGTTACTGCCAGCGCTTGCAACACCCTCTCACCTCATATACGCCACAGTTCAAAGATATAACAGGTTTGCAAAGTATTGTTTTGTTGCTATGCCAACTTCTTCCGGATCAGTTTTTAGCAGCATTTCTTTCTTTCTCTGTATTTACTGACTGATAACATGTAAAGACACTTTAGCTTGTTTTAATACTAACCGAACTACATTCTCCTCAAATTTTATTGCTCAGTACCTGTTATTTCTTTCTATTCTTGCTATTGTTCACAGAGCATGCACATTTGCCTTACACAGATGTCATACATCTGAAATTCTGTTTCTGCATATAGACACCCAACCATAGAAACAATCTTGTAAACAACCAATAAACATGCTCTGAAAGGTGACAAAAACCAATTTGGCCTAAATGACATGCGTTGCTTTGTTTGATTGCTTGATTTATGATTTCATGCACTAGGTGAAGCCCTGCAAATATCTGTGTAGTTTAATGTCATTACATAGTGCGCAGTTTAAAAGGAAATGCATTTCATCCTTAAACTTCATGAAAGGCGCACAAGGTGTCCTCACCTTGTTTCCATATGTGTCTACTTTCAAAATAAATTATGTAAGCTTTGTTTGATCATCTTTGTTTAAGATTGTATGTATTGGGTAATGACAGAAAATATTTGTGCAATTGAGCGTAATATGGTTATCTGATGGACAGTTTGAAAGGAAATGGGTTTCATCCTCATCTCCTTCGAGTTACATAAGGTGTATTCAATTCCATCTTGTTTAGAAAATTGTCTCCATTGGTGCCCAGTTTTAAAATAAATTCTTTAAGTTTGTTTGATTGTCTTAGTTTAAGATTATATGCGATAGGTTATGATTGCAAATATTTGTGTAGATCAAACTTCTGGATGATATTGATTCAAAAAACTCTGATGCCGTATCATGTCTTTGAAAAACTCATGTCTTTGATCTGGATTCTCAATGTTATTAACGTATCAGTGGTAAATGGTATAAATATGAGGAGACTTTTAATTTATAAATGTGGATTTGAGCTTGGCCTGCAATTTGAACTTGGTTTGGGAATGCTTCTAGCTGATCAGTATTAAACAAAATAAATTTGATCAAAGATTTGATGTCCGGACGTGAAATCAAGCTTATACTGAAATATGCAGTTGCAGACTTGATTAATTATTTACACAGATGTCATACATCTGAAATTCTATTTCTGCACCTTGCATTGTGCAGGGTCAACCTGTCCTATTTTGTATTACAGAAGGAAAAGCAAGTTATAATCACGTTGAAAATATTTTGTAGCAATCTGGAACTTGTAGGGAGAGTTAGATCCCTTTCAATGCGTCGTGCTAAATATTTTGTGAAATACTGAGTCGGGTTAAGAGGAATTTTTCTACATAATCAAAATATGCCTGGGAACGCTACCGAGGATAGCATCAAATGAAACTTAGTTGAATGATGGCTGGAGGGCACTACAGAGGAACGACATCATAGTGAATCTTGTGTATGGAAAAGCCACTTTAGCTGGCCATCTATGTGATTATACTGTTTAGTCGAACAATTATTGCATGGAATTGAACCTATTTAATTTTTTTGTTTCAGTTTTTTTATTGTTTTTGGTAATTGTTGGGACCTCCAATTCTGTGTAATTGTATTGGAATATGTTTTGCTGCTGATAGTTCAAAGGCTCTTAATCTGTTAGTGATAATCTTTATGTAAGCTCTGCTTAAAACTACAATGAGCATATCTGACATTTCCATAGTTGCATACAGAGAATTATGGATGAAATATATGATATATGATTTATGGATGTAGTTGCAATTTCAGTTTCAGCTAGCCAATGTATTTTGCAATATAAATATATTTCTGTACTTGTCAGTAGAAACTAAATTTATACTAACAAAGTTGGTTGCTTTTCCCAGGTATTATGGCCACTCCAAGTGGAAGCCCATCCATTATCACAATATCAGATGATACCTCTGGTGCCATTGTCGGGAGCCCTCCTATTGAAGTGGTTGCTTCAAATGGGACACCTCAGTCATATGCAACCCAAGCAACCACCAACGAAAGCTCTATACAAAGTGTCCAGCCACCGCTTGTGACTTCTGTGCACACTTTGGCTACTTCTGTTGCAGCTACATGCTCGACCATTTCTGGTAGAATATCAGAGTCCCTCATCCCATCAGCAATGATTCTCGATAGTGATTTAACCACTGTCTTAGACATGATGCACAAGGTAGATGCAACGTACCTTAGGCTTGACGCATTGTACACTTTCCTCCGTTCGCTCAGCTACGACCAGTACTACTCTGGCGGCGAGGAACACTCCATTAGAGCTGCATTCAAAGCTTATCTTGCATCCCTTTAATTTAAGTCCCTACCTCACCCCTACTACGACTTTGCACTACTCATACATATGCCCACATCTTTCATCCTACCCCACAGTAACCTCTTTTTGAAGGTCTAACTTGATAAACCTATACTTGCATAAATATGGTGTACATGTTCCATTTTGAAACCGTCGCCAAAAGTTTTGTATACTTCCAATTACGATATATACAGTAGAGTTGTTGTACATATGTTTCGTACTTTACTTAAAGAATGAGCGTATAAACTGTTGTGTAATATAATCATCTTCCGCTCTGTACATATCTTTACGTGCTTATTCTCTAAAAAAACACTTTACGTGGGCCATAACTTGGTTTCCCCACTTTATGGTTTAGCGCATGCTCCCTCGTACTTAACATTACCCCATTTGCTAATTCATTTCCATTTTATTTTATTGTTTAGGAACCACCAGCATCGCAGACTCCATTGCCCCCAACGTTGTTCCTCCCCAACTGGCCGTACACATGCCGACATCCCGCACAGATACTTTGGCACCGGCTACTCGTGAAGGCCTCCCTGAACACTACATGCAACTCACGCCAATTAAATCGTTAAATCCTTACCAAAGCGTTTGGACTATTGAAGGCAGGGTCATCCAAAAAGGCAACCTAAACAACTACAACACAGAAAAACACACAGGGCAGGTTTTCAGCTTCGACATTATCGACAAAAGCAACTCAGATATAGTGGTGACTTCTTTTGACCTAGCTTCAACTTCTTACTACAACCAAATACAACTAGGTAAAACATACACAATCAAAGGAGGCACCTTGCGGCCTGCAAAAAAAGATTACAACAACTCCACAACTCCTTGGGACATCATCCTAGACTTGGACTCCTCTGTAAAGCTTAGTACAAACCAGTCCGTAAACATACCGCAATATATTTTCCGCTTCAAAACAATAGCAGAAATCAACTCCACCCCCGCCAAATCCACCATTGACCTACTAGCTATTGCACTATCCATTACCGCCCCCTCCACTATCAGGAAAAGTGATAGCACTTTCAGCCACAAACGCACAGTCGTACTAAGTGATAACTCGGCACTATGTATTGAGGCAACGTTATGGGGTGCTTTTAGTGACAATGAGGGCAAACTTCTAAGTGAATTATGTGCTACAAAGACATCAACCCGACCAGTTCTTGTAATTAAGAGAGCAAAAACTACAACTTTCAAAGGAACAACAATAGCCACAGGCCCTAATACACAAATCTTCATAGATCCTGATATAACTGAGGCTCATGCACTGCGTGCATGGTTTACTTCGCTCGCCCCTACAACTGCATACCCTTCAGTGAGTATTGGAAAAATTGAGAAAACCGATATTGCAGGCATCAAATCCTCCTCGCAGCTAGGTAAACCGCTCACCTTCTCCACCGCAGCAACAATTATACACATTAATATGTCCTCCTTCAGCTATCCAGCATGCACATCAATTGTTAACAACCAGCAATGCAAGAAAAAACTTGATCTAACTGCAAACTCCTCTTGGTATTGCCAAAAATGCAAGCACAACGTCTCTCATTGTGACTACAAATATGCATTACACTTCATCATTGAGGATGGCACATCAACAACATGGGTAACTGCTTTTGATGAGGTTGCTACATCAATCATGGGTATATCAGCACAAGAGCTACAACTTCTTGCACCAACACCTGACAAGTTTTGGCCTGTTGTTAGGCCAATTCTGTTCCACCGCTACATGTTCACAATATCCGCAAAGCTAGAGGTCTACAGGTCAGAAGAGAAAGCCCAGTGCACTGTTGTTGCTGCAGTTAAGGACACGACTTCCAGCATGCAAGAATCCCCACTAGATGCATTCCTCGCAACACCTTAACTATGTATTGATCAAAAAGATCCTACACTACCTCAGAAAACATATTATACTATACCCACACAATATGAGCAACTTACCAATACATACTTACCATACCACCTACTCCACATATAGGTTTTTGCATTCATAAGTTATATAACCTTTAATATTAACGCATGTTGTGCTCAAGTTTTCCTATATTTACACACCCCTCTGTGTTCTTAATATGTCTTTATAATACACATATTCGGGTGCAATCAAAGTCACTTTATACTGGCAATGCAAATACTGTCAACATACATTGTTACACTTCACTCCAATCAAACAAAAGAACTTTTCTTTTTTGCTTGCATTAACTACGTTCTATACCTAATTACTGCTACCTTTTTAACTCATTTTTTGCAGGCCTAACACGGACTGAGAAAAATGCAAAGGCTCGGTTGAGGTATGCAGCCAACAAAAACAACCTCAATGAGCACCGTCGCCATATAGCTTGCATGAAACGACAAAAGCTGAACACACAGGCGCCAGTCTATATAGCCAACCATGCCAACCTGCTCGAAGATCACACACCAAATACGCATTCACTCCAAGATACACAACGCCAATTCCGCCAAAGAATAGATCACCTCCCGCCTCCAAACACATGTTCATGTTGTAATGAATTATATGTTGGGCTACGTACAAGGGTTTACAAAGGTGCCCACACCTGCCACAGATGCATTGTTGAAAAGGATGATCGCCGCTTCTCAAGTTGGAATAACATGGACCCAGGCCCGCAACCTAAGGTATTATCTTCACTTACACAAGTTGAGGAAATGTTAATAGCAAGGGTCAACCCAATATTGCAAGTGACTCACGCTGTAGGTGGCCAATACAAATATAGGGGCCACACCATATGCTTCCCCCAAGAAGTTTCATCCATAACTAAACACTTGCCTCGGCGCGTCGAAGACTTGGACATCTTAATCATCCGAAGAATCGGAGCAACAAATAAAGCTTACGACTGCTTTGTAAGCAGATCTCGTGTTTTGGCTGCATTGCAATTCAAAATAGCTCATGACCCTTACTACAAGGATGTTGTCCTAGACCACCCTGCATTGCATTCCCTACCACATCACAGTACTGATATATCTACTTCCCTACCACACTTCAATTCAACTATCGCCGACAATGCTGAAGCACAGCCAGAAGCAGAGCTTCGCCCAAGCTCCCCACCAAATACCCACGAGCGGCAGCCATCATCTTTTGTGTCCTCCCTCCCTCCAGCCACTTCAGAAGTTGACCAAATAACAAATTTCATCGAAGGTAGGGAAAAAAGTCCGCTACAGTCAATTGAGTGGCCACACATTGGCTCAGCCCCGGTCAGCGAATACGACACTGAGGGTTTGCTATCTATGGCTTTTCCAACATTGTTCCCAACAGGGGTTGCATTGTTCCACCAAGCACGCATCAAGAGGGTTCACATGCATGAATACGCACTACACCTACTACGTTACCATGATAATAGATTTGGAAGCCATCCGCGCTTTCGTTACTTCATTCTCAACATTATGTTGCGCCACAGAAGCCAATCAACATCTGCTGTTTTCACAAAAAAAATATAGGCGACAACTTGCCTACCACAGTTTCGATGTTACGCCAACAACTTGCACACTACCCAGATGCCCACATTGCAGAGCAACTAATGCGCTTTGGGTCCAACCTGCGAGGAACTAAATCATTTTGGTGCAAGCGCAGACATGAACTCACAGATATGATAACCCAACTAGAAAGCCCTACACTTTTCTTCACTTTAAGTGCAGCAGATACTAAATGGCCTGATCTACACAAAGCAATGCCAGGAACACCGACACCACCCTCAACAACAAGCCAGCAGTGGAGAAACGCGAACTTGAACATGCACCCCCATATCGTCTCTGCATACATGGAAAAAAGATTTACAATATTTTGCGAGGAGGTGCTTCAAAAAAAAATGCATTGCACTGACTACTGGTACAGGTGAGCTCACTACCACTTAGATTTTAATACAATACCCCGCCTACCCCATTTACCAAGCTGGACCCTCTTTGTGCAAAATACAGGTACGAATGGCAACACCGAGGCTCGGCTCATATCCACGGATTTATATGGCTTCCAAATGCACCAAACATGGAGGACCTAAACTGGGACAACCCCCGTGAACTTGATGCGGCGAAGACTTACTTCGACCAATTAGTAACTGCATGGAATCCAAGGGGCCCTGAGAGTGGAGAACGTCAGATACATCGTTCGCAGGAAGATGACCCATGCTTGTTAGACACATACGGGATACTTACAAACAACCCAGTTGCTGACTATGAGAACTTGTTGAACCGCGTGCAACGCCACACAAAATGTAGTGAGGCAACCTGCTTGCAGAAAAAAAATGGGACACTTCAATGTAGATATAAAGCCCCTTGGCCACTCCAACAGTATTCGAGCTTGGGCTTAGATGAAACCGGTAAAAAAAAGTACACCCCTGCACGCAATGATGCACAGGTCAACATACACAACTCAGACATGCTAGCACTATGGCGAGCCAATGTCGACTGCCAGCCCGTTGTGTCACGACATGCGGTCTTACAATACATTGCAAAATATGCAGCCAAAGCAGAGAAGAAATCAGAAAGCTACCATCACATGCTAACAAGGATATCTAATGAAGTTAGCGTCGATCACCCTGCAAAGACGGCCTACAGCAAATTCCTCTCTGAAACCATTGTCGACCGGGACATTGGTGCACAAGAAACATGCCACATGTTACAAAAACTCCCCCTTTCCAGTTGTAGCCGAACATTTATTACCCTATCCGTCGGTAAGCAGGTATTCAAACGTGTCCTCCCAGACCTAGGAAACACATTCCAATTCCCGTCATTCATAGATCCATACATTAAACGCCCTACACAATTAGAGAACACCTCCCTCTTTGAGGCTGCTTGTTCCTGGTCCTACAACAGCCAAAGGAAAGTTACTCAATGGCTACAAAGAAGAACCCCTGCTGTCGTCCACATATTCCCCCGATACAGTGATGTCCCCACCCCAGATGCAATACACTATGAGGATTTCTGCTGGACAGAGCTTCTGCTATATAAACCCTTTCGACATATCCAAACAGACATTGGCATCTCCACATCTGAAATAACTACCCAATGGGAAAAAATGAAAAACTCTTACGCCCCTTTACATGTTAATAGAGCCACTACTCTAGAAGAAACTGCACCTGGGGCAAGTAGCGATGACAATGACTCGCAAGGGTCTAATCCGCTGCATGCACAACTATTTGAATGGGAGCATATATCACGCATGCACCCAACACTCAATACAACAATTGATGATGTCGACATGATAGGCCTCCGTGACTTTGACATTAACCACGATTGGAAGGTTCATTCAATCCCTGCTGCCTTACAAATAAGTGCACCTAAATTCATAGACATTGCCCGCATTGAAAATTCACCACCAGTTGTTACTCCACCTACCCATTTAGACACTCTGCAGCTATCATCAAAACAACACCTTGCCTACTCAATTGTGCTTTCACATGCAACTCAACAAGGGGAACACCCACCATTGAAGATGATCATTCAGGGAACCGCTGGTACAGGAAAATCATACCTCATACAATGCATAAGAAATGGGCTTGAAAATATGGCTGGCAAATTAAAATCTTCCCTCCTTGTACTAGCCCCAACAGGTATTGCTGCATTCAATATAAAATCATCTACTATACATTCTTCCCTCCGAATACCCATATCCGACATGAAACCTCTCGAAGGCCAAGCCCTAGCAATCTTCCAAGAACGTATGAGTCCCATACGTTATATACTCATAGATGAAATGAGCTTTATAGGTCCTACAATGTTACACAATATCAACAAAAGACTTTGTGAGGAATTTCCCCGACATAGTAACCACGCGTTCGGTAACTGCTCAATGATTTTGGTGGGAGACTTAGGCCAGCTCCCTCCGGTCAACGATGTACCATTATATGTAGGCAACAAAGTAGGAAGCTCCCTTTGGCATGCTTTTGATACCGTGATCACCTTGGACACAAACTTTAGGCAACAAGGATTAAGCTCAACACAACTTGAATTCAGAGAAATGTTGACCAACATCAGAAACGCAGAAGCAACCGTTAAGGACTGGTCTCTTCTCATGTCACGTACCAAGTCGTGCATGTCTACCTCAGAGCAATCCATGTTCATGACTGAGAAGCACCTATTTGCAACAAAGGACCTAGCAAACAAGCACAATAAACAAATGCTAAAATCCTTGCACGTACCAATTGCAATGAGCATCGCAGAACAAAGCAAACATAACTCTGACTCAGACATCAACGACACTCAACTAGACCCGGTAGTTTTCCTATGCACAGGACAAGAGGTCATGTTGACATCTAACTTATGGGTTAGCTCAGGATTGGTTAATGGTGCACTCGGGCAAGTGACAGATATCGTGTACAACCCAGAAACACAACCACCGGACTTGCCATCCTTTGTTGTTGTCAACTTCAAACACTACCAAGGGCCCCCATGGGACATACTCAACCCAACACACTTGCCCCTACCTCCTGTCACACGTGGAAATCGTCGCCAAATCCCACTAAAAATGTCTTGGGGCCTTACCATCCACAAATCACAGGGCCTAACACTTGACAAGGCCACAGTAGACATCGGAAACGTTGACCGCCAAGGACTAACATTCACAGCAATGTCAAGAGTTCGTGCCATCAACGATCTACAAATCCAACCAGCTTTCACGTTTGAACGCTACGCACGGATGAGATATACCAAGAATGTAAAATCACGCAAGGCGGAGGAGAAAAGACTTTGCAACACAGCATTGACACATGGCGTACAAGGCATGGAAATACTCCTTCCCCCATCATGCACACAAAACAATACCCCGATCTAGGATCCATTGGTAAACTCCAACATTAAATAAGTTAAGAATTGTACATATATATACGCAAACCCCACTTGTAATGTAAAATATGGTTTGGATGTAAAATATATTCTATGATATATGATAGATGTTTGAGCGAAGAACATAAGTTACATTTTGCTAAACAATTCACATGTCTTTATGTAAGGTTCCACATTCTGCATACATGTCTATCAAAACATTTGCAACTATATATAACAAAATTCCTCTATATTTTGGCACAGGTTGGGACATGCATCATTCTCTCATTCAAGGGGAGCTCGATGACATTAAAGAGCAGCATGATGCCAGGGCCTAGAAATTGCTCACTAGCCAAGCTGCATCTTGAATATTTTGCCCAACTTTCGCAGGCTTTCGAGATTAGAACTGTTATTTATGTATGGATGGAAGAAGATTTCAGTATGCAATTTGACAAGGCATGATTAAGGCAATTGTATGGGATTCGCTTGCTGAAATCAATGTAGAACCAATACCGCTTTTTTTAATTGAAATAGAATTATACTGTTCAAAAACATTATTTAGCCAACAGGAAATATTATGTGAGACTCGGACTACGGCCGAATTTTTGAGATGTGATGGAACTGACATAAAACCAGTGAATGTAAATAGGAAACCACTCTCTGTGCCTGAGTGGTGCAAGCGGTTGCAAAAGCAGAAATATTGTACAATGGAGTAGAATAGATGGATAAGAACACAAAGAATCTTCCCTCCTTGTACTAGCCCCAACAGGTATTGAGTCATCTACTATACATTCTTCCCTCCGAATACCCATATCCGACATGAAACCTCTTGAAGGCCAGGCCCTAGCAATCTTCCAAGAGCATATGAGTCCCATACATTACATACTCATAGATGTAATGAGCTTTATAGGTCCTACAATGTTACACAACACCAACAAAAGACTTCGTGAGGCATTCCCCCAACATAGTAACCACGCGTTCATAACTGCTCATGATTTTGGTGGGAGACTTAGGCCAGCTCCCTCCAGTCAACGATGTACCACTATATGTAGGCAACAAAGTAGGAAGCTCCCTTTGGCATGCTTTTGATACTGTGATCACCTTGGCATCCAAACTATATTGTATACAAAAAATTCAATCCCTCTCCGGCGTAACTTGCAACTCATTTGCAATTGCACCATTTTTTGGGTCAACATCATAATGGAGCAATTGGGATACCTTGAAAAATTCAAAAATATATGTTGAGTCGGCTCTAATATATATTTTGTGTCATGTCTATTTTATAAAGAGTTGTCATCAAAATTGAGTTTTGGAAGTATGTATGTCAATGTACTCTAGTTGTCAAAATTGAGTCGAAATTTTGTTATTTAAAAAAACAAAAAAAAAGGACAAATGAGTGCATTTTCGATGTAATCTGACACTCAATTTTTAAGGGAAAATGCAAATGAAAACCATTCCTAGCTTTGGGGGCTCTGCCCCTCAACCCCGCCTTGTATCACGATAGGGAACGCATATCGTCCTCGACTATACTTTTTGTTGAGTTAGCAGGGACATTCATGGAGGACAGAGGCAATAGAGGAATGAGGTCAATCAGCGACCTCTCGTCAGTCACCAACGACAGGGCCGCACGAAGCTGTGGTGGAAGTTGTGTTTATTTTTTTATTTTTTTTGTAATAAGAACAAATGTCACATTCCTGTTCAATTCTAATGTGTGATAAATTCCTATATATACCCTCCTAGTCGAAAACATTGTAGAGTATGTCTCTAAGTTTATTGTAACACTCATAGATTTGGAAAGGGTTGGTGGTAGATCCAGAAAACCACAAATGTAAAAAGGTAGATAAACTTTTACTGATGTAGCGGTCCTCTGACTGCCTTCCTTATTTATGAAGATGATCCACCATTGGAATTTTGGGTGCGTTCTTTTCATGGATTAAATTCGGGATGTGTTCCTTTGCATAGTTTTGGTCATGTGTAGCAAGACAGTCAGCCAATTGAAAGTTTACACGCCTTTCTTTGATCCAAATTATGAGGCAAGCCCGTGCAACACGTTGCAGAAAAAGGAGTTATGTTATACCTTGTCAACATTAGGGGAGTGTATATTGGGAATTAATAATGTTAACAATAGGGGAGTGAATGTTACAAATATATTAAGACATTATTAATAATGAGTTAATACAACTCATAATAATAATATAGTTAAAAGTTGTGTGTGAGTGAATTTGTTGAATAAACAACTCACGTAGCTATTTTAGAGTGTGAGTGATCCTAGGGATAAGCTTGAGAGATTAATAAAGAGAGATATGAGGAATACTAAGTGATAAGACTTGACTCCTAGATTATAGGATCAAGCATTTGTATAAGAAGCTATCTCTAGATGAATACAATATCCCAGATGAATTAGATTTGCATATTATATTATTCAGTGTTTATTTCTCATATTATATTACAACTTTTAACATAATCAACATCTACTATTTCTTCATTAAACTTCAAGTGTTGCACATCTTTTATCTTGTTCACCGCGCACTTGAAATACTTCATTTTAAATGCAAATGACACTTTGTACCATGGCCCCATCTACCCATTTCTTAGTAAGAATCTTCCAAGGCTAAAGTGTTACTTCATTGTAAACTCATCTTGCCCAGTTAACACCAATGGCAATTCCCTCGGCATGCGTCATTCATTTTCGAATGCATCTCACATTCTCTTGTACCAGTTTTCGAGGCGTGCCTTATATGGACTTTAAATTGCACCATTGCAAGTATACTTAGTGAACCTTTTCGCTAGAGACTTATTTTTGATGGAGTACTCCTATATGTTGTCCTCTGGACCATTTGGAACTCCTATCTCCCAAAATACAATTAGTAAGAGAATAGAAACCCAAGTAATCTTATCTTCATTCTTCATTTGGGCCCATGCCTCTTCGATGATTCCTTCAGCTATATGCAAGGCAATGTTATACTTAGTCTTGTGTGCAATATGAAGGAAGTTCTTATTCGCCTCTATCCATCTCTCATAGGCACTCAAACTAGAACTTACTAATCGTACAACTACTCTTATGCTTGGGTTAGCAATCTTCTTAATGTTGAAGGCTCAGCTTCCCCTCTGATATTGTAACTTGGTGGTTGTTACTTCTATTTCCGCATCATCATGCAAATCAAGTTTTATCTCCTCTCATGTATCGTGCAACCCAGTAACCCTATCGATTAACTTGGCAATTAATCGTATCCTTCTTCCTGTGAAGTAGAATTAATCCTCGTGGTCATGTGACATTAACCATTAAAAGGGTGTGCATGCTTCCCAAAGAAGGATACCTCATATAATTGAAGCACCCCATCCCCTTCTAATATTTGGTGCATTGTATCATCAAGGACTGTATGCCTTTTTGCGGTCCTTTTATTCATCTCTCATAAGACATCCTTATTGATGTGTGCCTGATATGCTTACACCCGATGGTTGTATTCATTGATCTTGCATTTCACCAGTTGTGACGCCCATGGTTTCCCTATAACTACTTATTGCGGGTATTGCATCTCAAAAAAACATTCGTCGTGGGAATCTTCAATGTTCTTCTTGGTCTTTGGTATCTTCTTCGGTGCCATTATATCTCTTGTATTATACTCTGCCTACTTTAATCCTTGAACCTATGAATTGTGTGCCCTATGTACTTAAATTCAAACCCTTGTTTTATCAAATCGTGTTTGCGGTACTATAGTCCTCTTTCTGAATTATTTTCCCTCGTTTACACCAAATTTTTTCCCTAGTTCAACCTGTGAATCATTGTGCCCTAACTCTTCCCTCCACTTTTGAACCCTATCTTGTTTCCTTTCCTCCAAACCCTTCATCACCTAGCTTCCACTTCTTCAAAAGGAGATGTCTATTCTCAAGGTTTTATGCTCGATCTCTCTTCTTCGCGTCTTTATTTATCTTTGGTTCACACTTTACAGTAGTTCTTTGGTTCATAAGAGCTCTTTTGCACATAATTTCTCAAATAGCAAGGTAAGAATGATTTCTCTCACCCTCCTTTTATTGTTTTTTCAATTTCTAACTGCATTAATTACACTTCACCTACTACCACTTTTTAACTTTAAAGTATTTTTTCTACGTTTGCACTTTTATTTCTTTTCTCCCGCATGTAGAAGTCGATAACCTTTTGGTGCGCTTATACTTCCTTGGCTGCAGACTCTCTTGCATGCACCCTCTTATTCCACACACATTCTTCCTCTGCGACACTTGCCAAGTAGTTTTCATCTACGTTGCCTTCCTCGCATTATATTGCGCGTTATGTCTTCCATCATGATTGCATGTGAGAAATATCACTAATTCAAGCATATCTTAGAAAATATACCAATCCACACACTTGTGCCTTGTTAACCCAATCATAAGAATACTTTCTCGAGTGCCTTTACATTTATTCCTAAGTGTGTGTCTTTCACCCTTTTTCCACTACGCACCTTTCATGCCTACCCCACACATAAAAACATGTGCAATCCTTTGTGCATCAATCTAAAACATAATGATCATCTTCTACGCACAAATGTGCTTATTACAACAAACAGGAATAAAATATAGCTAAAAGAAAGAATATTCTACTGGAAATACTACCTTATTACAACATAAAGAAGCTTATTTATAGTAGGGCTTCAACCTACTCCCATTAAAATAATCAGGAGACATGGTGTCATTTGATGCTTGTAACTAGCATGCACCTAGTTCTAGTATCTTGGTTACTTTAAATGGTCTCAACCAATGAACCTTGAACTTCCCAGGGTGGTGCGTAAAATTTGAGTCATTCAAGAGCACTATCTCACCAACAATAAAAGACTTGTTCTTAATGTGCCTATCATGTCAATCCTTATGTCTTGCTTTTTATGTCTTCTGACTTCATCATGAAATTGTGTGCCACTCATCCAACTGCTTTAGTTTATCAATGTGCTCATCTACTTCCTTCTCAACATCAAGTCCTCCTATGCACGCAATACGCATGGAGGGTAACATGAATTCTACATGCAAAATTACCTCTGTGCCAAACACCAATTGAAAAGGTGTGGCTTTATTCAGTCTCTTGTATATAGTCTTGTATGCGCATAAAATAGCTAATAATTTTTCATCCCAATCCTTTCTGCCTACATCACATATTTTCGTTAATGTATGTCCCAAGATCTTGTTAAAATCCTCTACAGTTCCATTAGCTTGTGGGTGATAGGGGTAGTCTTATGATGGGCTACCATAAATTATGCCAATAGGATTCTAATTGTTTCATTCAAGAAATGAGTTCCCCTATCACTGGTAAGGCTCAATGCACAACCATACCAACTAATGATGTTTTCCCATAATAATCTTACCACTATATTTGTAGTGCAGTCTTTTATGAGCATTGCTTCTTCCCACCTTGTCAGATAATCGGTGCATGTGATAATGTAACGTGCACCTGTCCTCCATGCATCTTGTGCAATTGGGCCAAAAACTTATTTTTCCCACTTCTCAAAAGGCTTTGTGTTTTCTATAGTACACAACGACGTTTCATCCTAGTTCCCTGGCTTTCCTATTCATTGACAATGATCACAGGCTTTAACAAATGCCTTAGTATCTATGTAAAGTGTCTCCCACCATAATCTAGCAAGTAATATCTTACATGGTGTATCTTCTCTTGCATAATTTCCTCCAGCAATCCCACCATTTTCTTCCTCCATGATGTCGTTGTGCTCATGCTCCAAGACACACCTACGCAGGACTTCGTCTCTACCAATTTTGTGTAGGTCTCCTTCGATCAATTAGTAGGGTGTAGGACGAATGGCGAGTTGCTTCCTCTCTAATGTATTCATTCCTTTAGGTGCAACTCCAATACGCAATAATACTACAATGTCTTCCAAGTCAGCGGGTGCGAGCTACAATCTGAATAGTTGAGCATCTAGCATAGTGTTCTCTATGCTTTGCGCATCCTCACTAGATTTAATTCTTTATAAGTGATCTGGTCCCAAATTACTTTTGTCAATCTTGCCAAATCCAAGGGATATAATTTAATTAACCTTTATAAAATTAATGGAGAACATAGATAAATACATAACAAGTTAAATAACACATGAACATTGGATTTAACATGGAAAAACCATAGAAAGAGAATTTCCATTAATAGAGAAACTTTACAATCCAGTAACAATCTCCTTAACCTCACTTCTCTCTGATTCATTTTCCTGAGTGAATTTTCTAAATATGATCGACGACCATATTTAAATGACCAAAAGGGTCATGAACAAATTAAGTGACGTGGTATGATTAAATCATACCCCGGTTTAATAAATTAGTTATTAGATAGCCAATTAAACATAACCTAAAGTTTATATTAATTAATTAAGAATATAAAATGTATTCTAAATTACGTAATTATAAACTAAAGTTTATGTTTGTACCTTGGTTTAATAAATTAGTTATTAGATAACCAATTAAACATACCCTAAAGTTTATATTAGATAATTAAGAATATAAAATATATTCTAAATTATTTAATTATAAACTAAATTTGATGGGAACTAAATATTATGTTCTAACAATCCCCCTTAATAATAAGTGGAGAACCATATGCCAACATTACCTGTTTGTACAATAGGATTTACAAATCCATAAACCACTAGTGAAGGTTTAGGATAGCATATCACTTTTGAAGGATTTATGATACCTTCATCATGTTCAACTTACCTTTTGGTACAAAAGGATATGAAATCCATAAATTAGAAGTTATGATTTTGGCTAAGCATGATTTGTGAGACTACATCTCACGGTTTCTCATAGAAAATTCTAAAACTGCATCTCTATGATACTTCTATAACACAATGACCTCCTTTACAAATAGATGCAACACACTGGACTGTACACTGTAAACTTAGAGTTATAAGTTTACAAAGATTATAAGGATATTTTACAATGTTTTATAATGGAGCAAAAGTATAGAGGAGAATGATATATCAACCAGTCGGTCATTAGGAGGTGACTTTGCCATACACACTCCCCCTCAATGGTAACTCTTAAAGGCCAAGCATTGCATGAAACTTGCATAACTTTACAACACACAATAGCTTCGTAAACATATCTGCAACTTGATCTTCAGTTGGGCAGTACTAGAGATCTATATCACCGCAGAGAACCTTCTCTTAGATAAAGTGCATATGAATCTCTATATGCTTTGTCCTTTGATGTTGAACTAGATTCTTAGAAAGAGCAATGCAACTTTGGCTATCACATAGAAGAGGAGTACTTCCTTTAGCTTCCATGTGTATCTCTTCCAACAGTCTCTTCAGCCACATGGCTTCTTTCGTTGCTTCCATTGCACTTCTACACTCTACGTCAGTAGAAGAAATAGAGACTATTGGTTTTTTTTTACTATTCCAAATAATGGCACCTATACCAAACTTGAACACATATCTAGTTGTAGACTTACAATCTATCACATCACCAGCATGGTGAGAATCACAATATCCATATAAATATGTATTTTTAGAAGAATTATAATGTAAACCAAAATTAATTGTGCCTTTAATATAACACAATATTCTTCTAGATAACTTTCATTGATCCTGATATGGCTCTTGCATAAATCTCAAAGCAATCCCTACTACATAAGTAATGTCAGGTGTAGTAATAGTTAGATAAATCAAACTACCTACAAGTTGCTTGTATAAAGTAGGATTAGCTTTTTCACATGCAGGTTTAGGATCTATTACATCCAATTTCTATAGGAATAGAAATAGGTTTACAATCAATCATATTAAACCTTTTTAAGCAAATTAGTGGCATATTGTAATTGAGATATAACAAAAGAATTTTTATCCTGATACGTAGCCATGCCTAAGAAATGATGCAATAATCATAAATCATTCATTTCAAAGTATTGTTTTAATTTATCTTTAATTTCCATAATTAAACCATTAGACTTACTACTAATAAGTAAATCATCAACATACAATACAATGAGAATAATATGATTTTCTTCAATTTTTACAAATGAATCATTATGAACAATAGAAACAGAAGATGGACAAAAAGTTTTTTTAGAATTTTAACATTCTTGTTTTCTATAACTTCTCTTTTTGAAGGATCATAGATCCTAAGACCTTTATTTTTACCTCTATAACCTACAAAGATACAGGGATAGGAGGTTTGATCAAACTTCTTCCGTTTTGAGATTTCAAGTACAGGTAAATGTTTTTTTTCGAAGACCTTTCACATGTACACACACAATGTAACAATACATGTCCCGAATGGAAGGGGGGTTTAAATTAATTTTTCCAACGAACTAACCACCCGAACCGACACATCCCATAAGTTAATTGAAATGGGATTAAATACACACGCTTTGATACCATGTAAAATCTGAGGGATATAATTTAATTAACCTTTATAAAATTTACCAAACATTAATGGAAAACATAAATAAATACATAACAAAGTAAATAACATGTGAACATTGGATTTAATGTGGAAAACCCCCGAGGGGGAAAAAACCATGGAAAGAGAATTTCCATTAATAGAGAAATTTTACAGTCCGGTAACAATCTCTTTGACCTCACTTCTCTTCAATCCATTTCCCTGAGTGAATTTTCCAAATATGATCCGTGACCATATTTAAATGACCCCAAGGGTCATGAAAAACTTAAGTGATGGGGTATGATTAAATCGTACCCCGCTTTAATAAATTAGTTATTAGATAACCAATTAAACATAACCTAAAGTTTATATTAAATAATTAAGAATATAAAATATATTCTAAATTATTTAATTATAAACTAAAGCATATAGGCACTTAATATTATTTTATAACAAAGCTTTACTATAACTGAAAATTCAAACTCCTGGAACAAAAGGATCCAACAGTAAATGTGCCATTACAAGACTGGCTTGTTAACCAAATACGTAAGTGTCATGTGATCAGTGTAAAAGATAAATGGTGTCGCTAGTAGGTACTACCTAAACTTGTGAAGCGCGTATACCATGGACAATGCATCGCGCTCCATAGTTGTGTAATTTTTCTTGGTTGGTGTCAGCTAATTTATTGCAAAAGAGATAGGATGGTCCATATTACCTTCCCCTGGATAAGTTAAAAGTTCACCAATTACGGTTCCAACATCATCTACATGGACATGCAATGGCTTATTCCAATATAGGAAGCGTAAATGGGTGCAGTGGTTGGCTTCTCTTTTGAACTCTCAAATGTTTGTTGTTGCATGTCACCCTAATATAATTTTTATTTTACCTTCAGCAACTCCTCTAAAGGCATAGAAATCTTGGCATACCCCTTAATAAATTTGCGGTAATAACTTGTATGTCTAAGGAATCCACGCACTTCGCTCTAATTAGTTGTCTCTTCCAACCCCGAGATAACTACAATCTTAGCAGGATCTACCAACAAGCCTTCTTTACAAATTAGGTGTCCAAGAAAATTACCAAATGGTGTCACAAAGATACACTTCTTAATGTTTAAGGATATGATAAGTTGTTGCATCTCTCGAACATTAACCTTAAACAATCACAGTGGTTTTTAACCAGCCCATAAATAGTCCAATCATCCAAATATACCTAAAGAAACTTGTGAATGAAATATTGAAACACTTGAACAACAATGCACGGTAACATTGTTGGTGCATTCTTCAGACCAAATGGTGCATAACCGTGTAAGAAAAATCATCCTCATTTAGTTGTAAAATGTTGTTTTCTCTTGGTATCTTCATGTGTGATTACTTACCTGATGGTCACTCTGAAAATCCATCAGTGAAAGAATAGATCTCATGCCACACTGTAATACCCTCTATAGGATCTCCTTGTTAAATGGCATGTGGGAAAAGGATCAATCACACATGAAGCATTCAAAACTTTATAGTCAACAAAAAAATCCTGATCCTTCCATCCTTTTTAATGATGATAACTATAGGGCTTGATCCACCTATGACTCTTTAATGGGATCAATAATTTCTTCCTTCAAAATTTTATCAATTTCATCTTTTACCTTAACTTACATATTAGGATTCATCCGGTAAGGCCTCTTAAGAACCGGTTGCGCACCATCCTTTACCTTGATCTTCATCTCACCCAAAGATGGATGAATGCCCTTCAACTCATGATATCATCTTAGAAAGAGATCCTGTAAGTCTTGAAATATTTCAATTATTTTTCAACTTCAGGTTCAGACCAATAGTCACCAACTATCACATGCTTTGGTGCGTCTTCAATTCTAATTGTTTAATTTCTTGGTCTTCAATAGTACATGGTATATGTGTGCATGTTCATCAGCAATGTTTATCACCTCACGCTTTCCCTCTACATGTTATATGTTCATGTCCTCAACCTATTCATCATCAATGAGATAGATGAGTTTTCCCTTCTCCTTTTCCTTTCGAGGCATGTGTGCCAACATGACTTGTTCATCAGAAGTCATCCAATCCTGCACGTGCATTCACAATTGTCTTCAAGGCTTATTTCAGGAGTATCACCTTGCAATCATGAGTTACTCAGATATTTTTCCTTCATGTTATATCCTAGTGTGATGATGCTTCATTAGTCTATAGATCTTCATTAACATGAGATTTTAGTAGAAAAATAATCAAAAGTGTGTATAATATCATAAAGTTAAGCTCATGCCAATTCACAGTCTCTTGCCTTAACCTCCAGCATGTATATACTATGTGTGTGTGCATCCTGCGTGGTGTAGAATAAAATTTATGTACCCAGAGTGATGGTGGTAGCACATCTTGGTCTTGCTTCCAATTTTTTTAAAAATTTTGAATGTGTGCCATGGGAGATATCTACCCATCATATTATGGAATTCATGAGGGAAGATTATTCCTTATAAACTGGGTGAAGAATGTGACTCTTATCTCGTGTCATCCAAGTCAAGGATATTCTCTATGTGTCGGTCCCACCAACGCATTGTTGTTCCTATGAGGGAATAAACCAACATATTCCTTCATATCCCCCTCATTCCTTGTATTTTTTCCTCCATCGACGCGTAAGAAGGAATCAGGTTTCTCTTCCCCTAGTGTACTTCAAAAAATTGACCTTTCCTAACCGCCTAATTGGTCATGCAGTCTTATCATCCTTGTTAACAGTTCCACGAAATCTCGCGTCCCACCATCTCATAAGTTCCATGAGCTAAATTATCACAAGCAACATTAGTATTGTTGCTAATGTAATATGTGTCTCCCCACTTAGAGTATGCCCTCCTTTGATGGCTTAACATTCTTTGGGTCACGCACCATATGCACATATATCTGGTTAAGTGTCTTCTTCACTTATTGGTTCGATGTAAGGTGCAATATACCTTAGTGTCATTTCATATGTGTTCACTACCCCTTCATCTGCATTATTCTCATAAGCTAACATACCACTTGTTAAAATATAAGTCCACATTATTTTCATAGCACCATGGGTCGGCCAAGCAGTGTCAGGGAAGTTGTCCACCTCTATTCAGTTTCGATAGCACTTCAAAGTCCACCTAGTGAATTTTGCGTCCCTAAATCATGATACTATGCATCTTTAAATACTGCCAATGGGCATAGCCCTTGTATTATTTTCCATATACAACACACTTGAAGAATGTTGTAATGGTGGCATTCCCATTTGGTTCCAAGCATCAAGTGTAAGTATATTAACCTTTGTTCTTGTATCAATCAGAATATTACTTACCAGCCAACCATTAATCACAACATCCAACGTAATTTCCTTTTCATACTCATGATCTTGTGGTGGTAAGTTGACATGGAGGATCTAGCATTCTCTCTTTCCATGGTAGCATGTGGACACCTTTTCTCTACAATAACTATCCTAATAGAGGGATGATATTTTATTGTCTGAGCATCTTACACACTTCTCTGAGGTCATCAACATTCTTCTGAGGTATCTCAGCATACCATGAACATTCTCTCTCGTGCACCTGTTCCTTAAGATGTTGATTTTATTCCTAAAGCCCCCTAATTACACCCATTGTCTCTCAATATAGCTCATTTTGATTTCTAACATGATATGGATATTTTATCGATGGGACTGATTCTTCCCTTATGATGATAGGTATTTGTTCTTCCCTTTGTTACGTGCTCACGTGAAGCTTCAGCGTGCATGTAGTGACTAACAGTCATTGCTCTGTATCTGTAAAAGTCTTAGGCTCGCCATTGTCCCTACCAGAGTGCACTCAACTCCAAGCCATTATTGTACCCTTTTCTTTATTATTTTTACACATGTGCGTATATAAGTCTGGGGATATCCTCAACCTTATGCCCCTTACCATAGTATGCACAAGATTGGTTCTTTGGACATTCAGCATTGATAATGGTCTGGTGACCCACATATATAACACATGTCCCTCATCTGAATCTACCTCCACGATGACCACATCCTCTGCTACGATATCCTCCTCAGTATCCCACATTACCATGCCTGATCTGCACCATTATTTTTTCAAGCTTCTATTATTCTCATTATCTTGTTCACGTCCTTGGAAGATACTTTCTATACTATCCTAGTCAAAAACCTGTCCCACAAGCCTCTTGGATATGGTCAATTAACTCGATATCTTATTATTTCATGGGTGTGTGCGGTTGCATAAAATTTTATAATACATTAGATACCCTCCTTTTATGTGGCATATTGCAACAATGGATAGTCGTCGGACATCATAGTTTCTTATGGACAGATCTCACAAACCAAGAGTAGCACGCATGCACATTGTTATGCATACAACTATCCTTTGTGTTCTCTTCTACTTTGTAATCTATGTTCACCATAGTCCACTACGGGTATCATGTGTTGAATTAGCAGATAAATTCTTTAGCTAAGAACTCATAGCTATAATTTGAACCTTAAGCAACAAGCTTACTCCAGTGTCTATGCTCTCAACTACTTCTACGTGCAATGCTACTTCCAAAGGCTCACGTGTGTCCGTGAATTTTTTGTGTGATAACGCCCTTCAGAATGATGTCAGTGATCCTCCTACAAACCATTGCAAATGTTGGATCTGATGGATGGCATATGACAGCTTAGACAACAAAGTATTGAATCATGCATCATACTCCTTGAAAGCTTAGACAATAAAGTCTTGAAATTTTTAATGTCTTACAGTGTGCTTATGCTCTACTGCTCAAATTCAGGTATGTGGAATTCAGCCAAGAAGGTGGTGCACAAAGCATCATATTCCATTGTTTTCTGGTGTGGATCATATTTCATATACCAACTATGTGCATGTCCTTAAAGTGTTGTGGGAAAATGGCTATCCTTTCTTCAAGGGTTGTTATTCCTTTGGCCCTCCACAAAATTTCACACTTATGCATGTGTTTTGTTACATCTTCCATACCTCGATACTTTGGAAAATGAAGGGACATCTCAAAGAAAAATTAAAGGGATTGCGATTACGATTGTTAAGGTTGTTGTGGTCCTTGTTCTGAAGTGGGGGAAGACCCTGATCCCGACCCTCCATTAGGATTTCCTCTGCTTGGGGGAGGTCTTGATCCTCCTACTGCTACTTGGGGACCTATAGAAGTATTACCCTACATCCTTATAGTATTACTAAACTGCACCCCAAACGTTTATCCCACCATTTCACCTATATGAGTAACTCCAATGAGTAGTGTGCCACTGCTTTGTCCTGATGTCTTTCCTATTGGATTACTCCCAAATAGATTCTACCCAAATACTGGAGTCTATTGCACTGCCATATGTGCTACCTTTATCTGTTGTACCTCCTGTGTTAATACCAAAACGTGTCTACTTGTATCTCTAACCCAACGTGGCGATTCTTGATTTCCTTCTTGCTCACTATCACTATGATGATCTTCGATAACAAATTCTGAATTTCGAACACCAAATGCAAGGGCTAGGGGTGCAGGTTGGGTTAGATGCACACTAATTGTTCTTACTCTCTCATCAGACTCGTTGTCATCAAATGTCGAGGGGGTCCTTCTCTTGTGCTTCCCCAATATCTGAGGGACATGGTCCTGCAATACCTCACCTCATGCAAGGTTCTCATCACTTCCACCTAGCCCCATCATTTCATTATTAGCACCTCTTCAACTACCCTCTCTACACATTGTTATATCTATGAAGTCTCTCTTCTTTGTCTATTTCTTTTGCTTGGACTAACGTCGTCTTTACCAAACCTATTACTGCCCCTACGTGCATTTTTTTTAAATCATGTCATAGGTAAATTATTTATTCCTAGCTCAATCATTAATATATTTGTTTCTAACGACAATGCATGTAAGTAAAATCCTCTTGGCCGTGCAAAAACTAGAACTTTGCTTCCTCCGAGCATGAATACGTTGAGATTGTGTATCCCACAGTATAATTCCATGGCACATCTTCCCACCAATAGTGTACAGCATGTGTCCACGGTTCATCCAAATCATATTAGGATGAGATTAGGATGTGTCCACGATTCATCCAAATCAGATTAGGATGTGTAAAATTTATGGGAACTTAGATAAGTGTTCCTTTTTTAGGCCTAGATTTAGTGTTTGGGCCATATCATTTTTGATGAGGGTATCTTAGTAGATCCCTCAAATATTCACATTATCCTTGATTGGATAGTCCCCACCACAGTTACATAGGTTAGGAATTTTATGGGTTTGGTAGTGTACTACCGCATGTTTGTTTAGGACTTCTCTAGGATTGTACACATGATCACTTCCCTTCAGCACAAAGGGAAGAAGTTCATTTGGTCAAATAATTGCAAGCAAGCCTTTCAGTTGTTCAAGGAACATTTGACTCCGATACTGATTATTGTAGTTCTAGATCCCTTAGAAAATTTTGTTATTTGCACATATGCTTCCTTGGAGGGACTTGGGGCAGTTATCATGCAATAGCATTGTGTTATTGATTTTGATTCACACAAACTCAAGGATTATGAACTCAATTACCCTACCCATGGTAATTAAGCTTATATATGCTTCCTTAGAGGGACTTGGGTAGTTATCATATAAGATCACAGTGTTATTGCTTTCAATTCATAAAAAATCGAGGATTATGAGATTAATTACCCTACCCACGGTCTTGAGCTTGCGGCAGTAACGCATGCCTTAGTCTATTGGAGGCATTTTCTTTTAGGTAGACCTTTTATTTTGGGGATCGACCACCTGATTTTGGAACACATTTTCTCTCATCCTAATCTCAATGACATTCAATGGCATTGGAAGGAGTTCCTTTATGAGTATGACATAAACATTTAGTATATTAAGGGAAAGGAGAATGTCATCGCTAATACTTTGAATAGGTGATGACATGAGCTAGTTCCAATGACTCTTCGATCACATCTTCATAACAGGATCCTTCAACATATTCCCAGTGACAGATTTTATGAGGGTATTAGATGATAGGTTGAGTCACAAAGGCTCTTGGTGAGAAAATATGTTGGTTTCACTCTAGAGGCATATGATCTTCTCTAATATTAGAGTTTCATTTATGTGCCTAAGGTAGGGGATTTACGTAGATTGGTCCTTTCTTTGGCTCATCGAGCCCCTTATGCAACTCATCCTAAGGTGAAGAAGATGTATGTAGATCTTAGACATTTGTAATATTATCCTATGTTATGCCATGAGATTATAGAAATTATATCATGTTGTATTGAGTGCTAGAAAATGAAGGTCGAACACTCTCACCCTGCAGGTATTCTCTATCCCCATGAAATTCTAAAGTGGAAGTGGGATGTAATCTCTATGGACTTTATAGATGGTCTTCCTAATTCTTGGTATCATCATGATGTCATCACAGTGATATTGGACAGGTTGACCAAATTTTCCCACCTATCATCTATGAAGATTATGTATAATGTAGTCGTCGTATCCTGAGTCTTTCTAGATGGCATTATGAGATTGCATGGAATTCTGAAGATGATTATTTTTTATCAGGATTATATTTTACGTCAAACTTTTATACATATTTTCAAATAGCGTTTGGCACTCAAATCAACATTAGCTTCACATATCACCCCAAGACAGATGGACAGATATAGAGGGTGAATCAAGTTTTTGAACACATGTTGAGGATGTATGTCATAAAATAGTAGAGTAAATGGGATGACTACTTGTATCTTGTCAAGCTTGGATATAACAATAGTTACCACAACTCAGTTGGCATAGTACATTTACAAGCCTTATATGGTAGGCCATGCAAGACACCTTTGATTTGGGATAGGTTGGATGACACGGTAGTTCTTGGTGCATCATTCCTTAGGACGTGGAGCAGTAGGTTGTTCTCATTAGATAGTTTCTTGAGCATGATCTTGCACACCATAAAGTGTATGCTAACATGAAGAGGCTTGAGCGTCACTTATCAATAGGTGACAATGTATTTTTTAAGAGTGTCTGCACAAGATTCCAATCCGTTACAAAAAGTGCTATAAGATTTCCCCTCAATTTGTGGGTCCTTTCATGATTTTGGAGTTATTGGGTATGTTTCTTACCATCTAAATTTTCCATCACGCCTATCTCAAGCTCATGATGTCTTCCATGTTTCAGTTTTGTGGAAGTATGTGGCAAATAGTTCTCATGTTTTGGATTGGTTAGCTTTGCATGTGGAGGCCAAAGGGATGTGGACACTGGAGCCCGTGCGTATTTTGGAGCACCAAAGGTTGGCCCTTTGGGGGGAATACTTGGGCCAAGTTAGGATTCAGTAGGACATGTATGATGATATCACAGCTACATGAAAGGATGTGACACCTTTGAGAGATCAATATTCTTACCTCTTCTAGTGACTTCCAGGAGGAAGTCTATTCCTAGGAGAGGGTTGTTTTTCCCACCAGTTTCTCTCTCCATTTTAATTACACTGACCCATTGTACTTATTCATGTGGAGACAATGGATATATTATTATCATAGTTATTTGATTATGACATATATTATTTTGTCATCACATTATCATTCATATGCTAACTTGTCTTAGCATGTTGCATTTGGCACATGAGTCCAAATCACATTTATTATCATTATTATCTGACTTCGATGTTATGTTATGGATCTTGTTGATTTATTGATTAACATGTATCTTATATTATATTTTGAAATATGGCATGGATGATTATCGTGGTTTCTAATCTCTTATATGTTGGGTGGATGATTTTGTAACTAATTGGTTAGTTGGCGTAATTTTGACATGATTTCCTTATATGTGGATTATTATTTTATTTATCATTTTTTAATAGAAAAAGTATGATATTTTGAATTGAGTGTGCAGGCAACAGATTCACACTACACAAGAATCTGGGTTTCAAGTGATACACCTTCATGTGGCACTATAGGCCTTATAGGCCAAACTTACCCCTTGCTTGATTTTGGTCCCCTTTGTGATGTTTAGTTTTTTATTAAATTTGAAAAAAAAAAATGAACAACCCCTTGGTATATTATTATTGGTTTATTTAGTCATTGTTGTCTTGCTTTCATTCCACTTGTGTTTATTTAGTTTATTTAGTTTACCCTCCTTGTTATTTTTTAGCTAATTGGTTGTTTTATTTAGCTAATAAATTGCATGGGTGGTCTTAGTTTTTCTTATTACTTATTATTTGTGTTTAGGATCACCTAATAAAGGATTAATTGTATCCACCACCCCTCTTAAAGGCCACATTTTCCCTAAAACTAAAATTTGGGCAAGAAGTGACTTTTTGGATGAGTGTAGGTCAAGTGATAGGCTATATTTGTCTTTAAAAGAGCCTCAAGTACCATGCCTATGGGTGGGTGAGCTCTATCAAGACTCATAATTCTTATTTTTTCCCTTATTAACCACCCAAATTAATTATTTTTGGACCTTGTGTAGCTTTCGGTTTTGTATGCAAGTTGCTTTGTTTAAAGACTCAAATTACTTGTTTTTGAATGAATTTTCATTTATTGTTTTGGTAAGAGCATGTTATAGATACCTGGGTGACTTGGAGTCTTAGGTGGAGGAGTAACACATGTCACATTCCTATTGGGTTGAAATTTGGAGAGTATTTTCCTATATTATCCTCTAACTTGGAGTTTTAGGGGTTCTTTAGCTTGTTTTTTGTTTTTGCTAATTTTTGGAAAGAAGGGGCTTGGTTGAAGGAGAACTTGTTTTTTACTTAGAAATCTTAGATTTGGAAATTTCAGAAAGCTTGTGTTAAATTTTGGAAGCTTGGAATATTCTTGCAATTGTGAGGTAGGCCTCACACTCTTGTTTTTTATATTATTTCTTTGAAAATAAATCTTGTATGTTCTTGTTGAGTTTTGTGTGTTTGAATTGGTTTTTGGGTTACAAATGTGTTGTTGTATCTTCTATTTTCTCTATTTAACCCTTTTGGTGAGTGGATTTTAGATTTTTAGGGGAAGAGGTAATAATCCTCTCTCATTTCCCACAAGGCTTGATGGGAATGTCTCGTTGAGATTTCTTATTTTTACTCCCTTCATATGGGATGAAGTGAGAGATTCTTTCTATATGGTTTGGGGACCATCTCCATTCCTTGCTAAGGAAACCTCCAAGTTTTTAAAATCATTTTCAAGGAGGTAAGGAGGTATAAGCATTTTGGAGGGATATGGATTTATGGAGGATATTTGGGATTTTTACAAAACTTGTGGACACATATATGGCTACTTTTGGATATGTTAGAATTTGGATTTCTCCTCCTCTTTTCCCCATATAGATAGAAGTATGGAACTTCTTGGATTGTTTTGGGTGGTTGATATGAAACTTATTTTAGTTACTTGGTTGGTTGTTTTTTCTGGTCTTCCCTATTTCTTGTTTGTGGTCACTTGGAGGATTTCATTCTCTTCTCTCCCATGGGCTTAGAGGGAGGTTAGCATGCTCTCCATTTTTTGGTTATGGCATGAAATGATGTCAATTGGTTGGGTGGTAAACCAAGCATTCTCTTGTGGCTTGGATACATACTTAGATGGATTTGGAGCTTGGAGAAAAAGTGGTTTTGTGGAGCTAAATCTCTTGTTTAAAATTTGTAGATTCAAAGGAAATTTTGGCTTGTTGTTCCCGCTTTGTGGGAGGCTTGTATACTTGTATTCTAAGTGATTGTAATTTGGTTATCTCAAATGAGAAAAGAGAGTTTAGTAGTGCTTCTCTTGTTTGGAAATTAAATTGGAAACTAATGTGTACATATTGCTTGTTTAAATGGGAAAATGGTATATTTTTGTGCAAACATGTAATTCTTCCATTTACTCTTGTTGCTAAAAGAAAGGAAAATCAATTTAATTGAATAAAATATGGACTTAATTTCTTGCTTATTGAACTTGTTGAAAATATTTATGAACTATGACTTTGTAATTGAATTGAGTGTTTTGGGTTGTTATTGTGGGACTTGTGTAAACTATTATAAGTCTATTTAGTGTGTTAATTGTTAAATTTTGTAATAAGGAGGAATGGATCATAATTTGTTACATTTTAATAGTTTATTGTAAATCTTTATTTTGCTTATAAATCTTCCAAGTTGAATATTTACATTATATCTCTCAAAATAAAAATGACTTTTATCTTATATAAATTGGTCTATCTCTTATCTCATTTGATCACAAACAAAATTTTAGTATCCTCATAAAAAGATAGGAATTGAAAATATTGAATGAACATTTAGAAGTGTGTGTGTGTGTGCATGTGTGCGTGCATGTATATGTATATGTATATGTATATGTGTGTAGGATTTTAGTTACATATCATTGTTTTTTTTTTCAAAAGGGATTGGATTTGTTATATATATAGATATATACATAACGAATATAATCCTTTCCTCTTTTTTTCTTGCTTGTTTCAGGATAGTACCACTGTGATAGGACAATAGTGCCCACGCATTAATGTCCTTTTGGGCACTTCTATCTTATTTTCCTTGTTTTCTCCTTTGTCAGTTTATTTTGGATTTTAGGTCTTTTATTATCTTCTTTTCACAACCTAGGTCAGCTTTTGGTGTCACTATGTGCTGAAATTCAAATTAAAAACTCATATAGAAATACAACATACTAATTATTCTAAAGGGGCAATCGGGGCTATCATTTTCTATATCTACCACATTTAAAGAGCAACACAAGGGACTACATTTTGGGCTACATTATTCACTGCATAGGGGGGTTGTTCTAAATTCCATGTCACACATTATTGCATTGGGAAAAATTATGTGTAGCCCACTATTCTTTGTGTGAATGGCACTATGGCATCCTAGCTTAAGGGACACGATTTCAATCGCACGCCACAAGAACTACAAGGAATCTAAAATGTAGTGCATCACTCAGAAACAAGATCACATCTGGGTGACCACTCGAGTCAGTCTGACTCTCTCATTTACATTTTTCATTCAGTATAATGTGTGCTTGAGTCTTGTGAAGCTAGTTAGGCTTTGTTTGACAAGTACATATGTGACAGAGAATGAGTGTAGCAAACCTGACATGACCTACATCTAGATAAAAACAAGAAGCATCGCAAAAAGGACCAAATCCATATCTTTCCTAGGGACACTAGCGCCTAGAAAAGACACCAATACCCAAGAGGACGTGTCCTTCCCTAGGCACTCTTGTACCTAAGGTCTGCACATGCCAATTTTAGAATCGGAGCTTGCACAACCTAGAATACACCCATTCATATCATTCACCTGGCTAGAATCAATCCAGACCTATGGTGGCAAGTTGCGTCATTCTCAAAACCCTACTTATCACTTGTGTTTGTATTTCCTTTACTTGATCTTTCTTGTTTATTATTATATATATTGAATTAACAATGTCCTTGTCTTCGATTTAATTTTATTAAATCATTTGGTGAACTTTTTTATTGATCAAACGCTAGCTTGCTCTAAGATCCTTTATTATTATATATTCTTCATGTCCTACCAAAATATGTTGCGAAACTATCAATCCAAGTCTAGTTATCCTAAGTATGACTCCATTCCTATGACTTGTGCTCAACCTTATTTCACCAATGGTGTGGATGAAGATGCTTTCTATCACAAGTCTCATATTTCCCCTACTTACAATCCAAACGGACCTTGTGTGTTTACCAATCTTTGTAACCCTGACCCTAATGTTGTACTATTACTCCCTATAGAGGACACTATCTATTTTGATCATGAGTCTATTGCTACTAATGGTACATACATTGAAGATCTAGGTGATTTTTCAAGTGAAGAATGTGTTGCTAATGACACTTATCTTTCTCATGAATCTCTTATCGTTGTCAATTCCATCATTTATGGCCATATCCCTCCTTTTTCTTCTTCTTCTCCCCCCCTTACATATGCACAAATATTTGGGACTAGCCATGTTGTAGCTAATATTTCTATTTCAAATCATTCTCCATCCCCTCCGCCTTCTACTTGTTTGTTAACCATTGTGCCTCAAGAGACATATATTTCTTCTTCTATTACATGTATGGCTCCTTCTATTGCTTGTGAGATCCTTATAACTAATGTTCCTACTATTTCTCATAATGTGTTATAATATAATTTTACTCATGATGTGTGTGTTGCTACTAATGATGTTTCTAAAGATAATGTACAAAATAATGATTATTTTAAAGAACATTTACATGTTGTTTGTTCTCCTCCTTTGATTGATCTTGTTGATAAATGTGTGAAAACCTCCATTCCTATTGAGGCTCATTCCATTCCTTCTAATAGTTACCCTCTTGATGATCCTAAAATTGACTTCCAACCTAATGTTGTCCTTATGTCTACCTACAATGGAAAAATGCAACCCCTTAATGATCCCCTTAATGTGTATGATATCCCTCCCCAAGAATTTATCTCTTATGCATGTTGTTGGTGATTTAAAAAGTAAACTTCATATTCTCACTCTTGAACGTAGGTCCTACCATGCTATTATTGATAATAATTCCCTTCGTGGCAATCCCATTTTTAAGAATATTTACAATTCAACCTTCCCTAAGGGTTTTACCATGCCTAATTTTTCACTTTTTATAGGACGGGTAATCCTTATTTACATCTTAAATCTTTTCACTTAGTTATGGCTTCATTTTCTAATGATATATTGTTACTACAAGATTTTCCTAGTAGTCCTACTTATATTTCTTCCCAATGGTTTCATCATTTTCCTAGTGGATCTATTAGTACTTATCTTGATGTGGAAGAGGTTTTTCTTAGACACTTTATTTCTAATAATGGTCCTAAATTTACATTTGAACATTTACCTTCTTTTCATCAAGGAAAGAATAAACGAATTCAAGATTATATTTTACATTTCAAGTCTTGCATGCATCATTTACTTTTTCAGCCTATTGATCTAGAAATGCAATACATCTTTTGTCGTGGCTTAATTTGTCATTTGAAAGAAAAGTATTTATATGATACATGTGAATCGTTTACTCTTATTTGCTTCAAATTTATAGCATTAGAAAAATAATTTCTTAATGATTGTATTGTTGTACATGTTTCTACTTCCTCTACTCCTACTCCACCTAGCACTTCTTCAATTCCTACCCCACATGGCACTTCCTCTTCTCTTCCACTTATTACACCACCTTCATGATCACCATCTCCTCCTAAATAGACTCATGCACATTTTCCACCCTTTCGTAGGCCTCCACCTTGTTTCACTCCACTTCCTAAGTGTGAACCATTATACTTTCCACCTTATGTTATGCCACATGATGTTTTACACACCTTTTTTTATGAGAAGTTGATTCATTTACCTTCCAATGATAATAATCCTCATCATCAGTTATAATGCAATCGTAACTAACCATTCTATAATTTCCATAGTATCAATGGTCATCATGACAATAATTGTTATGCTCTTAATGATTGTCTTCAATTGCTTGAGGACTAAGGTGTCATTTCCTATCATGCACACCATGTTGATAGATCTCCTTCCCTCATGTCACAACGCCTCCTGTCAGATTCTGTAACTTTTACTACCTCTCATCCTCCTCATGTCATCTTGTTTCCTTCTATGACTATGCATTATCCATCTACCTCACTTCTTCTTTGACCCTCACAGTGGGCCCCGAAGGAGCATCACTCGTCAATCTTAGATTCATATCCTTCTATTGATGTTGTGATCACTTTGGGTTTATCTTATGGCACTTATACTTGGGATATCACATCCATTGAGTCACTTGTGCATAGTTGTCACCTTCTCTCTTAAAAGAGGCCATATATTCATTTAATATATCATACACTTTTCACGTTTATCCTATACTAGTATGATTATTAGCACATGATCAATTATTTATTGCTTATCTTTATCAAAGGTCAAATTCTTATTCAACATACATGTCTATCTATATTTTCCTATCTAGTATCATATTTCTAACATCGTTTTAACATCTACACTATAATTTCCGACACATCAAAATACATCACACAGGAAACTCAATATAACTAAAGAGAAACATCATCGATAAAAACTATCATATATATATATATATATCAAAATGTTTTATAATACAACAATATAGGGTCTAAGCCATCTATATACATCATACATCATCCTCAGTACTGGAGGCTATAATTTCCCTAAAACTAGATACACTACCACTTGATCTCCGTCATTGGATTCGTGATTGTTGCTCCTCTAATCTCACTCGTAAGTCTTCTGCCTCAGCCACGACCTCCACATATCGACTATGGAACTCCACGTATCTCTCAAACAAATTGTGTGAGGTAACCATCTCCAACTACCCCTCACACTCGTGTCAACTTCATCCTCACCTCATATTGTTTGGACTACAAAATAGTGCATGTAATGTCTTCCCTCACCAGTAGATCAAATAAATAGGCATGTTCGCTAGCAATATGACCAACTCCTTCCACCTAACCTCCCACTCCTAACACATTCGGGGGCACATTGCACATCAACGTGTGTATCGACGTATCTATGATCAATCGCCAAAACTCATCACCTGTAATCATACAATCTCCATTAGTACACAATCATCGCATATATCAATATTGACATATCTTAAATCACAATCTATATAATCAATTTTACTTACGCTACGCAATTATCGCCATCACGGCATCCTCCTTGGGGGCACCTACATGGACTCCCACTGCCTGTTCACCCCCTATCAATCCACCTTCCTTACCTCCGGCTGTATCTACAACAAATGGATATAATAGCACCCATCGGTGTTCCACCCACCATAGTGTATAGGTCGTGGTACACCTGCATCATCAACTCTGCCCACCACTATATCTAGATCTCACTCCTCAGCTCCAAAAAATTATAGCTAATCCCCAGTATGCCTTGGCCTAGCTCCTACTCTCCTCATTGCTTAAACTGATTTATACCATATATATGGCTTTGGGGGCACATCCTGTGCAAGACCAATTGTCTAGACACTCACTCCCACTGAAATAGCTCGGTAACCCCTGGGAACCTGTCCTCTAGCCACATGGTACATCGAATGCACCACAACTCTATAACATCCTCCACCTACCCTCCATAGTCCCTATATGGTCTCCAAATAATAGATTTGGGCCCTATCTTGTCCAACTTAGCCCTATAAATCGTCGCATCAAATCAACGACACTTTAGGCCCACCCATTAGGCTGTAAATATATCTACTCGACCCCAATCTGCTCTTGGCCCACCCACTGGTCACATTATAGCTATGTGCTCGTATGTTGTATTGAAATTACTAGTATAATTTAGATTATGAGAAGCAATAGAACACCAAATAACACAATATTTCATAATAATATCTCAATATGCAATTATAGAAGCTTCGACACTTCGAGTAGGCAACCTCCAAACCAAATAATAAGACTCAAATACTCAAATGATCATGAACTACTACCTATAATCCCCTATATATACTATTCATATGTTATGGCCATCACCAAGGCTAACCTATTAAGCATGATAAAGTATAAATGATATAATAAAATGATATGGTAAGCCACAAGTTGGCTACTCATATCCTAATACAAGCAATAGGTTAAGGGTGTAGCATGCCCTTCCCCTTCAAACCAATGTTGTCCTCAACGTTGAATAATCTTGGATGTTGCTACAGAAAACCTTCATCCTCCCAAGTTACATCTTTTATGCTCAGATTCTTCCACTTGATCAGATATTCCTTAATGTCTCTGGTTCTCAGCCTCTTAGTACGTGTTTGCATAATCTTCTCTAGCTCCAAAATGATTCTTCCTTCCTCGTCAATTTCTAGTAACTCTGTCTAGGCTTCAAATTTCTATCCAATAACCTTCTTCATGCATGAAACATGGAATACTGGGTGTATGTGTGAAGATACAGGCAACTCTAGTTTATAAGCAACACTACCAATTTTTCTGTAGAACTTGATAAGGGCCATAATATTTAGGAGCAAGTTTGTTGTTCTTTTTCTGTTGCTTTAGGGACATCTATTTATAAGGCTGGAGACGTACAAAAACTCGGTCACCAATTTCAAAATGTCTTTCACTATGGTGTTGATATGCTTGTTGTTTCATCCTGTTTTATGCTAATGCTAAATTCTCCTTCAAACTAGCCAAAACTTGTTGTTGATGTTGAATGTGTTCCTCAACATCTCTGACCTTAGTTTGCACCCTCAAGGAGGAAGTGATAGAAGGTGGATGGTAACCATATAATGCTAAAAATGGGGTCATTTGAGAAGAGGTATGAAAAGATGTGTTATACCACCATTATGCAAGTGCTAGCCATTTAATCCATCTTTCTTTCTTATCTAATACAAAACAACGTAGAAGCCCCTCTAAGCATTTGTTGACCACTTCCATTTGCCCATCAGTTTGAGAATGATAAGATGAACTGTGAGCTAGCTGAGTACCCAAACATGAAAATAATTCCATCCAAAAATTGCTTGTGAAAATAGGATCACGATCACTTACAATTATCTTTGGGGTTCCATGTAGGCTTTGAACTGTCTCCAAAAAAATAGTTGCGACTGTACTAGCTGCAAATGGATGCAATAGGGCACAAAAATGGGCATATTTTGTGATCATATCCACAATCACGAAAATAACATTCTTACCCTCTGAACAAGGCAATCCAATGATGAAATCCATGGAGACCTCCTCCCATCTCTGGCTAGGAATCGGTAAGGGTTGCAACAGACCTGGTGTCTTAATTGTTTCCCCTTTGTTCTGTTGGCACACTAAAAAATTTGATACAAAATTTTGTACATCCCCTTGAGTCTTTCCCAAAAGAATTTTCTTTTTATTCTATGATATGTCTTCAAAAACCCAGAGTGTCCTCCAACAAGCAAGGCATGTAGCTTTGTAAGAATCTTATGCTTCAACTCAGAATCTTTACTCAAGTATAACATGTCCTTGTACCATAGGGCATTACCTTTCCACTCAAATTTGTTAGATGTCATAGATCCTTGCTTGATATTTTGTATTAGAGATTGTGTATCCTTGTCTTGATCCCATTCCAATCTTGTTTCATCCATCCAATCGGCCGTTAACATGGACATTCCACATAGTAAGGCATCTGCAGATGTATCCCTTCTAGACAACGCATCAACTACTACATTTTCTTTACCCTTTTTGTATATGATTTCAAAATCATAACCCAACTTTTTTGTTACCCACTTTTGTTGTTCCTCAGATGATAACCTTTGCTCCAAAAAGTATTTGAGACTATCATGATCAATTTTTACCTTGAAGTGTCTACCCATGAGATAGGGCCTACATTGCTTGACCGCATGAAGAATAGCCATCATTTCTTTCTCATAGACAAGTTTGAGTAGATATTTTCCTTTGAATTGGTGACTCTCAAATGTAATTGGTCTTCCTTTTTACATTAGAATTGCTCCCAATCCTGATCTTGAAGCGTCGCATTTAACAATGAAGGTTTTTGAGAAGTTGGGAGTAACCAAAATTGGGGTGTTGCACAAGGCCTCCTTCAGCTGCTCAAAGGATTTAGTGGTTAAGTCTGTCTAATGGAAGGCATCCTTTTTTAGCAATGCAGTGAGTGGGGTTGCTATTCTACCATATACCCACACAAATCTTTTGTAGTACCCTGTTAATCCTAGGAACCCACGAAGATTTTTGAGAGTTTTGGGCCTTGGCCATTCCACCATAGCTTTGATCTTCTGAGGATCAACTTTGACGCCTTCATGGGATACAATGTGACCCAAGTACTCTACCTCTTGTACACCAAAATAACATTTGGATGGCTCTGTATAGAGAGTATGTTTCTCCAAAACTTCCAACACTTTAATTACATGTTGTAAGTGTTCTTTCCATGTCTTACTGTAAATCAATATGTCATCAAAGAAAACTAATACAAATTTCCTTTAAAATGGCTTGAAAACAGTGTTCATCAAGCTTTGAAAGGTTGAAGGTGCATTTGTAAGACCAAAAGGCATTACCAAAAACTCATAATGGCCCTCATGAGTCCTGAAATCTATTTTATGAACATCTTCCTCTTTTATTCTAATTTGATGGTACCTCGAACAAAGATCTAATTTTGTGAAATAAATAGCACCATGCAATTCATCAAGTAAATCATCAATTACTGGAATAGGAAACTTATCTTTGATGGTGTACTTGTTGAGTTCTCGGTAATCTGGATACATCCTCCATGTTTCATCCTTCTTACATACCATGACCACTGGTGAAGAATATGCACTCTAGCTAGGCCTGATGATACCTGCCTTCAACATTTCCTAAACCATTTTATCGATCTCACTTTTCTAGGAATATGGGTATCTTTATGGTCAGATGTTAGGTGTTTGGATCCCTGGAATCAACTGAATGGCATGATCATGATCCCTAACTAGTGGTAGTCCCTTTGGAATTGCATCAAAAAAAGATGAGTGAGCATCAACAATCTTCTAAAGATCGGGTGGCATTGAAGACTCTGTATGTTGTACTTCTATGGAAAATAACTTTGCTATAAATCCATCTACTCCTTTTCTGAGAACCTTCTGCATCTGATGAGAGCTAATAATTTGTGGAGACTTAGCTACCATCCCATTCAATTGTATTGTCTTTCCATCTGAATGAAATCGCAAAAATAATTCTTGGAAATTCATCTCTATAGTATCTAAGGCTGTGAGCCATTGGACACCCAAAACAATATCTACCCCTCCCATAGAAATAAAAAACATAGGTGAGTCTAACATGTAGTTTCCCATAGAAAGCTTGATACTATTGCACTTTCCTATGCACTTGATTGTCCCACCATCCGCAATCATAACTTGCATTTCTGGAGCTGGGTAAATAAAACAATTGATGCGGGCAACTAACTTACTATTTATGAAGTTATGAGTACTCCCCGAGTCAATCAACACTGTCACCTTCTGTTTTTTTAGATAGCCAATAACCTTGAGTGTTTAAGGAGTACTAATACCTGACAATGCACGGCAAGAAATTGTAGGTTGGTGATCCTCTACTTCATCTTCTATTGGTTCCTCTTTCTCTCCTATAATTTCATCATCCTCATTACCTCCGTCAATATAGAACAACTTCTTCTCAGCACATTTGTGTCCTGGTCCATATTTTCTATCACAGTTTAAACATAATCCTTTTGCTCTTTTTTCTTCCATTTGTTGAGGAGTCAGTCTAATTGGCCTAGAAAATGAAGGGGAAGAGATACTACGGTCTCTGGTGTTAATGAAATGATGCCTCCTACTACAAAGAACTTTTTCCTCTGCTCGACGTGCCATGATAATAAAATCAGAAAGCTTGAGTGGATTAAACATACGTACCTCATGCTCGATGTGGTCGTTAAGACCCCTAAGAAATAGGTCATTGAGATTCTCTTCTAGTATATTCTCCACCCTTAAGGATAGGTTCTGGAATTGATGCACATAATATTTGACTGATCTTGTTTATCGTAACTTTTCTAATTAACTAAATTATTTCTCTGAAACATTGGAACTATAGTACAATTGCAACTCCTCGACAAAAAATTTCCAAGTGACACCAAGACCATTCTTCTGCCTCTGAGCACATAACCATCGATACCAAACGAATTGATCTGGTTCAAGATATCAGGATGCCAATGTCACCTTTTTTCCTGATGGTGTTTGATGTAGCTCAAATAAGTTCTCAATTTGATTTATCCAATTTAGGGGATTTTTACCACCAAATTTGTGCATATCCACTTTTGGCATCATGTTCCGTGGTTGCGAATAAGTTGGATTCTGATTGGGCTAGAAAAGTGATCCAACATGGTTATTTTGTCCATGATTTTGAACTGAAGATCCTCCTTGGTTGATATGGGCCAGATTTTAGCCATATTGTTTACCCTTTACATGTTACATGATATCATCCAACCAATGATTGATTTGGGCTATGTCTCCTTTATAGGCCATCTCAGATTGTACATTTCGTAGCTCATACTCAAGTTGGATCACCTTATGATCAACTAAGGTAAACCCTAGTGCTGAGGAATTTGTATTTACCCCTTATGAATCCTTCTCTTCAATCACTATCCCATATTTATCTGAGGTTTTACCCGGAGTAACCGGATTCTTTTTTGCTCTTGTGGAAGGCCCCACCATGATATCAAACCTTAGGGTTTAGGGTTTTGATACAAATTTGGCTGAATAGGAAAAAACACAGAGAAGATACTAATACTAGTTTTTTGAGAAATTTCTGAAAATGTAAAGAACTTGAAAAAATTCCACAATTTGCACCCTAGGGAGCGATTTTATGAAAAACCCTAAATTTGTAATAACTTGTGCAAAATAAATCAAAAAAGTCTGATATTTTCAAGGAACCTTACTTGAAATGTTTCACAACTTTGGTAAAAATATCTCCCACCAATTCACTCTAGTTCAAAATATATTGTGCAAACAAAAATTTAGGGTTTTTACCCTAATTTTGGCCCAGATCGCAGCTCTGATACCACTTGTAATGAAATTACTAGTATAATTCAGATTATGAGCAGCAATAGAACACCAAATAACACAATATTTCAGAATAATGATCTCAATATGTAATTATAATAGCTTCGCCACTTCGAGGGGGCAACCTCCAAACAAACCTACAATCCCCTATATATACTATTCATATGATATGGCCATCACCAAGGCCGACCTATTAAGAATGATAAAGTATAAATGATATAATAAAATGATATGGTAAGCCACAATTCGGCTACTCATATCCTAATACAAAGCAATAGGTTAAGGGCGTAGCATATGCCCATGCATGCAATAAAGCAGTAACACCTATCCCACCACCATGGTCTTCCTATGTGAATTGATACAAATCCTGTATAAGTGTTCTAATACACACCAACTCCATGGAGTTTGTGTGCCATGCTCCTAAATACTCTAGAAAATATCATACATCCTATAATAAATCGACACCCCACCTCCATCAATTGTCACACTCGATGCTAATATCACTACAATAAACTTCTGCAATCGCGAAACACCTTATCTAACAATTTCATCCAACATGATCAATGACTCCATCAGTACACGTGTCCCTACAAAATATTGTCTCGCAACCCTTTGTTGCCTCTGTGTATCTCCTAGGGCCATCTCTTATATCCTCCTCCCACAATCAACAATTGAAAGATCATATATACATCCTCTGATGCCACGGTCATCTCACATGTGGGTAACCAAAATGTACAAGTGTATGCACACCATCTCTCACATAGTGCAATCATCATGTGCAAATTATGGGGTACCTCCCCCAATCTTTTTTGGATTGCTTTACTTGGTTACTTTTAGAAGTAAATTAAATTCATTTCTCCAGATTACTCTTACTTCCGTCCCTTCTCTGAGAGTTTTTTGGATTGCTTTACTTAGTTACTTTTAGAAGTAAAGTAACTTCATTTCTCCATATTACTCTTACTTTCTTCCCTTCTCTGACGGTTTTTTGGACTACTTTACTTAATTACTTTTAAAAGTAAAGTAACTGCATTTCTTCGGATTACTCTTGCTTTCTTCCCTTCTCTGAGGGTTTTTTGGACTACTTTACTTGGTTTTAGTTTTACTTTGCAATTGTACTCCATAAAAACATTGCATTACTCCAAACTTCAATTTTTTCCATTTTTTCTTGATTTTTTCTAACTTTTTTGGATTTCTCTTGGACTGAGGAGTTAGAAAAAATAGTAGAGTGCCCCAAAGCCAATTTTTTTTCCTTTTTACCTTTTTTACTCAAATTTGGCTGAGTATTGAACTCTGAAACCTAGAGAGAAGAGAAATTGCATCCTAGCATGGTTCTTATTTATTGCAAAAGGGACTTGAAAATTACCTATTTTACAAATTCACTTTACTGAAGCAATGAAAGTGATCAAGTCCAAATTTCCTCAAGTTGTCCAATTTTTGCAAGGGGTGCAAAAATGGACAACAACTAGGCAGCAACAGTAGTCAGAAAACCTGAAATACACTAGGAGTTGCGGCAGTTGGAAAACCTAAAATACACTAGCAGTAGCAGCAGCAGTTGGAAAACTTGAAATACACTAGCAGCAGCAACAATTGAAAAACCCAAAATACACTGGCAGCAGCAACAATTAGAAAACCTGAAATACACTGGCGGCAGCAGTTTTGAAAACCTAAAACACTGTTCTTCAACATCCAAGGTGAATAACCAACTTTGGAATACTCTTGCTCTAGCTTCTGGACACTTAGTTATGAGCGAGGTTGAAATACATCTGGCAAGTGGAAATGTTTGAATTAGAACCAGAAGGCATTCATACAAGCATGATTACAATAGTATCCCATCTTGTTGATTTCCCCAAAATGGGACATTGGGAGTCCCACTAAGCATTTTTTGAAATTAGGTTCAAAAGCTACAACTAAGAATCACCAATAGCAGTTGAAAAAAGCCATGAAATACTCTTGCTACAGGACAATTTCTCAAATCTTCAAATATCCCTTGAGCATAATTCAACAGTTGGATTCTTAGGCAATCATCTTTCAGCACATTTGCTTTTACCCACGCCATGATATGAAACCATCAATTTTTAATGATTTTCCCAAATTTTCAGTGAGGATCCATGCAAAAACAAAATTCTTAAAGCTAATTTTATTTAACCTAGGGTAAGACCCAATTACAGAGGTCACGTGAGAGAAAACCTATGCATGGCCATATCCAAACTTAATTGATAGCAACAAATTTTGCGACATTTCCAGCTCTGGGTTCCTTTGCAAAATGTGAGAAAGAAGACCTGGGTACGATCATGAGAATGAAATCGGTTGAGAAAGGGTCTTAATCACGTACAAAAGTACACCCTTTTTTAATGGGGTTTTAATTCATGCTAACATTAATTTTAGTCAAATCAGTTGATGGATAATACCAATGTGTAGCTCAACTAGTGCGGTCAAGGAAGCATCTATTTCCTAGAAACAGAAGCTTATGGAGTATGAAGATGAGGTCCTTGGGATAACCTCTAAGGGATGAGCAATGGGAACTTTTGTAAACTCATTCCATGTCCAATATCATGAGTCGAGTGTCTGAAGCTGGAAACATGCATTGAGTGTCACAAGCACTCTATGGCTTGAAAACAAAACTACCTACTCTTCTTTAAAAAGAGGAAAAGGAATCTCAAATGAATCTTTTAATAGGAAGAGAGAAATAGATGCCTTTCCTCACAAACCTAGACCATGTAATTGATTTTGCAGTGAATATTGTCCTTAGCAAGAGAGAAAAACTATTCAGAAGTTAGTTTTCCACCCTTCTTCCCAAAGTATCAACAACAAATAAAACAAATACCTCCTTTAGTTTTTCTGCATTTACATTTGAGAAGTATTATCACTGATCTTTGGTGCATGCTAAATCTCATGCTCATGATCTAAAATGAGCATGATCAGTAGCAACTCTATCTTTGACTAAAAACTAGATAGATATCTTGGTCATGGGATTAATCTTTGTAGTTTACTCATTTATTTGAAGGTCAATCCCACATTTGGGGGCATCCTCATGTAGACTCTCCTTTCTTGAAGGTGATTGATTTCATGCTAAGATTATCACTTGTATTTTACAGACAACTCTACAAACAACTTTGCCTTCCTCCAAAACTATACTTTTGATTTTAACTAACTTCCCTTTGAAGTCATCATGGCTCTCCTCATTTAAACTTTAAGCAGGCATTTCATCTTCCCAATTCCTACCATGGATCATTTGTGGGACTCTCTGCAGCAAGAGGATTTTGGTACATACATGGTAAGACCAATTGGAGATAATACATATGTGATTTAGTTGGTTTACTACATATTTAGAAAGAGGGAAATAAGAAATCATCCTCTTCAAGATGGAAAAATGTGGTGTCTTCTTAGGTCCCAAATGAGAATTTTCATCAGAGGGATAATGTTTCCTTTTTAGGCATATGAATAAGACTTGAATTTTTAATCCCAAATGGAAATGTTTGGTATTCTTGAGGAATAGGGTTTCTTCCTAAGCTTGGATCAATGCCCAAATCAGAATCTAATTTTTTCAAATAATACTTAGAATTTCATACTTTGTGAGGGATTTGGGAATTTTTGAGGAATTGCGTCTAAGTCATGAGTTTGAAACTTGATGTTGAAAAAGGTGAGATGTATTCCAAAAGTTGAATTTCTTTGTATGGTGCTAAGATTTTTCATGAGGACCCCAATTTATCTGGTTTTTTCTTGAAGTGCCTTGTAAAATTGTAATTGTTCTCCTATGATCCCAAGTGGAAATAATTGATCTAAATTATTGAAAAAATATTTTTCGGTGCCTTTGAATGAAGAACTGTAATCCCTTTGAGACCCTGAAAACATTTTCTTGCAATGATTACATTTTCCTTATGTACAGTTGCCTCTATTTTTTATGTCTTGGATTTGATCAATAGGGATACTGATCTCCATTTCCAATCTCGAAAATTTATCAGGACTATCTTTGGGATACAATCTCACCACTGCAACTTGTCAGTGGGACCAGAAGAATTGAAATCAGAGTTGGAAGAGATCCATAAAGAGCCATGAATCAAGTGTATTTAATTTCAATGAGCCATGAATGGAAGGATGAATCTTAGGAAAGGAAGAAATGGATGAAAGGAAAGGTTTGTAGATGTAGTTAATGGCATCATTGAATTAGTCGGAGTGCTATATATTCTTAGAATTGCCTCCAAAGGATAATTTTCACATGAATAAGAAACTTCATATTGGGTTAAACTTGATGATGTGCTAAATAATTGTAAAGTGCATTTTTTGCATCTATGCTATGAATTGTTTGAATTTACATGACTTGAAATCACACATTTGTGTGGTTGCAACTTTTCATGCATACATGTAAGTTGTGAATAAATCATACGACCTGTCACAAATAGTTTGGTTTGAAAGGATGTTGTTTTAATCTCATTTCTTTGGTTGATGACATGAGGGTGTGTGGAAAATATTAAAAGCACTAGTAGATATGATGATCAGACGTCATCAGATGTGTTGAAATATATTTCCTAAGGCTGGAAATCAATAAGTTACACAAGCTAGAAAAATAAACTATGAAATTTAATATTTCCCACTTGGAGAAATGGACCATTTAGAGGTTTAAAAACATTAAGCTGAACATGTTAATGGTATATAACCTTAAAACTTAAACCAATCGAAGTTCCAAAAACTTTTAGAGTCAAAATTTCAACCGTAAAAATTAGGATTAACTGAGGATTTCACAATGGGACTATATCCAAGTTATGAGACTTGACTCATTGAGACAAACCTCTGAAGAAGGCTCCTCTACCTATTTCTACTGTTAATCTACTCCTAAGAAGGGAAATTCAACTATATCACTACTCTCTAATTCCATGGGAATATTGTGAGAAAGAGATTGATGAAAGGGAAAATTCTATGGGAATCCTAATGATGACAAACTAGATGAGGGGATAAACACTCTAATTTAGTGAAAACCTAAGTTTAAATGCACAAAGGAGAGGGTAGGAAAATGTGTCAACATGAGTTTGAAAAACACTCACTAAGGGAGGCAATTGCTTTCATGGAGCACATCAAATGGGATCCCTGTAAGATGGTAGTAATATATAGAACAACAAATTAACAATGAGAAATAAGGAAAGAAGATTCCTAATAAAATTCAAACTAAGGCTCCATTAGCCATCAAATTAACATAGTAACTTTTAATTCCTCAAGAAAGTGAACCAAAAACAATTACAGAATGCCTGAACCAATAGTAAGGATCTACATGCATGGCTCAAATATGAGGACCCTGCAACCAAAATGCAAAGGAATAATTTTATTTGCTCAAACCCTGTTGTATAATCCATTTTTTAGAAACCAAGAGGGTCTAACATTTACAAATGAGATCAATAATTTTCCATAGAAGAAGGAGAGATTCGAGGAGGTAAAGGGAGGGAAACATAATATTTTCAAATCCAACCACAAACAACCCAATAAATTCCTGCAAAATCACTCTATAGAAGTGTAAGATTTACCTCCCTATGTCATCTTGAATTCCCTGGAAGAGGACTTGAGGAAATATATAATCAAATCTAGGTGGTTGAGTTGTTTCTAATTTTAAATTAATGGCCTTCGTAATTTCCAGATGGTAACATTTCATCTACCAAATTGACCACATAAAATCTGATTTTGAAAAATCTTGGGAATGTAATTCATCAACATATTTCATTCAGGCCAAGTTATGAATTTGATCTCTAGTAGAAACTTTGATATGAATTTCATGCATTAAAAATACATGTGGTAGATGTTTCACGTGTCATTATCTTAGTCGACTGAAATTTCATTTGGATGATCTGGTCTATTTTTTTATATTTTCTATCACATGCATGCATTATTTGCAAAGTTTCAACAAGTAGGTCCTGACATGTTCTCATAGGTTGTGTGTTGTGCATTTTATCTGACAATTTGACACGTGACACTCAATGTTTGGCCAATAAGAATTCACTGCTAACGTGTGTCAAGAGTAGTCAATACCGAGAAATAGGATCTGTAGAGGCTACCGGAACTCAAGTAGAGGGTGCGTGATAATAAAATGTGCATATTTGTAAAGGTATGTAATTATATCTGTATGAAGAGAAGCACAAATCAACTATTCCTGGAAGCAAAATTTGACATGCAAGGAAAGTACTCGAAGGAATTTAAGATTGGAAAGGATAGTGTGAACGAGGAAGTGTGAGGGTCTTGGGAAAGAAAGTTGTTTGTAGAAATTATTCTTGAGTATAGTGAAATTCTTGTCCTTGACCATGGAAAGTAAAATAGTGAAAAAGGTAAATATAGACATAAAGGGGACATTTCTGGAGATAGAAGAATTTTTTATAGAAGGAGTGCTAGCGTTTTCTTTTTTAAAAAGTTAAACTCACAGGAAAAAGGCACAAGGAAGAATTTATTCATGTTCCCAAGAGTCACCAAAAATTGTTGGCTAGATTTTATGCTTGGCTACACATAAAAACCTAGGCAGTCATGGGATAAATCCCCTTCATTTAACGGTGAAGCTCCTATGTAGGATTTTTATTTATTCTAATTATTTTCTAGGGGTATTACTTTAATCACAAAGCTCATGAACCATAGCTTGGAAATTTTGTAGCAAGTAAGAATTGTGTTAGGAAAAGTTGTGAAACAAGAAGAGAAGAGGATGTATAACAGTGGTGAGAAAAAGTAGAGGATGTACTTTACAATAAGTAGATTGCAGAGCTTATTGTAGCCATAAAGAATAAATAAATACTTTGGAAAGGTCACAATTTTAGCCAAATGAAAAAGAAATTAATTTAGATTCATATTTTAAATAACACAAATTTTATCATAAAAATCTTCATAGAATGCACAATGAGACTTCTCAGACACAAAGTTCTCCATAAATCCATCTTCTTCTTATTCAATTCTAGCCAGGTTACACAAATAACATTCAAGAATCTCAACACAAAATTTGAGATCTTTAAATTCATGCACAAAATTACAATAACTGATTTCCAAAAAGTTCTAATCCCTTGGTTCATAGGATTCTCCTTACATTTATAGATACCAAGAAAGGTAATACAACTAGGAGACATTAATTACTTTTCTACATGTACTTACTACAAAGCTGTGAGAAGTTGAGAATTTTTCTCCTTAATAATCTTTTCTTGACATGCATGATATTAGAATGTTCTACAATTTAAAATAAAATCAATTAATTTGCATGAGGTGCCAACTATTACTAAGTAATTGAATTTTTCAAAATAACTTAAAGTAATGGCTTTCAACTAGATTACTTAAGTTTTACAATTCAACTTGATTACTTAATTACATTTTCTAGAAAAATGAGAAGAAAAAGAAGAAGAAACTATTCCAGCTAAAGAACCTCAAATCTTGGCCAACTTGCTCTGTATGTTGAAAAAATAGCCTTTTGGTAATTTGAAAAAATCCTATTTTGTACTATGAGTGTTTTTCCATTTTTCTCCCATCTACCCTTGCCAAAATTAGATTTTTTGAATTCCATGATGTAGGTCTTGATGAGAGGTTTCTAGAAAGTCCAATATCTTGAAAATCAAAGCACCTAAGAAAACGCTATGGCCATTCAAGTTTACAAAGTGTCATTACTGTCTTTCTTCTCTACGGGATTTCGACCGACCACTGCTAGAGGTTTTAATGCCACTACTTCTGCATATAGTGCCATCTAACTAAGTTTGATTTTTATTATTCTATGGTGAGGAGAAGGTCAAGAGATTTCCAGAAAGTCCAAGATCTCGAAAAACGGACTACCTAGTCAAAAGTTATGGCCATTCGGGTTTTCAACCCCCATTACTGCCATACTTCTTTGTTGACCCTTTTAGTGGTTTGGACCCCCCATTTTGTGCTGGAGATGTTTTTTTCTATTTTTCTCCCATATACTCCCATATAAATTTAATTTTCATTATTCCATGGTGAAGAGGAGGTTGAGAGCTTTCTAGAAAGTCCAAGATCTCAAAAAACGGAGAACCTGGTCAAAAGTTATGGCCATTCGGGTTTTCGACCCCCCATTACTACCTTACTTCTCTTCTCTGAGGGTTTTGGACTCCCCATTACTACTTTACTTCTTTATTGTGGTACTTTTAGAAGTAAAGTAACTTCCCATTTCTGCGTTACTCTTCTATTAGGTTTTTCGAGCCCCCATTACTACCTTACTCTTCTATGAGGGTTTTTTGACCCCCATTTACTTAGTTACTTTTAGAAGTAAAGTACCCCCCATTCATTTCTCTTTGGGGGTTACAACCCCTACTACATTCTTCCCTTCTTTGAGGGTTTTTTGGACTTTTTACTTGGTTACTTTTAGAATTAAAGTAACTTCATTTATCCAGATTACTCTTGCTTTCTTCCCTTCTATGAGGGTTTTTTAGATTCCTTTAGTTAGTTACTTTTAGAAGTAAAGTAACTTCATTTCTCCAAATTACTCTTACTTTCTTCCCTTCTCTGAGGGTTTTTTGGACTTCTTTACTTAGTTACTTTTAGAAGTAAAGTAACTTCATTTCTCCAGATTACTCTTACTCTCTTCCCTTCTTTGAGGGTTTTGTGGACTGTTTTACTTGGTTATTTTTAGAATTAAAGTAACTTCATTTCTTTGGATTACTCTTACTTTCTTCCCTTCTCTGAGAGTTTTTTGGACTACTTTAGTTAGTTACTTTTAGAAGTAAAGTAACTTCATTTCTCCGAATTACTCTTACTTTTTTCCCTTCTCTGAGGGTTTTTTAGATTATTTTACTTAGTTATTTTTAGAATTAAAGTAACTTCATTTCTCTGAATTACTCTTGCTTTCTTCCCTTCTCTGAGGGTTTTTTAGATTGTTTTACTTAGTTACTTTTAGAAGTAAAGTAACTTCATTTCTCTGGATTACTCTTGTTTTCTTCCCTTCTCTGAGGAATTTTTGGACTGCTTTACTTTGAAATTGTGCTACATCAAAACTCCGCATCACTCCAAACTTCAATTTTTTCCATTTTTTCTAACTTTTTTAGATTTCTCTTGGACTGAGGATTTAGAAAAAATAGTAGAGTGCCCCAAATCCAATTTTTTCCCATTTTACCATTTTTACTCAAATTTAGCTAAGTATTGAACTCTGAAGCCTAGAGAGAAAATAAATTGCACCCAAGATGGGGTGAGAAAAATAATTGTCAATGCACTTGCGCAACCATTATCCCAAGGTTACTTCAACAAACATAAAATGTTTTGAGGAGAGAACCTCTAAAATGAATAGAAACAAGCTACGCATAGACCATTGCCAATTCACAGGCATAACCACTCGACCCCTAGATGTGTGAGATTCTAAGCAATTCTTTGGTCCCCCTCTAAAATTGTATAAAACACTTCCATAATTTTATATGGAAGTCCCTAGCTAATGTACGATCTAATCATAATTTAAAACATTCACACCCCATTGCTTGGATGGGTGGGAAACCAAGGGTTACTTCTGCGTAACATAAAATGCTTTGAGGATGGAATTGTCAAAATGATTGGAATCACACTACATAGAGATGAGGTTACATCCATTAGGAAAATAATGCCATTATTGCAATCACACGTGCTCAAAAGATCTTTCAATACAAGGAATAGAGAGCACCAAAGAGAATGTGAGTGGCACAATTTCTAGTAATGTGTACTCAAAGCCCACAAAATCTTAGACAACAACATTAATACATGAAAAGGGCCAAATTCTTCCTTGACTTATGTGAATCAGTTGTCACTCAATTAGAGGAGTGTAGTCACTAAAATATGCACTTATTACTATTACGTTACGCCTCTCATATGTTTTTATATACATTATTTCTAGGCACTGGTGACACCTCTTTGGTCCTTTTCTTTCTTTCTTTGATTATGCTTATGTATTTTATCTGACATTTGCATCTTTTTGGTCGAGTCATAGGGATCCATGTTCCTATCCTTTACTCCTTTTTTTCTTACTTGTTTCAGAATAGTACCGCCCAGACAGGACATTAGTGCCCAGGTGTTAATGACCTTCTAGGCACTTTTATCCTATTTGCTTGGTTTTCTCCTTTGTCACTTTGTTTTGGCTTTTGGGTATTTTATCATCTTCTTTTCAAAATTCACAACCTAGGTCAGCTTTTGGTGTCACTATGTGCCAAAATTCCAATAAAAAAACTCATATAGAAACACAACATACTAATTATTCTAAGGGGGCAATCGGGGCTATCAATTTCTATATCTACCACATATAAAAAACAACATGGGCTGCATTATTCATTGCATAGGGGGGGGGGGGTTATTCTGAATTCCATATCACACATTATTGCATTGGGACAAAGTAGTTATAGATTATTTGTGTGAATGGCACTATGGCATCCTAGCTCAAGGGAAACGATTTCAATCACACACCATAAGAACTATATGGAATCTAAAATGTAGTGCATCACTCGGGAACAAGATCACATTTGGGTGACCACTTGGGTCAGTCTAACTCTCGCATTTACATTTTCCATTCAGTCTAATGTGCACTTGAGTCTTGTGAAGGTAGTTAGGGTTTTTTTTACAAGTACATGTGCAACAGAGCATGAGTGTAGGGAACCTGACATGACCTACATCAAGATAACAACAACAAGAAGTGACACAAAAAGGACCACATCCATATATTTCCCGAGGACACTAGCGCCTAGAACAGACGCCAATGCCCATGAGGATGTTTCCTTCCCTATGAGCTCTTATACCTAATGTTTGCACATGCCAATTTTAGAATCAGAGCTTACACAGCCTAGAATACACCCGTTCAGATCATTCACCTCCCCACAATTAGTCCAGACCTACGGTGGCAAGTTGAGTCATTCTCAAAACCCTACTTATCACTTGTGTTTGTATTTCCTTTTCTTGATCTTGTTTGTTTACTATTATATATATTGAATTAGCAGTGTCCTTATCTTAGATTTAATTTTATTAAATCATTTGGTGAACTCGTTTATTGATCAAACCCTAGCTTGCTCTAGGATCCTTTATTTTTATATATTATTCATGGCCTACCAAAATATGTTGCGAAACTATCAATCCAAGTCTAGTTATCCTAAGTATGACTCCATTCCTATGACTCGTGCTCAGCGTTATTTCACCAATGTTGTGGATGAATCTTCTTTCTATCACAAGTCTCATATTTCCCCTACTTACAATCTGAGTGTACCTTGTGTGTTTACCAATCTTTATAACCTTGACCCTGATGTTATATTATTACTCCTTGTAGAGGACACTATCAATTCTGATCATGAGTCTATTGCTATTAATGATACATGCATTGAGGATCTACTTGATTTTTCAAGTGATTAATGTGTTGTTAATGACACTTCTCTTTCTCATGAATCTTTTATTGTTGTCAATTCCATCATTTATGGCCCTATACCTCCTTTTTCTTCTTCTTCTCCACCCCTTACATATGCACAAATATTTGGGACTAGCCATGTTACAGCTAATCTTTCTATTTCAAATCCTTCTCCATCCTCTCCATCTTCTACTTGTTTGTTAACCATTGTGCCTCAAGAGACTTATATTTCTTCTTCTCTTGCATGCATGGTTCCTTCTATTACTTGTACATGATCCTTATTGCTAATGTTCCTATTATTTCTCATAATGTGTTATAATCTGATTTTACTCATGATACATGTGTTGCTATTGATGATGTTTCTAAAGATAATGTACAAAATAATGATTATGTTAAAGAACATTTGCATGTTGCTTGTTCTCCTCCTTTGGTTAATCTTGTTGATAAATGTGTGAAAACCTCCATTCCTATTGAGGCTCTTTCCATTCCTACTACTAGTTACCCTCTTGATGATCCTAAAATTGACTTCCTACCTAATCTTGTCCATATGGCTACCTACAATGGAAAAATACAACCCCTTAATGAATCCCTTAATGTGTATGCCATTCCCCCCCCCCCCAAGAATTTCTCTCTTATGCATGTTGTTGGTGATTTACAAAGTGAGTTTCATATTCTTACTCTTGAAAGTATGGCCTACCATGCTAGTACTAATAATAATTCCCTTTGTGACAATCCCATTCCTAAGAATATTTACAATTCAACCTTCCCTAAGGGTTTTACTATGCCTAATTTTTCACTTTTGATAGGACGGGTAATGCTTAGTTACATCTTAAGGCTTTTCGCTTAGCTATGACTTCATTTTCTAATGATAAATTGTTACTAAAATCTTTTCATAGTACTATTACTTATATTTCTTCTCAATGGTTTCATCATTTGCCTAGTGGATCTATTAGTACTTATCTTGATATGGAAGAGGTTTTTCTTAGACACTTTATTTCTAATAATGGTCCTAAAGTTACATTTGAACGTTTACCTTCTTTTCATCAAGGAAAGAATGAACCAATTCAAGATTATATTTTACGTTTCAAGTCTTGCATGCATCATTTACTTTTTCAGCCTATTGATCTAGAAATGCAATACATCTTTTGTCGTGGCTTGATTCATCATTTGAAAGAAAAGTTGTTATATGATACATGTGAATCATTTACTCTTATTTGCTTCAAAGTTATAGATTTAGAAAAATAATTTCTTAATGATCATATTGTTGTACATGTTTCTACTTCCTCTACTCCTACTCCACCTAGCACTTCTTCAATTCCTACACCACATGGCACTTCCTCTTCTCTTCCACCTATTACACCACCTTCATGATCACCATCTCCTCCTAAATATAGTCATGCACGTTCTCCACCCTTGTGTATGCCTCCACCTTGTTTCACTCCACTTCCTAAGTATGAGCCATTATACTTTTCCACCTTATGTTATGCCACATGATGTTTTACACAACTTGTTTTATGAGAAGTTGATTCATTTACCTTCTAATGAGAATCATCCTTGTCATCAGTTACAATGCAATCGTAATCAACCATTATGTAATTTCTGTAGTATCAATGGTCATCATGACAATGATTGTTATGCGCTTTATGATTTTCTTCAATTGTTTGAGAACTAAGGTTTCATTTCCTATCACGCACACCATGCTGATAGATCTCCTTCCCCTATGCCGCAACGCCTTCCACCAACTTTTGTAACTCTGACTACCTCTCGTCCTCCTCAGGTCATCTTTTCTCCTTCTATGACTATGCATGATCCATCTACCTCACTTCTTCTTTGACCCTCACAGTGGGCCCAAAGGAGCATCACTTGTTAATCTTAGGTTCATATCTCTCTATTGATATTGTGATCACTTCAGGTTTATCTTATGGCACCTATACTTGGGATATCACATCTATTGAGTCACTTGTGCATAGTTGTCACCTTCTCTCTCCTTAGAGGCCACATATTCATTTCATAGCATACACTTTTCATGTGTATCCTATATTAGTATGATTATTAGCACATGATCAATTATTTATTGATTATCTTTATCAAAGGTCAAATCCATATATACCTATCTCTAGGTGTGTCCTGTGGGTAGTATCATGTGTGTTTGTTTGTCATGTGTCTATACATCTACACTATAATTTTTGAAACATAAAAATACATCACATAGGTAACTCAATATAGCTAAAAGTGTAGCATGCGTCAACAAGTGTGCATGTGTATGTGTGCGCGTGCGCGGTAACTCAAGTGTGCATACACCATGTCTCTGTGGTGTGTCATGGGTGTACCTATATATATGTATGTACATATATGTGTGTGTGCGTGTGTGTGTGCGTGCACACACACACACACACACACACATGTATGTGTATGTGTATGTGTATGTATGTATATGTATATATGTATATACATATAGATACATATACATGTGCGTGTGTGTGTGTGTGTGTGTATATGTATATATATATATGCACGCATGTGCACACATATGTATGTGTATATGTATAATGAGGCCTAATCTATATGTATATATGTACGCGTGCACATGAGCACACACACATATATATATACACATACACATATACACACATATATATATATACATATATGTGTGTGTGTGTGTATGTATGTATATATCTATGTATACATATGTGCGTGGGTATAGATATAGTGTACATATGTGTGGTATATATACATACATATATATATACATATATATATACATATATATATATATATATATATATATATATATATATATATGTATGTATATATATGTGTGTGTGTGTGTGTGTGTGTGCATGCGTGTGTGTGTGTGCATGTGTGCGTGTGTGCGCGTGTGTACATACATATATGTGTGTGTGTGAGTGCGTATATGTGTGCGTGGGTGCGTGTACATACACATATATACATACATGTAATGCATATGTGCGTGCGTGGGTGTGTATGTGTGTATATATATATATATATATATATCTCAAAATGTTTGATAATACAACAATCTAGGGTCCAAGCCCTCTATATACATCATACATCATCCTCAGTACCAAAGGTTATAATTTCCCTAGAACTAGATGCACTCAATCTTGACTCGTGATTGTTGCTCCTCTAATCTCGCTCGTAAGTCTTCCGCCTCGGCCACGGCCTCCGCATGTTGACTCTAGAGCTCTATGTATCTCTTAAACACATTGTGTGAGGTAACCCTCTCCAACTACCTCTCACACTCGTGCCAACTTCATCCTCACCTCATCTTGTTTGGATTGCAAAATAGTGCATGTAATAGCTCCCCTCTCCACTGGATTGAACAAATAGGCGTGCTCGCCAGTAATATGATCAATTCCCTCCACCCAACCTCCCACTTTTAACACATATGGGGGCACGTTGCCTATCAACATGTGTATCGACATATCTATGATCAATCACCAAAACTCATCACCTGTAATTATACAATCTCCATAAATACACAATCTTCACATAGATCAATATTGACATATATTAAATCACAATCTATAAAATGAATTGTGCGCGGTACTTATGCGTGTATGCGTGTGTGTCGTCATGCATGACATCCTCCGTCAGGGGCAACTACATGTACTCTCGCGTGCGTGCGTCCACCCCATATCGGTGTGCATGTGCCTTGCCATTCGTGCCGCATGTACAACAACTGATGTGTAATAGCACCCATCAGTGCTCCTCCCACCATAGTGTATAGGTCAGGATACACCTTGCATCATCAACTCTTCCCGCCACTATATCTAGATCTCAGTACTCAACTCCAAGAAACTATAACTGTGAGAGCCCTAGTAGGCCTTGGCCTAGCTCTAACTCTCCTCATTGCTTGAACTGATCTATACCATAAATATGGCTCTAGGGGCACATCATGTGCAAGACCAAATTGTCTAGACACACACTCCCACTGAAATAGCTCTGTAACCCCTGGGAATTTGTCTTCTAGCCATATGGTGTGTAGAATGCACCACAACTCTGTAGCATCCTCCACCTACCCTCCATAGTCCCTATATGGTCTCCAAATAATAGCTTTGGGCCCCATCCTATCCAACATAGCCCTATAAGTTGTTGTATCAAACCAATGGAACCTCGGGCCCACCCATCAGGATGCAAAAATCTCTGGTCTGACTCCAATCTTCCCTCGTCCCACCCAATGGTCACATTATAGCTATGTGCTCATATGCTCATGTATGCAATAAATAAGTAGCACATATCCCACCACCATGGTATTCCTATATGAATTGATACAAATCATGTATACATGTTCCAATACACACTAAATCCATGCAGATTGTGTCCCATGATCCTAAATACTCTAGAAAATATAGGTTAAGAGATTTTCAGCACCTGTTGGAATGCACAAAACGGATGTCGTACACTCCAAATGCAGTCTGCATAGGAACAGGATGTTCGGATTACATTTCCAAAACACAAGCAATGATGTAGTGGTTGGGCATGGGTGCACTGAAAAATGGGTCGTCAGCGTCGCGGAGTAAAAATACGAGGGTGGTCTTAAAATGCCATTTTTTCGTCGCTCGAGAGTGTAAAAAATTGGTCATTTAAGGGGCCCAATTTTATTTAGGAGGGGTTCCTGGCCTCCTTAGTGTTATAATCATCTCATCGAGCTACTCGACAAGTTAAGACCGAGCCATCATTGAGCTAGAAGTCGAGTTGAAGGCGAGTCATGAACGAGCCAAGCACCGACCTACTTTTGCAAGCTAGGAGCGAGTCACACTGGTAAGTTAGCAACAATTCAACATTGGGCGAGTTGAGCCAAGTTAGTGTGTCAGATGGCGAGTTGGGTTGAATCACCAACTACTCCCCCACCAATTGGGCCCTCCAACAACAATTATCTCGTGAACAAACCGAGCCACATGGGGCAAGGCAAGGTTAAGTGGTCTAAAGATTGGTTCAAGTGGGTGGTTAGAGCCTTAAAAAGGCAAGATAAAAACCTCCACCCACATATGTGGTATAATATTCTCCCACCAAACCGATATGCTACGTGGAAGGTAGCCATGCATAGGCTAATCCACACAAATGTGGGCAAACAGTGGCAGTTTTAAATCAAGGAACGGGTTAAACATCCCACATGGAGGGCACTAAAGCAAAGGCGGTCACTGTGGAATGACCCTCATAAAATTACATGGGATAAATATTATCGAAAAGGAGGCCGCAAAGGCTAAGGGAAATGGGATTCGAACCCCTAACCCATCAAGCAAAAGATAAGCTCAAACTGTTACGCCACATGGAGAAGGCTAAATAAAATCCTAAAGATATTTGTTTTATCCTTAAATTTTGGGATGCCTAAGCCTATATATAAGGCCCTTAGAGCATCACTTCTACACACAAGCTCTCCTCATTTCTCAAAGCTGAAGCAAAGAAAGTAAGGAGGAGGAAATGAAGTGTAGAATCCTTAGGAAATTGTTAAGGCATTATATGGAGAAGTAAGACCTATTTAATAGGTATGAAAAATAGTAAGACCTATTATTATTTTTAATAGGAAATGATGATAGAAAATACCTATTATTATATAGGCACTTGTAAAAAATCGAGAGTTATTATTTTTAACTCACTGATCAGTTTAAAGGCCTAATTAAAGCCTTATTCTAGTGTGAGATCCCAGAGATGCCATTATTAATCCAAAGGACATGACGAAGCACTGAAAAAGCACACGGAGTTATGATTTTTGATACGTTGGGCGTATCACCAAGTTAGTTACTTGGAGGCCACATAGGAGGGTCATAATTATTATTGAGCTCGTTGACAACACTGGGTTTTATTTTAGCTATGCGTAGAAGTTGGATGCCATGCAATAGAGTGGAAGATGATCGCCATCGTCACCAAACATTGGATATGATCTTAGCTTTTCATATAGGCTAGAGGCCATGCAAAAAAGTGGAAGATGATCGTCGACATTTTCTGACTTAGCACCGTGTAGAGGCAGAGATTGTGCAGCGGAGTGGAAGTCATCAAGAGGTGTCAAACCAGGGAGTTTTGTCGAAGCACTGAGCTTCCAAGACTAGTCTTGGATCTTTGGATTTAATTGGCACCAGGTTCGGTTGAACATTCATTGTAGTATTGTCAGTTTATTTGTACTTTACAATCGGATTGTTATAATGAATTTGTTCATCCATTAGCAAACCCGGAGACATAGGCATCTACCGAACTCTGTTATCAACTGATTGTGCAGTGTCGATTATTTTCTTGCATTGCATTCATTTAAGTTGATTCATTTCAGGGAAAAATCAGTATCAAATTAATTTTCCTATAAGGATTACGCGGGTCAAGGAAAATTTTATCTGGTTTATGGATCAGTTACTATAATTCTTATATTGTGATTCACAACAACTAATTCCTAATTACCATTTCTTTTATATCTTTAGCACTGTTTATCCATTTTTCGCATCGTCTGCAGCATTAGAACCACATTTTTGATATATTTTTTATTGTATATTCCTTGAAATGCCTCTTTAGCCTTATTTCTACGATAGTCGCGTATTACACTTGTTACTACATTGACTCCGCATTTGTCTCCAAGGCATTTTACTATGTTTTTTTCAGCTCAAGGCTCGATGATTGACATCTCCCCTCTTTGTCAAAAGGTGGAAAACATTTGAGGTATCTTATTACCCCTCCTTCGAAAATCCAAGCAATTTTGTTCAAGTACGATATACAAATATCCAATATTCCAAGCAATCAAAGCAAATATACAAATCTTACGAAGGTTATGATCCAAAATGAAAATTTCTAATCTATTCCAAGTAGCAACAAGTCCACATTTTCACATATTCTCAAAAAAATCCCTCAAATGACCTAAATTGGGGGTAAATCAATCCTTGTAAGCAATTTCCAATACAATCAAATTTAAACAAATACCATGTTTCTAAATCAATACTAACATTTGCAAATTATATTCCAAAGTACCAATTTTTCCTCCTAGTTGACCTAACTTGGGAGCCAATCCAATATATCAGGAATTGTTTTTTCAATTTACCAGTAAGTTACACCCTTACATCGTAGAGTGTGGGTAAGGAGACGTCATTACCTTTCCTATACCGCTTTATGAGGGTTTTTGGGACCTAGTAGGAAAGTTACAAAATGGATTCTTATTGTCCTCTATTGCAGTAGAACTCATTTTTGAGAAAGCATCATGGTCGAAAGGTGAAATAGACTGCTTTCCCAACACTATTCCTCTAGTGTTGAGACACTTAAATCCTTAGTTTAGCATCAAGACGCTAAAATTCTAAGTTTAGTGCTAGGGTGCTCAAATCCTAAGTTTATATGTTGATTCAAGAACTGATCACTCGGGATCCCTCCTTCAATCTCCAAGTTTCAAAGTCTCTTCAAAGTCTCTTATATCTCCTTGGCAAGTTTGTATCCAACATATCCTCTGTGAAAACATAGGTCACCCCGCATGGATCAAAATGTTGGTTCATGGTTCGCCAAGCTACGTTTCTTTCTATCAGTGCATTCCAACTATGACTCCTTCAGTTCACTTCAGGTACACTCCTCTTATATCCTTTATACTACTTGAATTTCATCCAAATAGCATAAAGGGGGGCTATATAGTCACTAAAATATGCACTTATTACTATTACATTAAGTCTCTTGTATGTTGTTATATACATGATTTCTAAGTTTGGAAACTAGGCATTGGTGACATCTCTTTGGTCTTTTTCTTTCTTTGTTTGATTCTACTTATGTCTCTTATCTGACATTTGCATCATTTTGGTTGAGTCACAGCGATCCTTGTTCATCTCTGTTATTTTGTTTCTGCTTACTTGTTTCAAGATAGTATCGCCCAGACATAACAGTAACGCCCAGGCACTAATGTCCTTTTGGGCGCTTTTGTTCTATTTGATTGGTTTTCTCCTTTATCAATTTGCTTTGGATTTTGGGTCTTTTATTATCTTATTTTCATGACCTAGGTCATATTTTGGTGTCACTATGTGCCAAAATTCAAACAAAGAACTCATATATAATCACAACCTACTAACTATTCTAAGGGGGTAATTGGGGCTATCATTTTCTATATCTACCACATATAAAGAGAAACACAACGGACTGCATTTTGGGTTGCATTATTCATTACATAGTGGGAGGCTATTATGCATTTCATATCACACATTCTTGCATTAGGACAAAGTAGTTGTAGCCCGTTATTCTTTATGGGACTGACACTAGGACATCCTAGCTCAAGGGACATGATTTCAATCACACACCACAAGAACTACATGGAGTCTGAAATGTAGTGCAGTGCTCGGCAACAAGATCACATCGGGGTGACCACTGGGGTCAGTTTGATTCTCTCATTTACATTTTTAATTTAGTCTAATGTGTGGTTGAGTCTTGTCCAGGTAGCTAGGGTTTGTTTGTAAGTACATGTGTGATAAAGCAGGAGTTCAGCGAACCAAACGTGACCTATAGCGAGCTAATAACGACAACAAGCGACACAGAAAGAACCAAATCCATATTTTCCCCAATGACACTAGCACCCAGAATAGATGTCAGCACCCAGAATAGATGTCCTTCCCTAGGCACTCCTCTCCCTAAGGTCTTCACATGTCAATTTCAGAATCAGAGCTTACACAGCCCAGAATATGCATGTTCAGATCATTCATCTACCCAAAATCAATCCAAACCTACGGTGGAACCCCTACTTATCACTTGTGTTTGTATTTCATTTGTCTAATCTTGTTTGTTTATTGTTACATCTATTTAATTAGAAGTGTCTTTATCTTAGATTTAATTTTATTAAATCAATGAGAAAACCCCAACAATTGGCACCATGTCCAAAAGATGGTGTCCCCCATCCTCATTACACAATCAATACCATCAAGGAAATAACACAAGCACACTCAACCACTCCCAAAAAAAATTGGAGGTTGTAATGAGGGGCACACCCACATATTATGAAGAAACCTCCAAAAACAATGGGATTATTGTGTAACACATGTCACGTATATTACTTAGTGGACATGGGTTGGACGAGGGTTTTGAAAGTCTTAACAGTGGCTCGAGGCCAAAGCTATTTATTAAATATTGTAATTGTACAAGTTATGATGTCATGTAAACTCAAGTTATATCAACTCGAGTTTTGTTGTAACTTTGTGTACACATGTTCTCTTTATTTAAGCAATTTATGCCCATGTATCAACTGAACTAACACTAATAGGCCCTTATTTAAGAAAAAATAGTACAACTTATAAGCAAAAAGTGTAACATGTTGTATTAGAAGTGTTGTATATTTTCAATCTCATTGTTCTTTTTTTTTTTTAAATCATGTTTTATTAATATTAGAGACAACGTGGAGTTATAGGTCGTTTGATTGACACATTTATGTGTGGAGGCTCTAGCGTTCGTGCTTCAACACACCATGACATGGAGGAGTTAGATGACCCAACAAGGCAACCTTATACATCTGCACGTCCATTGACCTCCACACACCCACCTCAGAGTTATTGGTTTACAATTTGTTTGTAAATAAAGAGTATTTTTTCATATTTACATAGCTTAATCATATAGCTTTATAATGACAAGTCTACTAGTCTTCGGGAACTTCTTCGTAGCAGTGGTTGTCCCTCAACATCCAAGGACCAATCACTGAGGTTTAATTTTATAGTTTTTTAAATACAATTTTATTTAATTTGATTGATTAAATTACAATATTTTATAACTATTTATTGTCGTTCAAAAATAATAGCACTTCATTATAACAAACAAGTCTACTTTGCTTATAGACTTGGAGGAGGGGGGCGATATGAGTACACGCTCCTCAGCTGCAACAAGGGAGTCACCACCTCGGAGGTATAATTATTTTATTTTGTTATCAAATTGATTTTATTTCATTCACTAATGACAACTTATAATTTTATTTTAGATTCACACCTACTCCGACTAAAACAAGAAAACGAAGACGACATAATATCCCCCCATCTAGCCTCAATGACATACCCTAATTCACTAAGGGGGATGACGAGGAGAAGGACGCGCCAAGAGACCCTCTCGTCTTATCTGTTATAGGTATCAACATAGAGTGAAAGGGGCCTTGGAAATGACTCTCTATGTAAATAATGTTGGCAACATACTAGAGGATGTTCGGGGAAAGTATGTATTTTAATATGGTTTTATTTAAGTGCCTTAATAAGTTTTTGTTAACTTACCCTTTTACTATTTTGTTAAAGTCAACTTATTCATTTTTTGTTTTATTAATATTGAAACAAATATGATATATTTAACCTTTTTAATTTTTGGCTTTCAAGTATTTCAAGAAAAGAATTGTTGATTGAGTGCACAACATATTCAAATCATATTATCAAAGAGAGTGGAATGAAGTCCTAGAAGAAAATTATAAGGCGCTAATTGAATTAACTCAACTGATTTTAGGAGTTCACACTATAAAACATGATTATTTAAAAAAAATGCAGCATAGGGGTTTAGGATAATTAAGAGGCATATCAGGGTAACTTTATTGTGTAAATGACGCATTTAAAAAAATCATGTTCTTTTACTAATTATTTTATATCTATATTGTGCAGCTAAAATATGAAGAAAATGTTGATGTGGAGAGGAGACTTCTTCGACTGCCCAATGTACTTGAAGAAGCTTGGAATGACCTCTATGACAAATGGCTCTGAGATGATAATAATAAGGTTGCATGTTAGTTAACTCAATTTATGATATTTGAAATTTTAATTTTTTTATCAATTAAGTACTTAACAAATATTATTAACGCGGAAGGAAAAGTAACCTATCATTAGGTTACGAAGCACGTATAAAAAAAGGAGGACAGGTGACCCATCGAATGGGACAACACAGTTTAGCGAAGTTAGTAAACAAATTTGTAATTTCAATATAAGTACTTATTCTACAATTTTATTTCATTATAGAAATTCTCGTACATAAATTATTTATGCTCATATTTTTTTCATTAAGTAGGGCAATGAAAATGGCTTTGTGTCAGTAATACGTGTTGTTTACTTAGTTGTGAGTTATATAAATTTTAAATTCAAACAATTGTAAATTTATCATTATGTATTTGCATGTTGATAAACAATGGGAATTGGAAGAGGAAAGGGGGGAGCAAAATCAGTAGGACATGAATGGTGAAGAGGATCGCACGAACGAGGAGAATGACAGCAATGAAGATGAGGACGGGGATGAAGAGAGGACTAGTGCCTAGGCACATATTGATTCGTTTTGTATTTTGGAAGGGAATTTGTCTCTTTTTGTAATTCTCAAATGTAATATACTATATTTATCGTATTAAAAAATTGCAATATAAATATTGTGTTTTTTATTGTGTAATGTGTTTATTGTACTTTTCATATGCAAACCATATTATGATATTTTGATAATTTTTTATAATCTCGTTTCAATTTATATTACAAATCTTCAGTACAATATACAATAACTTAATATTATATATATATATATATATATATATATATATATATATATATAAATTTTAATTATATATATCGAGTAAATATAGTCAATAATAAAATAAATTCAATTTCAAATAATATATTCACATTAAAACAAATAAAAACCTATAAAAAGCAATACAATTTAATAATCAGTAAATTAATTTTGTTATTTATAAAAAAATGTTGGTCGAAGTTTGCATCATATCTGCGCCACAAAATAGGTGACACAAAATTGATGCATTTAAAAAATTAGGCGCATCAAACTTGCGTCACATTTGTGCCATTATTTTTTACGCAAATTCTTAGCAAAAAACACAAAGCCCAAAAATATTAATTTTCAATGCAAATTTAACTCAAATAGTGGCGCTACTAACACTTTATGTTATAGTGTAAAGGTGATCAAGAGAGATGGAAGAATTGGAATTTGCAAGAAAAGAGGCAAAACCTAATATGAAAGAATTATGAGCTTGAGATATCAAACCTGAGTTCTCCAGCGCTATTCAGAGCTACATTGTATAGCTAATCCAATGACATGTCGACGAGCTTGAAGAACAACTGACAAACACAAAGAATGGCATAAACTCGCATTCTCAAACATGAAAGTTGGGCTCGAGATGAACCTTGTGTCTGATCATCTAGAGCATGAAGCTCGAATTCGAGCAATGAAGGTGAAAACTTTGGGAAAAATAAAAGCATGTATGAGTTGACGAGAAGGTTTAGACCATCTTGTGATAGTGCAAATAAATTAACTGTCACCAATGACTTGGTGAACCCTGATGTGGATAAAAGTAGACTCGACCTTGTATCAAAATGCATTGAGAAAATATAATCAAGATGGAAAAATGCATCATGGAGACTTGAGACTACAAACTATGCTGTGAAGAAATAAAATTCAGGTGATAAATGTATGTGGAAAAGTAACAGGCCATAAAGTAATCATGTTGGTCCGAATGAGACATTGGTGAACATAAATTAAAGTGTTAGATAATGTTGGTCAACTCTCATGCCCGAGCAAGGAAGATGATGGTGCTCGGCTTGAATCGCTAAATGGATGACGGAAAGGAGAAACAAGTGGCATCCAAACCAACTTGCAAACTAAGATTAATAGTTCAAACCATGGACATTAGTGGAAAATTGCAAACTCAGTGGTGAGCTCAATCAAATTACATAACAGAAAACATTTTTTATATACATTATCCTTGTAATACATGATAACAATGAGTGTCCTCAACACCCAACACCCTTGCATTAACTATCCTCATAATACATGGTAGAGAAAAATTCACTTGATGACTCATATAATAAAATAATGAGATAATGAAGTTATTATTATATTTATATTATGAAAAAATCCAAAATAAGGGTTTTCTATTAGTAACTCTTCGCATTTTCTACACAAATATATTCAATATATATAATTTGTATCATCAACAATATATATATATATATGAAACAAAATCTTAGCCTTTACTATTTAAGTGTAAGTTCTTTATTTTATAAAAAAAGGTAATTAGTAGAGTGCTCGAATTTAACAAAAACTTTTAAATTATGAAAGGAAGTCTTAACATCAAAATAAGAAATGCTTTTATCAACGTATTACTTCATATATTATGTAGTATGAAGAATATAATTTCTATGAGCACGAAAACCCTAGTAATTGAATTAAGAAATTTTAATAGGAAATTGTTTGGCACAAACACTGGTTTGTTTATGAATGTAAATTGTCTTCAAATAATATTTTGAAGAACTTGAATTATGAAAAATTGAAAAAAAAAATTCAAAACAAAATACACTTAAGACATTATTGTAACTTCGTTGCATATACTTGAGAGGGGCCCTATGTCCGTAAACATATTAAATTTTATTTTTGATTGGGTGATAAACATTCATACTCTTCGTAATAATTTTAAAATTTATTAGTATTAGTATAAGAATAAACGATCTTCTACAACTTAGTGTTACCCATTCCCTCAAAATGATAAATATAGATTACAAAAATGATATTCAATAATAAAACATCATGTCCAATCAACAAGAAACAAACACCTATCGATTTTCCACAATCACCTATGGATAATGAGCATTCATAGTTTAGTTAACATAACACCTAGGAATAAGTTCATTGAGGATGATAAAACTCATCAATAGTTCGTTGAATTATTTAGTCTATCCAAAACCGTTAAAAACACCTAGTTCATTGAGGATGATAAAACTCATCAATAGTTTATTGAATTTGTTAAGTCTATCCAAAACAGTTAATAACACCTATGGGTAATGAACATTACTAATTAAGTAACATAACACCTAGGACTAAGTTCATTGAGGATGATAGAACTCTTCAATAATTTATTGTGTTTGTTAATCTATCCAAAACCATTAAAAAATCCATATTATTGAGTTGTGTCTACACATATATGTGGTAGTTCTTTGTAGTCATTAATTTCAGTACAACCAAAACATATTTGATAGACAACTCTCACCATTCTTACATTGATAAGTAAATTAACATGTGTTATAGATTAATTATATGTAATTGTAAAGCCACCATCATCAGAGTGGCTGTAAAATATTTATCTACTCGACATAATATCTATGACTAAATTCATTGAGGATTATAAAACTCGTCAATAATGTGTTGAATTTGTTGGAGTCTATAAAAAACACCTTAAAAATATATATATTGTTGAGTTGTACCTATAAATATGTGGTCATTAATTTAGGTAACAAAATTTTAAAGTTAATTCCACCGCTATTGGAACATATTTGGTATATAACTCTAACCATACTTGTGTTGATAAGTAGGTTAACATGTGTTACAGAATAATTATATGACTGTAAACTCACCTTCATCAGAGTGACTGTAAAACATCTCTCATCAATATAATACCAATGACTAGGTTCATTGGAGAACTCGTCAATAATTTGTTGTATTTGTTGGAGTCTATACTTCAAATATCCGTATTGCTCCTACACAAAAACCAATACCCCTAAGGCATGCCACTTATTAACTGTGATCTCTGAAATGCATATTTTCCCATCTAACGAGTGTACTCTCCAATATCCATCCTACTGAAATAATTAAAACAGAGAAAAAATAACTCCATTCCAACTCCGATGATAATCTACATCCAACAAGTGCACTATCCAATATGCATCCTACCAAATTATTGAACTATTCTCATCCCTAATCTCCAATATCTTAGTGATTACAAGTAATAAACCAAATATAAAATGATCCAAACACTCGAAAATAAAACCAAAATAAGGTCCCAAAAAAATGAGGCGAAAACAAATAAGCTGTCCAATGGGGCTTACTATAAATTTCATGAAAACTCCTACCTGGGATCAAAATAACAAAAACTAGCTAATTTTTGCACCATATTAATAGGGTCTTAAGCTCTTACACTGCTCTTGACATAACAATATCCTTGTAAAATGGGTACCGGTATTGTGATTTGAATGAAAAACATAAATTGATCTTATTACATCTAACAAAATGAAAGCCTGAGACTGCCATATTATATTGTGATTTGAATGAAAAAATTTGTATCTTATAAAATCTAACGAAAAGTGGAGACTGCCACAATATTTTGTGAATTGAATGGAAAAAAAATTATCTTACGAAATCTAACAATGATGAAAAGGTATGGTATTTGGTGAGTCAATTGCTTTTTATAACATGATAATGACTAAGAAATCTGTGAAATTGTACCACTCGCGATAATCTCCAACTAATACACAAGTGGAACAGCAAAGCCAAAGGACATGTTTGAAGTTTATATTGACCTTGATTAAATTGGTTTTAAAATAAAATGAACAAACAATTTTACACTTAATATGAGTTAATAAACCTTGCTATGAAACCCAAACAACAAGCATCATTCCATTGTCCTATAAAAAACAGAAACAAGTGGGTTTAAGAGGCCTAAGCAACAACATTTGAATGAACTGCTTTTTATAACATCATAATGACAACTATTATTACCATATAACACCACATTATATTGTTATTTGAATGAAAAATAATCTGTATCTTAATGACATCTAAAAACAATGAAAAGCCAAGATCCTACAAGATTTGTGGTCAGTCAATTGTTTCATTATATTGTGTGATTTGAATTAAAAAAAAAAGTGCATCTTATGACATTTATCAACAATGAAAGGCCTAGGTCCCATTAAAGTTTCTGGCATGTCAATTGCTTTTTAAAACATGTAAACGACAACTATTATTACCTTACGGCCACAGTATATTGTGATTTGAATGCCTTTCAAAACATGAAAACTATTATTAAGGCTTTATACTTCGAACATATACTGACTATAAAACCAAATCAAGCAGTCTTACAAAGAGAAGTCCAACTTAAAAATTAACATACAAACAAAATTTAGAACCCCCAAGAGAGGACAGATCAAAAGTATTTTACGTAATATTTTCTCCTACTTGGTATGTTGGATAACACAAGCAGGTATTGTAAATCCCGGTACCACTCAACCAAAAACTCAATTACTAAGAAATCTGTGAAATTGTACCACTCGCGATAATCTCCAACTAATACACAAGTGGAACAGCAAAGCCAAAGGACATGTTTGAAGTTTATATTGACCTTGATTAAATTGGTTTTAAAATAAAATGAACAAACAATTTTACACTTAATATGAGTTAATAAACCTTGCTATGAAACCCAAACAACAAGCATCATTCTATTGTCCTATAAAAAACAGAAACAAGTGGGTTTAAAAGCCTAAGCAACAACATTTGAATTAACTGCTTTTTATAACATCATAATGACAACTATTATTACCATATAACACCACATTATATTGTTATTTGAATGAAAAATAATCTGTATCTTAATGACATCTAAAAACAATGAAAAGCCAAGATCCTATAGGATTTGTGGTCAGTCAATTGTTTCATTATATTGTGATTTGAATTAAAAAAAAAGTGCATCTTATGACATTTATCAACAATGAAAGGCCTAGGTCCCATTAAAGTTTCTGGCATGTCAATTGCTTTTTAAAACATGTAAACGACAACTATTATTACCTTACGGCCACAGTATATTGTGATTTGAATGCCTTTCAAAACATGAAAACTATTATTAAGGCTTTATACTTCGAACATATACTGACTATAAAACCAAATCAAGCAGTCTTACAAAGAGAAGTCCAACTTAAAAATTAACATACAAACAAAATTTAGAACCCCCAAGAGAGGACAGATCAAAAGTATTTTACGTAATATTTTCTCCTACTTGGTATGTTGGATAACACAAGCAGGTATTGTAAATCCCGGTACCACTCAACCAAAAACTCAATTACTAAGAAATCTGTGAAATTGTACCACTCGCGATAATCTCCAACTAATACACAAGTGGAACAGCAAAGCCAAAGGACATGTTTGAAGTTTATATTGACCTTGATTAAATTGGTTTTAAAATAAAATGAACAAACACAATTTTACACTTAATATGAGTTAATAAACCTTGCTATGAAACCCAAACAACAAGCATCATTCTATTGTCTTATAAAACACAGAAACAAGTGGGTTTAAAAGCCTAAGCGACAACATTTGAATGAACTGCTAAAAATGCTTACCTAATCTTGTGTTGATTGCCAGCTATACAGCTAAACAATTACAATTTTGCAGAATGAACTAAGGCAGGAAAAGTCTGTTCTTATAATTGTGTCAAAAAAAAACCTAAGGACCTTTGATCCTTGTATAAGCCATAATGAATTGCTGAAGCATGAATTTGTTACTGGTTACACAACAAAAGGAAGTTCAATCTTGGGACAAAAATAATAAATTATAGTTCATAGTCAAAAAAGCTCAGCAGTTAACTAAATGTTGAGCAGATTTTAAAATTGATGTCCACTTGATCTATTGCTAAAATTCACCATGCAGCGACCAAAATACTTTGATCAACATATATCCTTTTAATCTACCAGACTTTGCATTATGAAAAATAAGATCTAACAAAGATTTTATTAGACAACAGTACCATTTGATGCCTCATTCCTCATCCTCTTCCTCTCCATCTCCACCAGCAGCCTTCTTTGATGCTGCCTTCATGTTCTTTCGTTTAACACGACCAGGACGTCCCCCACCAAGTGGACTTGTAAGTGAGAAATCAATATGCTTTTGAGAATCAACACGTACCATGAAAGATGGAATATTCACCACCTGCCTACCAACCCTGCATGCACCAAACACAGGCATTCAATTAACGAGAACCCTTCATTCCTTTCTAACTCAATAATTGTTACTCTGCTTTTGAATGCACAGAACTCCATATTTAATACTAAAGAGCACATATAACATTCAAATATTAGCTTACCATAATAATCTCTAATACTAGTCAATCAATTATTATCATAGTTGCCAAATTCGTAACCAGATTCATACTGTAGACCAAAAAAAAAATCGGAAGGTCTGGTTCAAGAATAAATGTGTATGATTAATTCAGCAGCAAGGCAGCAGAGACATTGAGTTCAAAAAAAATGAAATGTAATTTCGAAAAAAGAAAAAATTAAACTAACAAAAAAAATGAAATGTAATTTCGAAAAAAGAAAAAATTAAACTAACAAAAAAAATGCCTGGGAAGATCCAACAGATTTGGTATATCTGAAAAATGAAAAATCGGGATTTGATATGATGGATTAAACCAGATCCCATAGGATCTGGTAACTACAATTATCATCACATTAAGCAGATATCGACAGACAAACACCAAATGTTCTAAACAAATACTGAAACCCCATCCAAAGCTGAAAAATAACATCTGCTATATACATGTCCAAATACCAATTGATTTTTTCTTGGCGAACCAGAGTTGTATGTCTTGGCAAGAGAGAGAAACTAAGTGAACGATCGCTCATTCAGGCCCATGCAATTAGCTGACAGATCAGATCTGCAATCATGTACCAACTGATTTTTTCTTGGTGAAAAAAATTTGTCTTGGCAAGAGAGAAAAACTAAAGTGGACAATCACTCATTCAGGCCAATGCAATTATCTGACAGATCAGATCTCCATTCCTGTACTTACCACAGAACATGCACAATACTCCATGCATGACACTTTAAGAGACTACAAAAAGCATATTCAGGAGTTGAGGGCTTTCTAAGGTTCACTAAGAATTTAGAAATATATTAAAGGGCATCCAATCTTAAAAGGTCATTCATATAGTGAGCATTTACTACTCCCAACAAAAATCCCAAAACAAGATCATCAGGTAGTATATTAGCCACAAATAGAACAATGGAGACTACAAAGATTACAAAAGTTGAACAGTACTCTTTTGAAAGAATATCCTTAGCAGAGTACAATTGAGTAAATCCTTAGTGAATATTCACTAGAGAGCATCCTCAGTAGAGTATGACATTATTAAAAAAGCATACTTTCACCATGTGGCAACATAGACAACAAAAAGATGGAAGTGGTGGCTGTGCTGGAGGAGGTTAAGGAACCAATAGAAGAGTGTAGCAAAACCAGCTTGGAATGGAAGAGAGCGTGGTTACCAAAACCTACTCTTGAGATCAAATCAGGCCTTTGGAGTCTGAAAAGAGTAGACCCCTGTCCTGGACTCCTAGTCTATGCCATGTCAAACTCATTTGCAGTAATGCAGTGTGTTCTGTTGGAAATATAAGACTGAGGAGAAAAATCAAACATTTGGTTATGCATGCACAGTGAGGGTTTGAAAACACTATTGTTGTAGCAGTCTTTTTTATTCATAATTACAATACTGCGAAGCATTTTTAAAGTATCTCCCAGGATAATTTTTTCACCATTGAAACAATCAAAGCTCGGAATACAAGATTCTTATGAAACAAAAAGATCCGTCTTTTTGTGAAATTTAATAAATTATACATATTTTACAGGCCAAAATCTTTGTTGAGTCTTATTAGTATGAATATTATTTTTTTCCTTTGCTAAAATGAGACAAATCCAAGAGTATGTCAGATGCGAGACTAGTGTACCAACAGATCAACAGAAATCTTAAAGTATTTCCAAATCTAACAGGTATTTGCTAGCTTTCTTAATGTTCTAGCTTTTAGTACTTGGCTATGGAAGAATTTAAGCCGTTCTCTTAAGTAGCCAATTTGGATCGGATGTGGGTATGGACAAAAAGAATCTGATACACAGATACATCAAATTATTTATTTTTTGTCCAGATATGGCAGTACACAAAATATATAAAAACTAAAAAAATATATGAATTCTAGCCTCATAAATAAGAATTAACCGAATAGCATGCATACAAAAATCCTAGGTAGCCAGTACATGGTACAGTTAGGGTACGCATATCCAGTACACTCGTACAGCAATTTTTTTAGGGGGTCAGTATGGCATTGGGTACAGCCGTACAAAATATGTATAAAATATTAAAAAATATAGCCAAATAAGCAAAAATAACCATATAGTCTCTAGAGTAAACAAATAAGTGAAATAGCCAAAACAGTAGAGACAATTCAATGCATTTTGTCTGTTCAAATGTTACAATGTATACACAAAAATCAAGATAAATCAGTAAACTAATTATAATCATATAATCAAATGACTCTCCTCCAATGTCTTCAACAAGAGCATCATCACCATTATGTGGTTCATTAGAACCACAAATATCACGATTAGAACCACAAGCATCAGCACTGCCACTCCTGCTAGCTCCATCATCCAGGATTTGACCTTTTATTGACCAAAGAAAATTAAAATTTTGGACAACCACCATTTTAGGGTCTGGTACGCTGCAGGTACAGCCAAAGTATGGCCAGAAGTACCCAAGTACATCCAAATATGTCTTTAGACGTACCCAAGTACTTCTGGCCATACCCCCGGCATACCACATACCCAATTGTACCGTACCTGTACCCAGGGCTGTACCCAATAACATAGCAAAAAACAAAATAACCACAACATTTTTCTATAGTGCCAAATGACAAGTCGCAAATGCCATAATATATATTACAATTAGTTATTACATCAAAATTAGTCACAAATGACACTCCTTACATAAAAATGATAACAATGTTGTGAAGTATCAAAACCAAAATGAGCAAAGAGAAGTACAAAGACAAGAATGACAAGTGCTTTTGCTTTTGTGTTTTGTGTTGGCTTTGTGACTTTTCAGGGTTTGCAGTGTTTTTTTATTTTATTTTTGTCACTTCATATTTTAATTATAATATTAAAAAAATTAGAAATTCATTATTCGGCCCGGATATGCCCAAGAAATGGCCTGGGCAGAACATCCAGACAGCCTGGGCCATATCCTGGGCCTATCCGTAGATGTACCAGTACCATATCTGTACCAACTATATATTCATACTACACCCAGATTTGTCTCTGCAGGCTGTCAATCTGCTACTTAGCCATTTTCTAATTTCAGTTTGGACCCTATGCTACGGACCTAGCTTTAAGGGCTACCCTACACTTGGAACAAGCCTTCTGGTCAGATAGTATCCTGTCCAAGACTTATTTCACAGTTATCTTTCCTTATGGTTGTCTACTAGATTCGGGAGCACTTCTATAAATATATTATATTTTAGGGGACCATCGAGGCAAAAAATCTCTTTTGGCTTTAACTTCAAGATCTGGAGATAAAAAATTTATTGAGAACAACCATAAAAATAAATTAAAAACATATAAACTCAGTTTGCATTTGGAGCCATGTGAGAAAAGTAGCCACTGCTTTTGTTTGTTTCTAGAGACACATGAACACTAGAGATCTTAATTTTGTTTCTTATGTTGAGCTTTCTGGGGAAAAGTAAATCAGAATGCAAAAAATCAAAAGACTTGGATGCAGAGAAACTCTCACAAAAAGGGTACAAAATAATCTCTAGAAAACAGATGATCCTGGTGAGTCTTATAGCCTGAAATAGAATTTGCAAAGTTCGAGCCTCAAAAAATACTTTGAGCAACTTGAATGAAAAAAATAATACAACACTGGCTAGTGTGTTTCGATGTCAAAAATAGCTGACATGAGAATATCCTCCATGGCTCGTATGTTACTCAAAGAGATCCACAAATCTCAGTAGCACCTATACTGCTCGGGCTAGGTACAAGTCCCAGGTGAAGAATTTGGCCAAAGACTGAGTACTTTGGGAGCATACTAAACTGAATGTGAGTTTCACCCTAAAGAGGAAAACTTTTATTAATAATGGGCCTTCAAAGGTTTGACAGATTGGTAATGTTGCCAAAATGAGCCTCCTGCTCAATTCAATCAACTGGATTACATGCCCCTTGCTTCCTCGCAATTATTTAATGCTTTCACAGATCTTTTTAGAATGTATTTGATATGCAGAGCTTTGCATTGAATTTATAGTCAGCCTGGAATGTACCCAAGCCTCTCTGCTGAGTTTACAATCGGCCCTCAATCCTGTTGAAGTCGTAGAAGAATGCCTTGCAGACACCTGGTTCTTCCCTTTTTGCCACAGAGGCGTTCAAAGCTTCAAACAATGGCGGGGTTTGTATTCTCTCTTTGGGGAATTGTCCCCCATGCGCCATGGAGAAGCAAGCCTAACCCTTTATATTGAAAAATGCTTTTGTATTATAGCAGAGCAAAGGCTTTGCGGGCTTTTGAATAAATTTTGGTCAGAGCATAAAAATAAAAAATGGTGAAGGCGTGAAGGCATGAAGGAAGGTTTAAGACTCCACAAATGACTGACACGTGTTGCAAATCCGGAGGATATAAAAGCTTCACCTAAGGAAGACAGGAAAACTTCCCAAGATCCGGATGCTCGGATCCCATGAAGCCGGGCCCCAGAAAAATTATACGGCAAGGCAGAGGGAGGCAAGAGACACAAAACATCCATGAATACAAATGAGTGCCGAATGGCACAAATCTAGACGCACGGAGCCTGAAATGAGCTAAGAGAAGGCAGGCATGGGCCAAAGTTGTCCAAAGCTCAAAAACCCAGATTGCCGCTGTGTGGCGCAATCCTAAAAGCCCGAGTTCCGAAATGACGTTGAGCATCAGTATAAGAGTCATGGGCAAAGGCAACAAATTTTCCAAAGCTCGGGAATACGGATGGGTGCCACAGAATGCCAATCTGTAAACCCATATATCTTGAACCCAAATAGGATTTGAAGGCCGAAGTGGGCCACAAACAAAGCCATGGATATTGAGTCATGTGTGCTTTTCGAACAACAAATACAGACACAATCATTGATATTCGCCAATAAGCTAATACAGCTAAGTCATATATGCCACATGGCCCTGAACGGACCAAACGAAAGGAAACAAAATGGCACGAACTGGTTCCCAGGTTAAACTTGACAGCAAAATCATCTTCATCTGAGAAATGTGCAACAAAGGCAAGTTTTCAAGTTGTTATTTCTTTTTAATCACCATAGCTACCTCCATTCAGCGCCAAATTAAATAGGAACATATCTGTGGAGCTCTGGGGATGGGCATTCACATGAATTTTTATTTTTGAGGCAAGCCATGTTCTATTTTGAGGAGCAATGAACAACCAAAAATCTACTCATCAATCCTGCATTGATTGCAAAGGGGAGTAAAACATTGGGTGCAAAAAGTAGTTGAATCCCTGACCCCAACACCATTTAAGTGGAACTTGTTCCACACCAGGTTCCCACCATTCTTCAAGTTGTATAAAAACTGTTCTTTGTTTTGACAACTTTGAGCAGGTAAAGGTCACTTTTGTTTATTAAAGGCTTGCAACCAGAATTAGGCAGTTCTTTTGCAGGGTTTTTCTCTTTCTTTTCGCTATCTTTTTCTTTGCTTCTATATAAGGCCCGCTGTATTCATAATAAAGGGTTCTCTCCCTTGAATGTAAAGTTACTTTGCTCTTTTGAGTGTTGAATATTCCAAGTGTCTAAGACCTCTATTTCTTCAAGTTGCATAAGAACTGTTGTTTGTTTTAACAGCTTTGAGCAGGTTAAGGTCACTTTTGTTTATTAAAGGCTTGCAACCAGAATTAGGCAGTTCTTTTGCAGGGTTTTTCTCTTTCTTTTCGCTATCTTTTTCTTTGCTTCTATATAAGGCCCGCTGTATTCATAATAAAGGGTTCACTCCCTTGAATGTAAAGTTACTTTGCTCTTTTGAGTGTTGAATATTCCAAGTGTCTAAGACCTCTATTTCTTAAGCCCTGTAATGCATCAGGTGCATTTTTCATTCGGTGAAAGGTTGTGCATACTTCGAAAGTATTAATGTAGCTGTGATTGTGGCTTATATCTGCCCTTTTTTGTTACATTCTTGTTCTCTTGCCTTTACGTACCTTGTATGATATATTGTGTGGATTATGTATAGGCTTTTTGAATTACTATGTTATTAACAAACAGAGAGAGAGTGATCCCCATCTTTTTTGGTGCATCACCGGCCTTTTCTGTTCATGTTTTCTCCTTCTCCCTTTTCCCCTGCAAATGCTAGTTTAGGGTAGTTTAGTGATGGCATTAGAGTAGTTAGGATCGAAACCATCTGTCTTCAGAGGTCTGCTTCAAAGAGCCAAGGTCCCACAATTTCAAAACAGTCCCACCATGTGGATGAAACAGCAACATCCCGTTTGGTGCCCTTGGACACACAATTTCAGCAACCAACAGGTAATTCTTCCTATCAAACAAGGATAGTTTAATGAAATTTGAAAACAAAATTACGTCTTCCATATAAAAACATGGCACAGTGTGATCTCGGCAGAATTAAAAAAAAAAACACATTAATTAAACACGATTGCTTTCTAATCCTCCTAGAATAGCATTATGTATAACTTGCATTACAAATCTACAATCCTCCCGGCACCGCGTTACATGTAGAAGGATAGGGGACATTATAATACTAAAGGCAAACGTATAATTAATGATTTGGATGGGATTTGTTTGGATGCACATACCTGATGTGCCTTTGCCTGATGAGGACGCGAGCGTGGTGGATGGACTTGGCCATGCCAGCCTTGAAGACGAGGGTTTGCAGGCGGCGTTCCAAGAAATTCTCCACAGTCAAAGCCAAGACATAATCGAGCTTGTTCTGGCTCTCGTCGAGGAGACCATACCTGTTCATCCTCCGCAGCAAGGCCTCCCCTTCGAATATACGACGAGGGTTCTTCTCGTCCAAAGTCAGAAGCATTCTGGCTGCCTTACGGATGCGGCTGAGAGTGTATTGCACCCTCCACAGCTCCCTTTTGTTTCGCAGGCCGTACTCTCCCACCAGCTTCAGCTCCGCGTCCAGCCGCTCCTTTTCGTATGGCCGCCTCGGCTTCTTGAACGTCTTCCCATCTGTAATGCAACACACAACAAAAATTACTCGCGCCTGTCCTGTGAAACGAAACGAAATGAAAATGGAAACCCTTCACTGCAATGCACTTACAGTTGCGATAAAAACTGACGTGCACCATCTCTCTCTCTGCCTCTGCCGCCGCCGCCTCCTAGTCTTCTTCACCCCCACCCAGGTAGAACATCAAATCCACAAATGCCTGCAAACCCCTCAATAAAAATGAGTCAGAACCCTAATGTCTCAAATAAAACCCTAATTTCCATGGAAACTTTATTCGCGTCGAGACTTTAACCGTCTCCTAAAACACAGCTTAGGACTTAGCTCTCAATATGATAAAAACTCTTCAAGTAGCCCAAATTTCCCCTACCTCCCTCTTAGGGCATGGTCCCATGGAGGGGCTTAGACTCCTATTTTCTTGCAAGAGAAGGTCTCGTGTTTATTTTTAAAGCCAGCTACGGGAAATAATAGAATCTAGGTCTAAAAAATAGGAGCTCCACTTTTTTAGCCCCCTAAACTTAAGAGGTGGCTGGAGAGGGGGGGCTAGGAGTTTCCCCCTACAGTTTAGGGCTGATAGGATCTAAAATGCATTCCCGCCATTATTTTTTGGTGATTTTAGAGAGAAATATGATTTAGGGCTGATAAAGTCTAACACTAGCCATGTGTGATGGAGACATTAAAGGCGATTTGACAAAAAAATTAAACCTAAAAGATTGAAATATTGGAGTCAAGAAAATGTTGGGGGGAGCGTATGCAAAACTATTTGTTCTTCTGAGTAGACGCATCGGAACCACATGTCATATATGTCAATCATTAGAAGGAGAAAGGAGGTGTGGTGCACAAATTGTTGAGACAACATAGTTCAGAGATATCCCTGAAAGTAAGGCCTATCTATCAATACTCACAATGTCAATAGTTCTTTTTTGCAATTTTAGCCCTTGTGTTTTGTGGATAGTCATAACACCCCACGATTGCATGGTAATTTGATTGTGCGGGCTAGAGAAGCTTATTCATATGTCAATGCATAATGGAGAAGGTTGGTGGTTTTGCGCCATCTTCAAAGGCCATTATCTAAGGCCAACTTCTATGCGTGTGCAAGCGATGATAGGTATCATTTGTTAGATTTTTCCTTATGGATGTTATTTGACACTACCTCTCAACATTACAAGTTCTTAACACTAATATATACATATTTTCTATATCAAACAATTTGTTGTCATTGTGTTCATGCTTCTACATGTGTATATCAGGTAGATGTGCGAGATATTGCAGATGAGGGAGACAGTGGAAATGATGCAACATATTGACCATCCAAAGGTGAATGGTGGAGAGGATGAGTGTTTTTCCTAGGGCCAAACACAACACCCCGCGTTGATGTTTCCTCTACTTGAGTGTTGGCTCCTTGTCATTGCATCATGTTATGGTCTTTGTTTCTTTTACAAAAGTAGTGGAGGTCGTCAAAACAATTAGAGGAAGCCTATTTGAGTTACCAAACCTCCAACAACACTACAAATTACAAGAGCAACAAGAATGTCATGATGGTCATGCTTATCTAGAGGGCCAATACACATTTAACAATTTTGAGCTCCTACTTTTGCTGCGTGCAACGGCAGAGTGCCTTCACATGGCAACACCAATGAATTACACCGAAGGGGGCAAACCCCAAGTCAACTACGAGGCACGTCGTATAAAGTTGGAGTCATCTCTACCTCGCCAATGTTGTCTCACATGAATACTCCTAAAAGTTTCCTCAAAATTGTAAACAAGTTTGTAAAATCTTGTTGCACTCAAAATTCCCAATCTAACATGTAAAGGGTCCACGTGGGCATTATAGAAGATTACATGGCTATATAGTGGAATAATATTTCTATATTAGGTGGTCAGTAATTAGTTTTCCAAGATTAAAGAACACAATGCAAAGGCACAAAATGAAGTGTGAACACTTCCACGCGGCATCAACAAATCCAAATGAACACCGAATCAGGGAAGATAACAAAAGGTGCATTCCAAGGTGGAAGGAGGGTGAGACCCTTCCATGGGAACTCCTATCCTAAATGATAAGCTCTATAAATTGTTTACAAAAGAGCCACGATAATGACCATTCAGACTGGTGGAACACGATGACATGTATCAGTCGTGGACATTTAAATGAGAAAGACTCTACCCATTTCTAACATGGTTTAGGCCAAGCACACACTTTTACGCACTCTCCCATACTTTCCATACCTGACACATATTTCAAATTTCAAAGTTTAATGATTTTGAAGAGGGGTGCACTTTACCTTAAGTCGGGTGTTTGGTAGTCAATGAATAGATTACACATGGACTAAAACAGTGTGATATGATGGAGTAGCAGGTCCTACCACTTGTGACTTATTTTTCCTTCAAAATAATGGATACATGCCTATTGTTGCGATAGATGGTCAAAGCACAAACTGTGAGAATAATTAATGGGGCCTAAGATAGCCAAATCGTTGTGGACGACACTGATATGGCAGTTGGCCCAACTAAGAGGATGGTGTTGCGGGTCTAAAAAGGGTCAGATGGAGTCATGTAACAAAACAACATTTGTTTACGGCCTTATTAGATTTCCTATGAAGAGTGTAAGGATTAGAAATATGTAGACTATTTTGGTCTAATTAACTTCCTACATCAACTTGTATTCCAATTTGAAATGAACTAAGTAATTGATAAATGATAAACAACTCATTCAAAATACAATGAGAGAGATAGAGAGAAAAAATAGCTTGATTAAGAAGATTTTGAAATGGTATGGATGTGTCAGGTAGTGGAGCAAGAGAATTTGAAACTCTAAATTATGTACAAAAGATTCTGGAACTGAAAAACTTACAGGTTCAGGACCGTACATGATGTGTATGGTCTAGGAAGGAGTTGTATGGTCCAAGACAAGGACTGTATAATCTTAGACTAGAAGAAAATTGAGCTTTGAAACTTTATGGGTGATTTTCTTGTCTAGAAATGGTGTTTACTCTAAGTCACTCTTCTTCTCACAACCTCGAGATGCCCTGTTATGATTTGCAACAAAGTAGAAACCCTGACAATGTGCATAACCCTTCATCAAACCATTAACAAACAAAAGGAGAAAACATGTGTGTGTGTGTGTGTGTGTGTGTTTAAGGTTGGACCACCCTAGGCAGTTAGACTCTTATTTGTTGAACCATCCTAGTGTTTCACTACATATCCTTGATGCATAATCAAGCCTCATGTAGTTCTCCAAGGTGTTCGTGCAAGTGTGTAAAGTTAACTAACCCCCTAAAGGTGTCGTCGTGTCTCTTGAAGCCAAGATAATGAGCTAGTTACATAGTATAAAATATACCCAATGTGGCAGTAGTGAGATGTGGTGTGACTTAGCTATGTTACTGATGTAGTCAGAGTTCTGTTAAGAAATCAATGTGCACAGTAATAACAAAATAGATAACAAAACACCGATATAATGATAATCTGAATTTGATTCAATCAAGATATTTTATTATAGAAGGAGGTTACAATTTATAAGGCATTGTTCTCCTACAGAGAAGGAGTCAACTCCAATCATGATCCCCCTTATTTCTCCATAATCCTCACATCCCTACAAACACTCACACAAATCTCTCACACACCTATTCTTTCTCACACCACAATTCTCTCAACTATCCTAGAATCTATGAGTTGTATTTACAACTCATTTACATCACACAGATTATTGTTCACACTAATTAAACTACTCCTAACATTCACCCCCTTAGTGTGAACATGGGGAAAACTTATCTTGAACTGTAACTTGTCGCCTAATGTTGACTCATGACCTAGATGATTTTCAAAGTGGTTTATCATCAACCAATGAAATGGTTTTTCAAAGTGGTTTACCATAAACCATAGAAGGGTGGTTTTCAAAGTGGTTTACCACAAACCAAGGAAGTGGTTTAGCACAAACTAAGAAATATCATGTTGTTTACAATTTATTTTTAGCTCTCATCATATTCCCATTTTTAGGAGATTTCATATAGGAAATTGATTACAATCGTGAACAAGAATAATCCATTGTTCATTATTACGACAGAAAGCAAACACACAATTGAAATATAAGTCACCAATACATTTGAAGCAGTCTCTTTGTTGGTGACTAACAATAGATGTTGATCAGCCTCCTCCTCCTTTGCCTCTTGCCTCCAGTCAGTTTATTTAGAACAGAAAATCTTCAGAATTGTAGTCAGGATCTTCTTTCACTGGGTCTTCCTCTTCATTCTCTGGCTCTTCTTTAACTACATTTGCTTCATTTGGCTTAAGATTTCCATTGAGTAAATCTTTAGCTCAAATTCTACAATACAAGATTGTATGCCCTTTTTTCTTGAAGTAGAAGCATTTTGGTTCTTCTTTGTTTTTAAGAAATTTATTGTATTTCTTTTTCCTTACAAATAAAGTAGTTTCTTCTTTTGTCTTCTGCAGTTCTTTTCTCTTTTGCTAGGAGAGCTGAAATCATGTCCTCAAGTGTTTGAGAAGGCACTTTTCCTAATGTAAATACAACATTGTTGTATTTTGGAGGTAAGTTGTTTAACAGTATGGCTTTTGCATCTTCATCTACTACATTAGCTATCACTTCAGCGAGTTGTCTCAAAAGGGAACTTAGTTCATTAATGTGACTTAACATTGTCACACTATCACTCATCCTTAGTTTAAAGAGTTGCAATTTTAGTGAAAATTTAGCATTTGTTACTTTTGACCCAAATGTTTTGTTAAGAAGATCCCATATCTCTAGTGATGATTTATCTAAATCCACATAGTGTAATTCAGTATCTGATAAAGCAATTCCAATAATGGATTTTGCATTATCATCCCTGCTATGCCATTCTAGTAATTTAGCAGCATCAGTTGGTTGTGTTTTTTTTCCGCTTACAATCCTCCATAGGTTTTTGTTCATAAGTTGCATTTGGATTTTAACTTTCCAAGCGTGAAAGTTTAATCCATTAAATTTGTCTAACAGGATCTCCATTATGGGTGTCGAACTCCGTCGATAATGCACCCCCTCAAATGGATGTCACATAAAAGTGAAAATGCATCCGAATTTTTAAATGTGAGGCAATATTTTTTTTAATTTTCAATCTTTTACGACACATTTGACAATTTTGAGACTTGATGACAAGACGATTAAAAATAACTGACTATTATTTTTAACACACTTTTGACATTTTACGATATGACGAAACTATTAAAAAGTAATCAATTTATTACTTTTTAATACAACACTAAGATAACTATGAGGATAACAAAAAAATGAATAAACGACAATTACAAACATTCAAGACTCAAGACACAATAAGGACATAACATTGATACAACATTTAACTTGACGATGATTACGACAAATTTGACACTTTTGATACAATTAAAAAAACATACAATGACATGATTTACATTAATACTTTAATGTAGACGACATATACTATCTCACTTAAACAACCTAAAAACCAGAACTGACCACGGATCCGAGGAGGAATACCTGCACACCCACGTGGAGCTTTGACCCACTGCTTCGAACACCCATGGACGTGGAATCATTTACATCACCCATGATCCTTCAATGAATGTGAACTATTTATATGAAGCCGAGCATGCAGATCTGACAACCATTTGTGGACACAAAAGCCTTTGACCTGCATATTGATGAAGGCTACGAACTGATCTTACCTATGTAGGCTTGGACGGAGGAGTATCTACAGCAACCAAACAAAGTGACAGCCACATGGGAAGGATTTGGGGAGTACTTCAGGTATCACGGGTCTATCACAGAGATCCCACGGATACGTAGAACCTTCGAGGATGTGCAGTAGGTCATAATTACATGCAATTCTGATGCCTGCTTTGATATAAGATGCTGATGTGGTCAGAGTTCTGTTAAGAAATCAATGTGCACAGTAATAACAAAATAGATAACAAAACATCGATATAATGATAATCTGAATTTGATTCAATCGGGATATTTTATTATAGAAGGAGGTTACAATTTATAGGGCATTGTTATCCTATAGAGAAGGAGTCAACTCCAATCATGATCTCCCCTATTTCTCCATGATCCTCACATCCCTACAAACACTCACACAAATCTCTCACACACCTATTCTTTCTCACACCATGATTCTCTCAACTATCCTAGAATCTATGAGTTGTATTTACAATGCATTTACATCACACATATTATTGTTCACACTAATTAAACTATTTCTAACATATACAACCTAATCCTTGTGTTGATTGAAACCCTCATGCAATGCTTGGAGTGGCTTTGTTCTTGCTTATGACATGGCTATATGATCTTTACATGCTTGTAGTTGGGAGAATGTAGACTCCATGACCTAGTTAAGCTCTTCATACTTGTAGTTGGGACTACCCTAGATGTTGTGCAACTAATTTGACCATATTTAGGAACCCTTTGAGTGATTTTGGAATAATATTTGCAATAGGATCTTGTCAAAATTCCATGTGAGTTCCAATGTGATAATGACTTGTTATAGTCTTCTATATGCAAGATATTATGACAAGGTTGATCCTAGGAAGATGAAATTACCCAAAGAATGATTTAGCATTGAAAGGAGAACCAATAATTGAGAAGGGGCAAGACCGTACAGGTCATCCAAGGCCAGACCCCACATCTTGACCCTTCCACACAACTTTGGACAAGAGAGAGAGAGAGAGAAACTCCTAAACTGAATGTTGTATAATGAATATCAAATGTTTTATACCTGTTTGGCTGAATAATATTTCCATAGTTGTTAATAGAGTATGATGTAAAGATAAACAAGTTGTAAAATGGATAAAGAAATGATGAGATTAGATTATGAATGTGAGCATTTGTCTTGACAATGATATAATGTCAAACTCAACATTGCATTGTTAGGTAAAACTTTAGTGTAAAAGTAATTGTTATTTACTATTACCATAGGTAATTAGGAACTTAATGTGTGGCAAATTGTTGCATGGTTAATTAGTTCAAACCATATTCTTTGTTTTATTGTTATTTTTGTATGGTTTGTTTGTTATTATCATTGGGTTTTATTGCACCCGTAAAACATATTTTGTTATGTAATATTGGTTGTGTAATATTTATAAATATTGCATCCTCTCAAAGCCCTTAAAGTTAATATGATTTTTTCATATCAATACAATTATCACACACTACCTCCCTATTTCACATTTTTTCACAATTTCATTTGGTATCAGAGCAAGTGTCTAAACAAGAAAAGGAGGAGTGAATGAAACTTCAAGAAAATTTAGAGCACAAAGGGAAGCTTGAGCAACAAAAGAGGAGTCATTGCAGCCCTCTGCCTCTTCCTAACCCATTTTAAGCTTTCTCCACCCCCTTATAGCTCTACAGGAGCTTTACAAGTAATTTACAACAATTTTACAAGTTTGTTATGCACTGGGCAAGGAGGAGTCACCCAAGCACTACCTCCTACACCAGGCCACATTCAGGAAGAATAAAAAAAAAATTAAAAAATATATTTTTCCCCATCATGGGTTTTATCACTAAATTTGGAGACAGATTTAGTCTCCTCCAAATTCAGCACTACCTCCAAATCTAGAGTTGCAGGCGAGCTATCAACATATCTATATCCACATAGGTGAGTTAAGACCGAGGGGGAGTTGTAAAAGAGCTACCATGTGAGTTGGTTAAAAGGGGGACGAACTGTGCACTATGCTCTTAGGTGAGTTGTTTGATCTTGCATATGAGTTACAAAAGCCACACCTCTGTACCACATCCAAACCCTTTCCAACGCATTCGAGATGGGCAAGTTACATAAGAAGGCCAAGCCACCAAGCGATCTATTCATAAAATAAAAAGGGCAAGGTACTCATAGCAGCTGAGCCACATGCAACACCCAAGTCGAGTCCACCATTGGCAATTTCCAAAGCAAGTCACTTATAGTAGACACATCCCCACATAATAAAAATGTGTCGAGCTAAGATTTGAAGATCAAAGGCATGTTGAGCTCCTACCCTGCACAAAACAAAAAGAAAAAGAAAAATAGTGGTCAAAATAAGAAAAGGCGAGCTAAAACCCCTAATCACGAGCCACACGCACAAGACTACCAGCTTGACCAAGCTAAAAGGTAGGGAGTTGATTTTTTTTAACTTTGTTTTTTCATTGAGGTTTAAATATAAATATCTCTAAGCCATATATTAAGCACATTGTGCCTTGTAGTGGTTATTAAAGGTTTTAACAAACACTTGTAGAATAAAGGGTAAGGGGTCGAACCCTCCCCCTGTTAGTGTAGGATTGATTTTCCTCGCTTTATTTTTATTATCCTACTCAGGATATTCCACCTCACTTAGAGTTTCCCTACACTTATGGGATATGTTGTCTTAGGTGTACGCTTGACTACACTATTTTAGTTAGTGATGTTTACTACCCTTTGGCATTTTTCTGTTGACTAGTTATTTCAGGTATGGAGGTTACCACTATTCTAGATGGAGGTTGTCATGATTCTAGGTGGAAGTTACACATTCACCTCCTATATGCATATCTCTTGCATTATTTTATTTGATTATATTTATTTGGAGCTATTTTTTGTTATTGCAATTATCTCGTTTGTATTTTTGTAATTTTTAGTCTTGTATGCATTCTTTGTTTTGTCTTGGAATAATTCACGTCTCGCATCGTTCACCTATGTATTCTTCAAACCAACATATATGTGGCGCTTCTTCAACATGGTATCAAATTTGGGCTGGAATTGAATTTGTTTGGTTATTATTCTGCAAGTTTATTTTCATTTAAGGTCATTATTTGTAAAGTATTTATGTGTTTTTTGGTGTTAGGTGTCTTGTGTTTGTTGGTTTGCCTAGTTTGTGGTGTATATAACCAATTTGTAGGCTCCGAGGTTTGCAAGCATGCATAGTGCATATATAGTCCTAGAGATTATTTTTTGTAGGTTTATGAGGTGTTTTGTAGGCCCTATAACATTGTTATAGGCTCCTTGGAAGAGTTAGATGGCTCTCACAGGCGTGTTATAGACCTCTGAAGGTTTTTTGACATCTCATATAGTCGCAAAGGTTGATTTTTGGGTGTATCCAGACATAGAGGTTGATTTGTAGACTTGTTCTCACCCTTACATGTTTTCAAAACCCTTGAAGGTTGCTAAATGACCTTCACAACCTAACCAATCTTTGGTGAAGGTTTCAAACGGCCTATACATGCATTGTAAATCCTACTTCAGTAGTTTTTTTGAGTCCCTCGACAAATTTGTTCACTACACTTAGATTTGTGGCAATTTAAGGGCCACAATGAAGATATCCTTGATCCAACATGGCCACAGCCTGTGTACAGATGCAAAAAATCTTTGGCAAGGTCTTGGAAGGGGTGGTCCATCCAACCTCATGGCATTTAGACCTTTTTTTTTTGTTAAAACTATATTTTAGTAAAAAAATTCATTTCAAGTTTTAGTGTAAATTCATTTAAAATAGGGCTTATTTACGGGAAATAATTATTATAATAACTTTTGATCGATAGCTTGAAATTGAGTGTTGATTTTTGCAAAAGATGATTATTTTTCATTTCCCATGCATTGGACCTATTCATTTATAAAATGCACTAATTTATAAAGTGTCAAAACTGTGGGGGGTTGTCTGATATAGTTTCAGGGCGTGTACAATGGGTTTCCTCTTTTGTTCAACACTTCTTTCTTTTTGCACATTTCATTATTTTCCACAACAAAAATCCACTACTTTACTTTCTTTAAAATAGATCTAAGTTCGATTAATACAGTTACACTTTTTAACTACCAGGAATGGAAATAAAAAATGACCATTGTGCTTAAGAGTAAAGGGTTGTATCATATCACAATGGGATTAAAAACTGAGCCTAGTGCAGACGCGGACAATGTTAAGTGCTTGAATAGGTGTGATGAAGCTTTTAGTGTATTGTTCCTTTCAGTGTCTCCCGAACTCCTCCTTCGCATAGAGTCATCCAAATCTCCCAACCAGGTGTTGACAACCTTAGAAACCCTTTTTGGAAAATTTGACACTATGAGGGGTCATGAGCTATAAATAGAACTTATTGTCTTAAGTCCTAGTAACCTTGACACTTTGGAAGATTTCTTTACCAAGCTCAAGTCCTTACAATTGCAGTTGAAGGGATGTGGAACAAAAAAGAAGGATGAAAAACTAGTTCTTTTAGTGCTTTCCAAACTAGGTCCTAACTACTATATCTTTGTCTCTACATTTTATGCTACTAAGAGGGCTCTTGGAGCCACGTGGTCTATGCCATCTTTAAATGAAGTTATTGCCGATTTTACTAAGAAGGAAGACAAGTTAATCCAAATGGGCACCTTCAAGTCCTCCAAACCTCAAGCTCTCATTATCAAGAATGGAAAACAAAAAGCCTCTAACAACAAAGAGTATAAACAAAATAACAAGGATCAAGAAAGCAAGAAGGATTAACATTCTTCCACCTCTACATCAAACTCTGAAACTTCCTCTTCTAGTGTTAATTCCAATAAAGAAAGGATCAAATATGGGTATTGCAAAGGCATACATGATGAAAGTAAATGTATGAAGAAACAGAGTAACAACGTCACAAGTCTTCTTGAGAAGAAGAAGATAGGCACCCCTAAGTCTTCCAAACAACCTTCACTAACCAATGAATTCTCCAATGCAAATATCAAATGGAAAGAGAAAGAATCGAAAAAGGAGAAACAAGGAAGAGCCCTAGTTGCATTTGTACTACCACCTCCTAGATGGGTTATTGATTCTGGTGCTTCACATCATATGGCTTCTTCACACGTGGAGTTCACTTCATTAAAGACATGTGCCATGTCTACTATACAATTCTACACAGGTTTTTGGGAGAGAGTCTATTGAAGTGAATGAAAGAACATTCAATAATGTTCTTAATATTCCCTCGCAATCAACTAATCTCTTATAAGTCTACCATATTACTCACCTTAGTCAAGGCATGTGGGTTAAGTTCACTCAATATTTTGTCTATGTTAGACAGTTACATAATGACACTATTATTGTAGTGGGTGTGGTCGAATGTCATACTTGGATATATTTCTTCTCTCACTTTCTCCCTCCTTCAGATTCTTCACTAGATTCACTTGTACTTGACGACACTTCTGAGCTTGAACACAATTATGATGATAACTTCTCTTCTGACACAAATAACTACAATAGTGATGAGGACCCACCTCCACCATATCCTTATTGCCTTCTAGTTTTAGAGGAGTTATATATTGATCCACCTACTTTTGGCCCACCACAGACTTTTCAAGGAGCAGACATCTTTATTCAGGACTCATCAGACATCACTCAGTTTTCTACTCATTTACAGGTCCCTTCACATTCCTTCTTCACTTCTGCATCGGATACGTCATTCCTTCATAGAGTATTTGGCACTTTGACTTTACACGAGGAACATAGTTCCTTGGATATGAACCATACCATGGTCGGAGATCCATCAAACATTTGACAACTACCTTCACTCTTTTATGGTGATTCACTATTCATTACATCTACTTCTAAGCCATAGTCACTCCAAGAGGTTACTTTGCAGGATACCATATGGCTATAGGCATTCGTAGCTTTGAGGGGGGATTTCTAGTCCCACCTTCTCTTTTTTGTCTCTTTTTAGGGGGGAGTTTTTTCCCACTAGGTTTTCTCTTTTTACTCTATCTTACAAGATTACATTATGCATGGGTGCTTCATCAAGCCTTGTCGTCGGGACCCACTTTCCTTTTTCCCTACCCCCCTAAGTTGTGCTTATGGGGCTGTTAGTGTAGGATTTATTTTCCTCACTTTATTTGTATTATCCTACTCATTATATTCCATCTCACTTGGAGTTTCCCTACACTTATGGGATATACTTGCTTAGGTGTACACTTGACCACACTATTTTAGTTTGTGCTATTTATTACCCTTGGCCACTTGTTTTTTTACTGGTTATTTCGGGTATGGAGGTTACCACTATTCCAGGTGGAGGTTGTCATGATTCTAGGAGTAGGTTACACATTAACCTCATATATGTACATCTCTTGCATTATTTTATTTGATTGTATTGAGTTGGAGTTTTTTTTGTGTTATTGTAATTATCTCCCTTGTATTTTCATAATTTACAGTCTTGTATGTGTTCTTTGTTTTGTCTTGGAACAATTGACATCTCACATCGTTCACTTATGCATTCTTCAAACCAGCAAATCCATGGCGCTTCTTTGATACCCCTAACTTTTGGTGAAGCTTTTACCAAAATCCACCAAATTTGGTAGATTTCCAAAATAGAATCCCGCTAAACCCTTTAGCTAAACATAGCTAAAAATGGAGGAGAAAACCCTAAAACTAGGTATAAAAAATTCTCCATTTTTGCTCGAAAAGGCTTATTTCGCTATTTTTGTAAACACAAAGTTCCTATAAAGGTCATTTTTGATGTTTTTGAGATAGTTTCTATTTTTTGAGTCGGATAGTGCTCCAAAGACTGAAAGGGCCCAAAACCAAAAAAAAGTCCGTCAAACAAAAATTTCCACAAAGGGGGCTAAAATGATTTTTTCAGTGTATTGTAATTATTTCAATTGTACCAAGATGCCATTTAGTTGAGAAACTTGTAATCTCCCACAATGGCCAACAATGCTCCCAAAAAAATTATGTCCGACTCACAGCTACTCCGCGGTGACAATTATATCATGTGGAAGACAAAAAATCACACTCAACTTGAATTTGAGGATATTTGGTCTATTATAGATGGCTCCATAACCATATCAAAATCAAATGGAGCCCATGAGCATTATTTTGACAGAGCCAATATGAAGGCCAAACTCATCATACACATTCAAGATGTGAGGATGACCAAAGAAGCATGGGATAAACTGAACATAGTGTATGAGGCCAAGAACAAGAACACCATTTTGAATTTGTATAGTCAACTACACACACTGAAATTCAAGTCGAATGAGAAAGTTGAGGCTTTTCTTAGAAGGGTTGCAACATTTAGGGGTTCACTCCTAGCACTAGGAGTAGATATCACAAACGATGCTCTTATTCCCATTATTTTGAGAGTACTTCCTCCCTCCAAAACAATCTTCATGATGAAAATCAATATGTCTGAGAATACCATCGGTTTTGAAAAGTTGGTGAACATGTTGCAGTAAGAAGAATCCATATACAACAATCATGAATAAGAAGAGCAAGAACTTTCTTCTCATCAAAAAGGGAAGAACAACATCCCAGTCTTCCAATAAGTCCTAGAAGTAGAATACTAAAGGGGATAAAAAATAGAAAAAGTGTTTAATTTTTGGCAGAAAAGGCTGTGCTTTGAAATATTTCTAGTACAACATGTACAAAAAAGGTTCGTAAAGTAATTTGAAACCCAATAATAAACAATCTCAATAGGAACAATCTAACAAAAATCAAGGGTAAAAGAAGGGGAAATTGAGGAACAAACCCCATCGACAAGGCAATGTTGTTGAACGATAAAATAACCCAGATGATGGAGACTTCTTGTACGCTACCCAATATAATGAACCAACCACATCTACAAGTATAATTTGGTATGTTGATTCAGGTGCTGCTCAACACATGATCAGATGTAAAGATTGGTTCTACACAATGCGAGACACACCCTCTAAAAATCATGTCTTGTTGGGTGATGACTCATCATACAATGTCCAAGGTATTGAAAATATATCTCCACCTCTTGGTACATGTAATTATAGATTATCTAATGTATTGTATGTCCCTAGTTGAACTAAGAATTTTCTATCAATCAATTTACTTCTAGACCATAATCTGAAGATTGATTTTGATTGTAAAGTTGATAAGAAGATTTGTTTAATTAGAGAGAAATCCAAAAGCTCAAAGATGGTTTCATGAGCTTTAAATGTTGGATGTATGTTTCAACTTGATTTTTTCCATGTTGGTGAAATAATTTGTCGAGTGGAAAAATTAGTGTTCCCTCACCAATAATGTGTGGGATTGATTCCCTCTGCTTGAATGGGCCAACTCCATTTATTGAAAATATGAAATATTTACACTATTCTAATTTTTTGAGGGTGTTCTTTCAATCGAGGATCACACAAGAGTACTTCCCCATGCCTATGGAAAAGTTCTCGTAGGTACTACAAGGGAGGAAACAATTAGAAAGAGAGAGGTAATAAGATAATAACAAGGAGGGTTTTACATAATAAATATCACATAAGAGTTTATTACCTCAAAACTAGAACATAAACATGAATTTAATGATAATAAGCATTCACATATAACAAGGAATAAGATACAAAAACTGCAAATTCTTATTGCATTATATTCAACAAGTACATGCTTGTGGAGTGAAGTTGAGATGGAGAGGAATGCATTAGACTAGGAAATGAAAGAATTCAATTATCTTGCTTCTAGAGAGAACATGAGAGTTAGATAACAACAATAACCATTTCCTTAAAATGGGGGCACCATTCATATTTATAACATTATGACTACCCTTTCATCTCCTTGACATGACTTTTTGCCTTCATTCATGATTGTTGGCCTTTCGACTTCCTTTATGACCTTTGGTGTTCCTTCGTACCTTGTGACCTTTCACCTTCCTTCATCATACAAATGCCTAACTGCATCTTCTGGTCGTACGATAACATTATATGGTCGCACGATAACATCCTCGAGTTTCTTAACACCTTATTAATACATGACAATATTCTTGGGTCATCTAAAACCTTCTTGACGTGTGACAACATCTTTTGGTCGCACGACAACATTATTTTCTCACCTAAATGGACACACGATAACACCCCTCGGTTGCTTAAAACCTTCTTGTAGTGAAAAAACATCTTCTTGTCACATGACAACATTCTTGTGTCGCTTAAACCTTCTTGTCACGTGACAACATTTTGTGGTCGCACGACAACATCTTAGGTTGCAAGACCAACATTGTTTTCTTTTCTCCGAGGTCAAAATTTAATGAAATTTTGTTGTCCAATATATTCATTTTCAAGGAAAAGGGTCAATTAATTCAATGGGACTATTTAGAAGTCTTGAAAATGTTTTTTTCACCAAGTTGTACCCATATCTTCATTTTTTTCTCAAATTATGTTCCAGTGAGCTGAGTGGAAAGATCTTTGGAAAACTGATAGCTTTCTCCTCCTTACACTGCAAGCATTGATATGTGATTTTTCCTAAGAAGGTGTATTCTTTTGACTGTTGGGAATCATGGTTGTAAAGGGATAAATTATTGTTGTTCATGGATTCATTTTGCTATGTTGTTGTTGCTTGGAAATGAAATTATCCTTCCTTGGGCTCTATAAAAGTGGTGAACCAGAATTGTTGTTTGCATACTTATTTTTAATAACAACAAAACCTTGGATCAATTCCATTGATCCAAGGTATGCTTCAGTTTTCTTACCTGTTCAGTTTGTTAAGTCGACATTCTGAAATGGAAGGTATTAAGAGAAATGAGTCTTTGTACGTTTACAATATTTTTGGGACCCTTCTTTTGAGGTCCTTGCTTTACATTTTCTGTGAAATATGAAATTGGACCTTCTAGTTAATTTCTTATGACGTTGGTTGGCGTAAGAAGGAAAAAGACCTACTTTAGGACTATTAAGGTAAAGCCTTAATCCTAGATCTTTAAGATCTATCCTAATTGGATTCTAATCTAAGTTAAACTAGACCTACCTTAGATCTATTCCTAACTATGCATGTTGCACCCTAATCTAAGTTGTATACTCTACGGGTGTGGGGTGTTAAGATCACCTAAGGTAATGAGAAGTCTATCTCTAACCTATTACCTAATATTGAGCTATTATGGATTATGGTTTAATCTAAGTGGGCATGCTTATCTATGGCAATATAAAATGACCTAAGGTAAATGCTTTTTATCTAACCTAAGGTTAGATCCTAAACGAATGGTTTTCTAACATAAACTAATATTAAAGAGGAAAGGGGACCTAAGGGGTCACATGACAAGTGGAAGGTGGTTGCGACGGTTTCTAAGGAATTTAAGTGATTTGATTTTGAATTTATGGGACATGGTACTGCCAGTTTTGGTGGAGGCATGAAATTTGATGGAATGCCTAGTTGGCATCATCACTAAAGTTAAGAGATGCATGCTATAGTTGAATTAGAGTTTGCCAATCCTAGATGGCGGTGGCATGGAGATATAGGCGGGAGAATTGAATGCCAATGCATTAATGAGCATTGGTTTTGGTGAGAAAACCACCTTGGAAACCATGCAAGTGGATTTTTTTGGAGGTTGTTTGGTCATTCGATCATGTCGATTTTTTCTCTGCATGGGGATATCTGGTTCTTCAAACCAGCAGTTCAATTTTCAATCTGTTTCTATTTTTGGCTCCTTTGGACTATTTTTGATCCAATGGAGGTATAAGAGGCATATGAGAAAGAAGTTTTGGGTTGTTGAATTTGTTTGGAGAAGAAGGAATTGTGGAGGCTCGGCTGGAAATCTTCTTCGAATCAACAAAAGCACTATCAGGCATGATAGGCTCTACCCATTAAGCTTGTTCTGATTTTCTCTAAATGTCTTCATAAAAACAACTTTTCTCTTGTGATAAATGGGTTTTTATTTTATGATGAATATCTTGCTTCCTTGCTTGAAATATCTTTGTATTATTCTGATAATGAGTCTCTATTAGATGATGTGGAATGTGGGTCATTTCTTTTTTAAGTTTAATAGTGAATCGTACCTTTATTTTGGTTGAGTCTTGAATAATGTCAAACATATTTGAATCCTGCCTGTCTGCTCATAAGGGTTTATGGAAATATGTTGTTGCTATAAGCTTTCGAACTGGGTTTGTCTGTGATGGTTGATAGAAGGTAAGAAAAGTATCCTTCTCTATCACATCTTTGATTGGTTGAAGTATTGTTACTTCTGTTGGAACTGTATTTATATGGATGCTTGGGTTCAATGTTGTGTGAACTCGAACTCGTATGGAAACAGTAATGAATGAGTAACTTCTTCTTGAACTTTACTGTAGAAACTTTCATTTCTTCAAACCTTGTATTTCGATGGAAGCTGAGTTGATAATGGGTGTTTGGATTTTCTGTAATTGTGGATTCAAACTCATGTGGAAACAAGAATGAATGATTTATTTATCCTCTTACCCTTTCAGTTAAAACTTTGTTGTTTGGATCTAGTTCCTTATATGGAAACTATGTGGTAATGGTTACTTGGACATTAAGATTTTGGGAGTTATCTTGTTTGAACATAACAATGATCGAATTCTCCATTTTCTGAATTTTATATGTTTTGGGTTTTCTTTATAAGTCTGGAAGACTGAACTAAAAGTTGGATAGATGAGGTTCTGTTATATTTAAGGACTTTTCAAATTGATTTGGTCTGAGATAATATTTAGTTCTACTCACGTTAGCATTGCTCGAGCTTGCAAGATGTTGATCTCACTGTTCTCCTTCACTTTCAAGTTATTTAATGATTGTTTAGTCTTACTTGCTATTGATTTGGATAAACCTCTTAAGGTAACTTTCTAGTGTAAGTTTGTTGAAACCTTATTTTCGTGATTTCGTGAGGATTTAATGAATGTATATTCGGATTTTTTGTTGACGTTTTGTGATCTGGAACTATCCAATCAATTTTGTATGAGGGGTTTTCTAGACACTTCAGTTTATTTGATCTTTGAGTAAGTTAAATGAATAGAATATCTTGTCGACTTAGTAGTGTGTGTAGTTGAGCCTGTCCATAGAAATGTAATGAAAGGAATTCTAATCATCTCAGTAGATGACTTGTGCACTTGTAGCTAAGTCATGTTGTCCTTATTATTGCCCCTTCTTTTGAAATCGAATCCAGATGGATCTTATTCAGTCTATCCAAAAGATGATTTCTTCCATCTCTAAAGGTTGTGAATGTGAGTCTTTCTTTCTGTTGTTTCATTATCATCTGGAAAGAATGATTAGGCTTTAGTTTCCCTGACTGAAACTTTTGATGACTGGGAATGACTTTGAAGGTTGTTGTTTCATGTAAGTTGTTTAGTAAACTCTTGTTAATTCATCTTCTTCTTGATGTGGGTAATGGATTAATGTTACTATTTTGCTTCGTGTTGAGAGAACCTGAGCTGGAAATTTAACTTGCATAATACAATCGCATAATTTGGTTAGTATCTTCTAGTGCATATTTTTATGTTTAAAAGAGTTCAAGGATATGTGGTTGGACTGTACCAGTCCTTTTATGACCTTCTTTAATTATGAAGGAACGTTGGAATCCTCTTCTAAACTGGTTGAAAGACTCCTTTTTCTTTTAATCTCTGAGGTAAAGTTTACATTGTTGTATTCTTTGGACTATGTAGGAGATTATACATTGCACTTTTTTTTCTGAGTTGAGAAAGGATATTCAATTCTTACCGAATTGGAAGGGAAGTTCTAATTTTGTTTTCTCTCAGTTCGCCCTTCCCTCTTATATTTTAATCTTGTTTATAGATTAGATCGGTTCAGTTACATTACTTTCAATAATGTAATGAGTAGTTGTTGATACTGCTTACTTATTCACTTAGCTTGTATTGAAGGAATCAATATTTGTATCAGGTGACTTATGTTTCATACCATTTATTGAGTGAATACTTTCCTAATTCTAAAGTGCAGCCTAACTTGAGAACTTAGGTTATATATTGAACTTTAAATTAGGACATAGCCTCTGAAATGGGAATCTCTTTTTTTTTATGTTGTTAGATGATTCATCCTAAAACCTTTCATGAAGCTGGAATTAGCTTGGCTGTAGATGTCTTTTTATTATGAAATTTTTGTAATGTTGAGTTTGATGGTTCTTGCTTCTTAAAGTAACTCTATTTTTGGAAAATAGTGGGGTTAGTTTCTGTATTTCTAATTCAGATTGAATTATGTAGGAAATAATTAGTAAGTACCTTTATTAAAAGGAGATAAGTAATTTGGTTGAAACATTACTTATATGATATAATGTTGTAGAGTGCAGATTATATCATGATCTTTTCTTAATGTTAATTCAGGTTGATTAATTGTTCTTGTTTTATGGTTGTTATTTCTTAAGATTTATTTCTCTGCTTGGCCTTACTATTTCATAAAAGCAAATTTGGTGTTATGAGACAGTTAGTTGAAGGAACATCATTTTAATGCTTAGTGCTTATCATGCTCAGTTCAATGAACTGACCCGTGCTAGCAATTTTTGCAGATGGACTTCATAAGTGATAAAGGAAGGCAATAACTTATATGATGAATTGGTCACTTAAAGTCTGGATCTTTTATAGAGAAATATGATTCATTATTGAAATGTATTGAAAGAAGAAAAGTTGTATTCTTTAATGATCTTGATGTTATTTTACATGAGATATGTCTGAAATGCATGGTCTTGTAAAATGTGTATTTTACCATGATGAATTGAAAAATATTGAGAGTTACTTATACTTGTTATGTCATTTTCCTTGTGCATTATATGAAGGAAATTTGTAATCTTATCTTCATTGTTTTCATTCTTATCTGAATGGATCCTTATTTTCTGTTGTCATTAAATGAGTTGGATGGATGGGAAATAGTTACAATATCCCTTAATTAATGCAACTTATTAAGTTGGTATGCATTGATGTTCTTTTATCTATTCATGTATGGTTTCATTAAAAAAAGATGTTAATAAAAGTATAACTTAACTATCATGACTTGTGTAATGGAAAAGGGTATAACAAACCCTAACACTTAACTAGAAAGAGGAAGGTTCACTTCCTCTTGAGAAATACCTTGATAGGTTTTAAACAAATGCATGGTAAATATGGTCATTTATCCATTAGACTTCATCTCTACGAAGTCTATTTTAATAGAACCTGATTTGGATCTTAATCAGGCTATGAATGGTTAAGTTATATCAAGTAAATCTTATGAAGAATGTTGTTCTTGTTTGATTAACTGAATGTTAAACAAAAAGTTAATGAACCTAAAGCAATCATAGGTTTATATAGTATATTAATAACTCCAATGACGATGAAAAACTTAAGGGTTGTTGGAATTAGGGTTCAACAGGGTTGCTGTAATTTGAATCTTAATTAAGAAATAAATAGGTGTAAATGACCTCTTCTTGAGGTGTGTACATCAAGATGGGTAGTTCTTTCAGATGTTGGCACACACCAACTACAGGACTGTACCTTCATGAAGACTAGGGTCTTCATGAGGATACAATGTTGCAGTTGACATGTTGCAACACCCCTCAGCATTGGTTCATCTAGATCTACTCAAATCTGGACTTGAACTTAGTTTCTCTCTAGGTCAGATTAGGGATATGATTTAGCATAGGAAGTGACTCACAATGACTTAGGGTAACTAGGCACATCCAATTGACTTAGGTTGATTGAGTATGTCTATATACCCTAGGTCATCACGAGTGGTTCCCTATACCAAATTATGTCACTAACCTGGGTTAGGGTCAAACCTTGAACAAGTGAACTGACAGAAGTCAGTGAAGACCATTCTAGATAACAAATGAGTGGGGTGAAGGACATATTCTGTTAGATGAATATGCCATCTAGGAATAGTAACATGAACAGTATGTTGGAAATATTTGGCCAAAGTATTGCAAGCTGTTGGTTGCGTTGTCCTATGTCACCTAGTTTAAGAAATGGGATTTCAGATGAATATTGGTAACAAATATTCAGATAGGTTTCTTATACAGAACACTCAATACCCAGAACAGGGTAAGAGAACCAAGTATACTTAGTATACACTTAGTATTCAATACTTTAAGTTAACATGAGAGATCGGTTAGAAACTGAGTCATGAAATGAGAGATCGGTAGTTCACCGAGTCATTTACAGCTACATATGGTTATCTATTATGAGATTGATTGGCATGGAATGTGTGTTCTAAATTATGATTATTTAGAATAGAGAACATTATGTATATAAAAAAATTCCCTTGTTTCTAAAGTCTTAAAATGGGAATGTTACATCTTGGTATCAGAGCTGAAGGTTGCAGCTCTTGGACCTATTGTGTCCATAATCTGATAAAACTTAAATTTTCTTGTTAACAGAAAATGGTTAGAACAAGAGAAAATGCTACAAACAACCCACCACCTGGTGGAGAAGTAGCAACTACCCAAAAACTTGATGAGATCCTTGCTTCCCTATTGGACACAAGAGATCATTTGGTTGTACTTGAACAACAAGTAATGGGCAATGAGGAGGAAGAAGAAGCTGGTAATAACAATCAACCACCTCCTGTGGATAACGCCAATATGGGAAATATAGGTGTTGATAACAATAATGTAAACATACCCGATCAGCCAGAAAATAAAAAGGCAAGGCTGACAGCTGAACTCACTAATGATAAGTCCACCTAAGTTTGATGCCACCACATTAGGAGATGGAGCTGAGAATTGGCTCAGTGAAATGGAGAAGTACTTTGTGATAAGGAATTTCTTAGAGGAAACAAAGGCAATATGGGGAGCTTATCAGCTTTCCCATGAAGCATCTTCATGGTGGGACAGCCGTAAGGCTGAGTTAAACATTGATGAAATGAATATTACTTGGGATCAATTTAAAAGTTATTTTAGGCAACGATGGCTGCCACAACTTTATTATGATCAGAAAATGACTGAATTTCAGAACTTAACCCAAGGAAAATTAACTGTAACAGAGTACTAGGAGTGGTTCACTAAACTCCTTAAGTATGTACCTCAGTATCAAACTGATGAAGTTCAGGATACAAAAATTTATCATGGGATTGAATCCCATTATAGGAGAAGAGGTAGATGTTCACAGCCCAACCACTATGGAAGGGGTTGTCGAAAAATCCATAAGGCCGGAACATAAATTAAAGGCAATTTCTGCTCATAAGGAAGAATTCAGAAAGAAAGTTCCAAACTCCTCTTCATCATCTCTTGCACCTAAGAAAGGACCATGGAAGAAGTTTGGTATGAAAAATAATTTTTCAATAGATAATAATAAGAAAATAACAACAAATAAGTCTGCTTCTAATGTACAAAATAACTTTGTCAAGAACAATAATAACAGACAAAAGTCCTATGGAGGTCAGAATGATAACTTTAAGGCTGGAAATAAATTTGAGCCTAAAAAGGGACTCGTAGGAGGCTGTTACAATTGTGGCAAGGATCATTATGCAAATCAATGTCCTTTGAAAAAGGATGACCGTAATCAGCAACACAAGATACACGCTGCAGTAGTTGACAAACATGCTGAAAAGCAAGTCACACCCATAGAAGTTCTGGGTAAGTTATTTGGCATACCTGTAACTATTCTTTTTGATACAAGAGCTACTGAATGTTTTATTTCTAGTAAATTAGCATCGAAATTAAAAATAAAAGCTGGAAAAATGGATAAATCATGGGTTGTACATTATGGGAATAATGTTGTTCATATAGTTAGTATGTGTCTTTTTGGGGCAGTCCTTGACTTACCTAGTTTTTCCACAGAAGTTGATCTTTATGTTGCTCCTTTGGGGTCTTATGATGTAATCATAGGTGTTAATTGGCTAGCTGAGCATAAAGTAAAAGTTGACTATTTTGAAAAACATATTAGTTGTTTAGATGACCTGCAGAAAACAACAGACATTCAAGGTGTAAAACGTGAAATTTCTGTTAGGAAATTGTTAGCTATGCAACTTAAAAAGGCCAAAAATAAGGGTTGTACCTTATATGCAGTAAAAATTTCTGAATCCACTGAAGAAAATAGTGATTTCTTAGAACATTATCCATTGTTACGTAACTTCAGTGATGTGTTTCCAGAAGAATTACCAGGTCTTCCACCCAAAAGGGAATTTGACTTCACAATTGAAATCAAACCTGGAACCGAGCCTATTTCTAAGGCACCTTATAGGATGACTACTATTGAATTAGTAGAGCTTAAGGCACAGTTACAAGAAATTTTGTCAAAAGGTTTGATTAGACTGAGTGTCTCACCTTGGGGAGCACCGACAATTTTTGTGAAAAAGAAAGATGGAACACTTAGATTATGTATCGATTACAGAATGTTAAACAAGGCAACGATTAAGAACAGATATCCACTTCCTAGAATTGATGATCTATTTGATCAAATGTGTGGTGCATCGGTATATTCTAAGATAGATCTTCGATCTGGATATCATCAGTTACAAATTAAGGATGAGGACATTCATAAAAAATATTTTAGAACAAGGTATGGACATTATGAATTCACAGTTTTACCATTTGGATTAACAAATGCACCTGCAACTTTTATGAATTTAATGAACAATATTTTTCAAGAATACTTGGAAAAATTTATGCTTGTATTCTTGGACAATATTCTCATATACTCTAAAAGCATTGAAGAACATCATGAGCATTTGAAGATAGTTTTAGAAATCTTGAGGAAGATATGATTGTTTGGTAAGTTCTCTAAATGTTCTTTTTATGACACAGAAGTGCACTATTTGGGTCATGTTATAAGCAAAGATGGAATAGTTGTAGATCCCTCTAAAATTGTAGCTATAACTAAGTGGCCTGCACCAAAGAATGTACATGAAGTTAGAAGCTTCATGGGTCTTGCTAGTTACTATAGGAAGTTTGTTAAAGATTTCTCCAAAGTTGTTGCACCAATAACTTCATTACAGAAAAAGGATAAGAAATTTGTGTGGAATGAAAAATGTGAATCTGCATTTAAAACTTTGAAGGATCAGTTAACTTCAACACCTATTTTGGTTGTACCTAACCCTTATGGAGACTTTACTGTTGTAACGGATGAATCTGGGGAAGGTCTTGGTGCTATTTTGTTACAAAGGGATCATGTCATAGCTTACGAAAGTAGAAAACTTAAGTTACATGAGATGAATTATGCTCCACATGATCTAGAGCTTGCTGCCATTGTTCATGCACTTCAAGTTTGGAGGCATTATCTGCTTGGTAAACCTTTTGAATTAAAAACTGATCATCTTGGGTTGAAGTATATTTTTACTCAGCCAAATCTGAATGCAAGACAATGAAGATGGTTAGAGTTTTTATCTCAATATGATTTTGACATAAGTTACATTAAAGGCAAGGAAAATAGGGTAGCTGATGCTCTAAGTCATAGGAGGCACATTTTTTCTCTTATAACGTTGAGAACTCAGTTTAAGGATGAGGTAAAAAGTGTTATGGAATCTGATTCTTATTTTCAGCAAGTAAAAACAACACTTACTGAAGACCCAAATGATGTGAGATATAAGGGTTTTCACTTTGATAATGAAGGAATCTTACGAGTTTGAAAACAGGGTATACATACCTTTGCTAAATGATTTAAGAAAGAAATTATTAGCTGAATTTCACAATTCACCTTTTTCTAGACACCCTGGTATTACAAAGATGCTTGCTGATATAAAACAACAATATTTCTGGAAAGGGATGAAAAAGGACATGATTGAATTTGTGACACACTGTTTAGAATGTCAACGAGTTAAAGTTGAACATATGCACCCAGCTGGTTTATTGTATCCTCACAGCATACCACAGTACAAATGGCAAGTGATAAGCATGGATTTTGTACAAGGGTTGCCTATGTCAAGAAATAAACATGATGTTATTTTAGTTGTTGTTGATAAACTAACAAAGGTAGCACATTTTATTGTTGGTAATCTTAAGGATGATTCACCTGTTTTAGCAAAAAGGTTCATACATGAGATTTTTAGATTACATGGAGTACCTGAATTGATCATATCTGATAGAGATCCAAGAATGACTTCAAGATTTTGGCAAACACTTAACGCAACTCTAGGAACTAAGCTGAATTTTAGTTCTGCATATCATCTGAAAATAGATGGACAGATGAAAGAGTTAATCAAGTTTTGGAGGATATGTTACGAATGTATTGCATGGATCAATAGTATAAATGGGAAGAGTACCTTCCATTAGTTGAGTTTGCATACAATAACACATATCACGCCTCTCTGAAGATGGCACCTTTCAAAGCATTATACAGAAGGAAATGCAGAACCCCTGTTAGTTGGGACAACATTGAGGATAGAGAGGTGGTTGGACCTGAAATCCTTACGAAAATGGAACAAGAAGTTAAAATGATTTGTGAACGCTTGAAAGAAGCAGCGGATAGGCAAAGAGTTATGCTAGCTTGAAGTGGGTTGATAGGAAATTTGAACTTGGTGAGAAGGTCTTTCTTCAAGTTAAACCGAAAAAGAGTTCTATAACTTTTGGCAAGGCTGCCAAGTTATCACCTCGTTATGTGGGACCTTTTGAAATTGTTGAAGTAATCAACCCTGTAGCTTATCATTTAGCATTACCTCCTGCTTTATCACAAATGCATGATGTTTTCCATATTTCTTTGCTTAAGAAATACATTTCAGATTTATCACATGTGTTAAATTGGAATTCCTTGTAGGTCCAAGACCCAAGAATAATCATGGTTAAACCTATACGAGTGCTAGAAACTCGCTAGTTGCACTTAAGAAATCATGAAATAAGTCAATGTAAGGTCTAGTGGGATCAATTTAATGAGGAAAGTGTAACTTGAGAAAATCTGGAAGATATGAAAACTGCTTTTCCATATTTATTTGAATAGAATTGATTCTGTTGACGGATAAATTTTGAGATTTTATTCTTTTTATGAAAGTAAATCTACCAGTTTTGGACAAAAATTACATTATTTAAAATGAACAGCTACGTAAATGCTGATTTTGGAATTTTAAAATCTAGTTTTGTTTGGAACATATGAAAGGAAGTATAATAATTGATTTGTCCTTGATTCAAATTGTGTAACTAAATTAATCATCGGGACGATGATTCCTTTTAGGAGGGGAACATGTAACATCTTTGGAAAACTGATAGCTTTCTCCTCCTTACACTGCAAGTGTTGATATGTGATTTGTCCTAAGAAGGTGTATTCTTTTGACTGTTAGGAATCATGTTTGTAAAGGGATAAATTATTGTTGTTCATGGATTCATTTTGCTATGTTGTTGTTGCTTGGAAATGAAATTATCCTTCCTTGGGCTCTGTAAAAAGTGGTGAACCGGAATTGTTGTTTGCATACTTATTTTTAATAACAACAAAACCTTGGATCAATTCCATTGATCCAAGGTATGCTTCAGTTTTCTTACCTGTTCAGTTTGTTAAGTCGACATTCTGAAATGGAAGGTATTAAGAGAAATGAGTCTTTGTATGTTTACAATATTTTTGGGACCCTTCTTTTGAGGTCCTTGCTTTATATTTTCTGTGAAATATGAAATTGGACATTTTACTTAATTTCTTATGACGTTGGTTGGCATAAGAAGGAAAAATACCCACTTCAAGACTATTAAGGTAAAGCCTTAATCCTAGATCTTTAAGATTTGTCCTAACTGGATTCTAATCTAAGTTAAACTAGACCTACCTTAGATCTATTCCTAACTATGCATGTTGCACCCTAATCTAAGTTGTATACTCTATGGGTGTGGGGTGTTAAGATCACCTACGGTAATGAGAAGTCTATCTCTAACCTATTACCTACTATTGAACTATTATGGGTTATGGTTTAATCTAAGTGGGCATGTTTATCTATGGCAATATAAAACGACCTAAGGTAAATGTTTTTTATCTAACCTAAGGTCGGATCCTAAACTAATGGTTTTCTAACCTAAACTAATATTAAAAGGGGACCTAAGGGGTCGCATGGCAAGTGGAAGGTGGTAGCGATGGTTTCTAAGGAATTTAAGTGATTTGATTTTGAATTTATGGGACATGGTACTGCTAGTTTTGGCAGAGGCATGGAATTTGATGGAATGCCTAGTTGGCATCATCACTAAAGTTAAGAGATGCATGCTATAGTTGAATTAGAGTTCGCCAATTCTAGGTGGTGATGGCGTGGAGATATAGGCGGGAGAATTGAATGCCAGTGCATTGATGAGCACTGGCTCTGGCGAGCAAACCACCTTGGAAACCATGCAAGTGGATTTTTTTGGAGGTTGTTTGGTCATTCGATCATGTCGATTTTTACTCTGCATGGGGATATCTGGTTCTTCGAACCAGTAGTTTAATTTTTAATTTGTTTCTATTTTTGGCTCCTTTGGACTATTTTTGATCCAATGGATATAAGAGGCATATGAGAAAGAAGTTTTGGGTTGTTGACTTCATTTGGAGAAGAAGGAATTGTGGAGGCTCGGCTAGAAATATTCTTCGAATCAATAAAAGCACTATAAGGTATGATAGGCTCTACCCATTAAGTTATTCTGCTTTTCTCTAACCGTCTTCATAAAAACAACTTTGCTCTTGTGATCAATGGGTTTTTATTTTATGATGAATATCTTGCTTCCTTGAAATATCTTTGTATTCTTCTGATAATTAGTCTCTGTTAGATGATGTGGAATGTGGGTCATTTCCTATTTCAGTTTAATAGTGAATCGTACCTTTATTTTGGTTGAGTCTTGAATAATGTCGAACATATTTGAATCTTGCTTGTCTGCTCATAAGGGTTTATGGAAATATGTTGTTGCTATAAGCTTTTGAATTGGGTTTGTTTGTGATGGTTGATAGAAGGTAAGAAAAGTATCCTTCTTTATCACATCTTTGATTGGTTGAAGTATTGTTACTTTTGTTGGAACTGTATTTATATGGATGTTTGGGTTCAATGTTGTGTGAACTCGAACTCGTATGGAAACAATAATGAATGAGTAACTTCTTCTTGAACTTTACTGTAGAAACTTTCATTTCTTCAAACCTTGTATTTCGATGGAAGATGAGTTGATAATGGGTGTTTGGATTTTTTGTAATTGTGGATTCAAACTCGTATGGAAACAAGAATGAATGATTTATTTATCCTCTTACCCTTTCAGTTAAAACTTTGTTGTTTGGATCTAGTTCCTTATATGGAAACTATGTGCTAATGGTTACTTGGACATTAAGATTTTGGGAGTTATCTTGTTTGAACCTAACAATGATCAAATTCTCCATTTTCTGAATTTTATATGTTTTGGGTTTTCTTTATAACTTTGGAAGACTAAACTAAAAGTTGGATAGATGAGGTTCTGTTATATTTAAGGACTTTTCAAATTGATTTGGTCCGAGATAATATTTAGTTATATTCATGTTAGCTCTGATCGAGCTTACAAAATGTTGATCTCGTTGTTCTCCTTCAATTTCAAGTTAGTTAATGATTGTTTAGTCTTACTTGTTCTTGATTTGGATAAACCTCTTAAGCTAACTTGCTAGTGTAAGTTTGTTGAAACCTTATTGTTGTGGTTTCATGAGGATTTAATGAATGTATATTAAGAATTTTTGTTGTCGTTTCGTGATTTGGAACTATCCAATCGATTCTATATGAGGGGTTTTCTAGATTCTCCAGTTTCTTTGATCTCTGAGTAAGTTGAAGGAATAGAATGTCTTGTCGACTTAGTAGATGTGTGTAGTTGAGCCTGTCCATAAAAATATAATGAAAGGAATTCTAATCATCTCAGTAGATGACTTGCACACCTGTAGCTAAGTCATGTTGTCCTTATTATTACACCTTCTTTTGAAATCGAATCCAAATGGATCTTGTTTAGTCTATCCAAAAGATGATTTCTTCCATCTCTAAAAGGTTGTGAATATGAGTCGATCTTTCTGTGTGTTTCATTATCATCTGGAAAGAGTGATTAGGATTTAGTTTACCTGACTGAAACTTTTGATGACTGGGAATGACTTCTGAAGGTTGTCGTTTCATGTAAGTTGTTGGTAAACTCTTGTTAATTCATCTTCTTCTTGATGTGGGTAATGGATTAATGTTACTATTTTGCTTCGTGTTGAGAGAACCCTAGCTGGAAATCTGACTTGCATAATGCAGTCGCATAATTCGGTTAGTATCTTCTAGTGCATATTTTTATGTTTAAAGGAGTTCAAGGATATGTGGTTAAACTGTACTAGTCCTTTTATGACCTTCTTTAATTATGAAGGAACGTTGGAATCCTCTTCTAAACAGGTTGAATGAATCCTTATTCTTTTAACCTCTTAGGTAAAGTTTACATCGCTATATTCTTTTGGAGTCTGTAGGATATTATACGTTGCACTCTCTTTTTTGAGTTGAGAAAGGATATTCAATTCTTACTGAATTAGAAGGGAAGTTCTAATTTTGTTTTATCTCAGTTCTCCCTTCCCTCTTTTGTTTTAATCTTGTTTATAGATTGGACCGGTTCAGTTGCATTATTTTCAAGAATGCAATGAGTAGTTGTTGATATTGCTTACTTATTCACTTAGCTTGTATTGAAGGAATCAATATTTGTATCAGGTGACTTATGTTTCATACCATTTATTGAGTGAATACTTTCCTAATTCTAATGTGTGGCCTAACTTGAGAACTTAGGTTATATCTTGAACTTTAAATTAGGACATATACTCTAAAATGGGAATCTCTTATTTTTTTATGTTGTTAGATGATTCATCCTAAAACCTTTCATGAAGCTGGAATTAGCTTGGCTGTAGATGTCTTTTTTTTTATGAAATTTTTGTAATGCTGAGTTTGATGGTTCTTACTTCTTAAAGTAACTGTTGTTGCAAATTAGCAGCACCCCTGGATGTTGATCAGACTTCTAGTTGACATTTTGGACATCCAGTGTGATTGCACAACATTGAATCTTTTCCCCAAGTGTGGGACTTGTAAAATGGGAAAAGAATCTCCAGTTTAGAGGCTAGTTCCTCAACTCCTCTGATCAGGTATATTACTTGCAAGTTATACAGAGGTTTCAAACTCAAAATCCTACTCTAAATTCCAAAGGGGACAGAGATAGAGAATGCAAAAAAACTGAAACTAGTGCTAATAAGGTGATGCACCAAAGGAGTGGTGAGCATTTTTTTACTTCTGCAGATTGACACAAGATCATGGAAATGCAACAAAACTTCATGCACAAACTGATAACTGTAATGGAAGGTCAGAAATGAATCAAACAACACAAACAGAGGATTAAAACTCATTCACAGAGCCTGCATTGTCATTTCAACATCAAAAACACTTACATTACAACATCTGAGAGGAAAAAAATAGGTTGCAGTCTTGGACAAGGTCTGATATTCCACAAAATCACTTTTTGAGTGACAGAGGGAGCCTGTAATACATAAAAAAATGTTCAACCTTCAAAAAATGAGCCAAATTTGGCTTTTACAGTGCAAGAAATGACCCCAGGAGAGAGAAACACAGGAAAACGTGGGAGAGCTCCAACCACCGACCAAAAATGTAATAAAATGGCATGGGCATCCTTACAGGTCCATCCCCTGACATTTTTTACCATGCTGGGAGAGAATGCGAGCCATTCTTCATTAAAAATGGTGGTTGAAATGTCATTTCTGTTCATGACCACGTGCCAGAGGTGTTTTTCAATTTTCTCTCTCCAAACTCCATCAAAATATAAAAATGACCCCTAAATCTTGTAGAGAATTTCACCAGCTTTCCATTGATATAAAGAACAAAAAATGAGCTCTGGATCGAAAGATATGGCCATTTGAAATTTTAGGGCAAAACAGGGCCAAAACGGATTGGCGGGCGAAAATTTTGAAATTTTCCACTTTTTGCATTTGGGAAAATTTCCCAAAAAATCCCCGCGCTCCATCCTTCTGGGTGCCACGTGGCATGTGTTGATTGGACGTGGACCTTCTGCACTTTATTTTCCTTCGTTTTGGCCATTGGAAAATTTTCCAAAAAATCTCTGCCGGGCCGATGAGTTGAGGACACGTGGCAGCAGGTGATTCGCAGCGGGCATTTCCTCTTGAATTTTTCACGTCACTATTTTCTACTCAGACACGTGGCAAAACCCCATTGGTCTGGGATTTTTCTTTCCTTTTTCACGTGCGAATTTTTTTGCCGCCACCGAACACGTGGCATTTCCATTGGCTCGCGTTTAGGGGGGGGCATTTTTCTTCTTCTGAAATTTCCTTCATTTTTCTTTGGGAAAATTTCCCAAATTTTCCCCGTGCCTTCCATCGTTCTGGGACACGTGGCATCATCTCATTCACCACGGGCCCTTGGGGAAAACATTTTTCTTTTCATTTTAACTTTTGGGAAAAAATCCCAATCTCCCCCCGCGCTCCGAAACTCTGACTCCCAGGGACACGTGGCCTGCTCTGACTGGTCGGCAGGGGAGCGGGCCAAAAACTTCTCCATTGCTCTTTACCAAAACACTTTGCCAAAATTCCAATCTTTCCTCCACCCTCCGCCGGTCTGATGCCATAGGACACGTGGCATAACATGATTGGGCATGGGCCTTTCCTTTTGAAATTTTCCATGGCGCCAACACTTAGTCGATTTTTCAATTTTTCCCCTTGGACACGTGGCGTAATCCGATTCACCGGCGGGCCTGCGGGGAAAAATATTCCTTTTGAAAACTTTGCCAAACACTTGGTAAAAATTCCAAGTTTTCCTCTGACCCCCGCCACTTCCTTTGACACGTGGCACCATATTACTGGCTGCGGGCCTTTCAGGGAAAATTTCCCACAAAAACTCCGCCGAGCCATAACTTCAAAAATACATGGAGTTAGGAGGAAAACTTTACCTTTCTGGAAATATGAGAAAAATATCTATCCAATGGTGCCATTTCCAGAAAGTCTTGAGTGCCTAAAAAGCAAAAAATTATGATTGAGGCACAAGAGAGGGAAGAATGAAGGGAGTTAGCCACAAAATGAGCAAGGGGCACATTTTGGATAACAATTTTGGCGACTCAGAGGGGTCATCTGCCTGCTGGATGAAGTTACCAGTTTCCTGAAGCAATCCATTGGGCATGGAGTCATTAAATTCTCTGCTTGGTACCCCAACTGATTAGAACACTGCAAGGAGGAAGATGGAGGGTGGAACATCACCTGATGGAGCAAGGCCTACAAACACATTTCCAGGAACAACAAGCTTGTGCCAAAGCACTTAGGGAAAGCAAACTAATCTACAGCAAAACAATGTGCACAAGCACTTGGAGGAATGAAAACCTAAGCTAATATGTACAAGGTGGAGAATTCCCTTCAGTAGCAATGCTTTAGATGGATTCCATTGACTGGAATCTACAGTTCTTTACCATCTAATGAAGACAATTGGAAAGCATTGTTGTCCTTACACTTTGTGACCATGTATGGGCCACTCCAAATGGCATCAAATTTTGAATGCCTTCCCAGTTTTTCTCTGTCTGCATCCCATTTTAACACTAGATCTCCAACTTGGAAAGATCTATCCTTGGCCTTCTTATCAAAGGTCTTCTTGATCAAAGCTTGATCCTTCTCCATTGCTCGGGATGCTTGATTTCTGATTTCTTGGAGCTCCATCAATTCTGCATATCTAACCTCCATGGGCCCAAACTCCAACAACTCCAACTGTTTCATGAGTTCCAATGTTGGCAACTCAAGTGACATGGGCAAAATTGCCTCTCTTCTATAAACAAGCTTAAATGGAGAGTTACCTGTAGATCTCTTGGGAGTTATCCTATCAGCCCATAAGGCTGATTTCAATTTGGTATGCCAAGACCTCTGATTTTCATCAAGAGTCCTCCTAATGATCCTCAACAAGTTCTTGTTTGTAGATTCAGCCTGGCCATTACCCTGAGGGTAATAATTTGATGAAGTGCTTAGGTAGATCCCATTCTTGACAGCCCATTCAGTCACCTTGGACCCAATGAATGCCAATGCATTATCTGATATTATTGTAGCAGGTATGCCAAATCTGGTTGTTATTCCCTCATAGAAATCTAGGATGCTAGATTCATTTGCTTCCTTGAGTGCTACTGCTTCAGTCCACTTGGTGAAGTAATCTGTTGTTGTTAAAATCCATTTGTGCCCTTGGCTTGAATTGGGATTAATGACTCCAATGAAGTCCAAACCCCATTGCATGAATGGCTAGTCAACTAAAATTGGATGCAATGGAAGGGCAGCTAGCCTCTCTTTACCTGTGAAGAATGCACAATTCTTGCACCTCTTGATCCATGCATAACAATCACTGAAAATCTTGGGCCAATAATAGCCAGCCCTCATGATCTTTAGAGCTGTCACTCTTGGTGCAAAATGACCACCAGCTGGTCCACCATGGAACTCTTCCAACACCCTATGAATCTGATTTGTACCAATGCATCTCAGCAACACTCCATTCACATCCTTTTTGAACAAAACACCATCAACAAGGGCATATGGGACAACCTGCAATCTGAAGTGTCTTCTTTTGGTCTTGTTCATCTCTGGAGGGCATAGACCTGTGCTTAGGAAGTGCATTATGTCTTGGGTCCAGCAAGGAGTGAGGACATCATCATTCTCCTCTTGAGTGCTTCCTTGCTCATGGTTATCTTGCAATGCCAAAACAACCTCCTTCTCATTGCATTCTTCCTTTTGTTTGCTCAAAATCAGCAGCTCACACAATCCTTTTCCTCTGACCAACTTGGTGACTTTGATCTCTATGTCATACTCCATGACACGAGTAATCCAACCTGCCCTCTTTTCATTCAAGTCTTTGTTGAGGAGGAAGTCTTTAACTCCCACATGAGAAACCAGCAATTGAACCTTGTTGTTTGAAACTAGATGCTTGAATTTCTTCAAGCTCCTGATTACTACAAGAACATGCTTCTCAATGAAAGAATATCTCACCTCATAGTCCTCCAGGATTTGGCTGAAGAAAGCAATTGGCTGCTCATCATTGTTTTGTTCTGCTGTACCAAAATTGTAGAAATAGTATCATCACCCCCAAATGCATAGAGGATGAAATCCTTGGAGAAATATGGGTTAATGAGAGTTGGGGCTTGAGAGATGGCTTCTTTGATTGCTTCAAAACTTTCTTTGCCTTTTGCTGTCCATTTGAAAGCCATGCTTTTCTTTAACATCTTGGTGATAGGCTTGACTAGGGCTGCAAAATTTGGGACAAACCTCCGAACAAAATTTATTCTCCCCAAGAAACTTTGAAGGGCCTTCTTGTGGCTTGGAAATGGTAGTGCTCTTATGGCTTCAACTCTTTCTGGATCAATTGCTAATCCCTCTTTGGAGACAATGTGGCCAAGGAGCTTTCCTTCATGGGCTAGAAAAATACACTTTTTAGGATTCAAGGATACTCCAAATCTTCTGCACCTTTGGAACACTTGTCTCAAATGAAAGAGATGGTCTGCTACATTTTTTGAAAAAACAGTGATATCATCAAGATATACCAGCACCACATTGTTAATCAAATCCTTGAACGCCATGTCCATTTCTCTTTGGAAAGTAGCTCCAGCGTTGGACAACCCAAATGGCATTTTCCTGTATGCATAAGTTCCCCATTTGGTTGTAAAGGTTGTCTTGAACTGATCTTCTTCTTTCACCATAATCTGATTGTACCCTGAATAGCCATCAAGTAATGAAAACCTCTCAGAGCCGGCAACAACTTGTAAAATCTTCTCCATGGAAGGAAGTGGATAATGATCCTTGAGAGATGCTCTATTCAAATCTCTGAAGTCAACACACAATCTTGATTTCCCCACTCTTCTTTCTAACTGGAACCAAGTTGGCCACCCAACTAGAATGCTTGATAGGGAATATGATTCTTGATTCTATCAACTTATTCAATTCTTTTCTCATGAGAGGCTCCATGTGTGGATTGACTGGCCTTTGTTTTTTGCCTGATGGGTTTAGTACTTGGATCCAATTCAATGGTGTGTTGAGCTAGCTTGGGATTGAAACCTTTCAAATCTTCATAGCTCCAAGAAAACACATCAGGGAATTCTTGACAAAGTTGTATGAACTCATACCTTTCTTGCTCAGTTGTCACTTTACCAACTTGGAGTGATTTTCCTTCTTCCACCAAGATGGACACTGAATCTTCTCCCTTGACTTGGATGTTTGCCTTCTCCTTCCTGAACTGATCATTAGGATTGAAAATGGACTCCAAAGTAATAAGTCCCTTGGGTAGTTTGTTGGTTCTCAGCTGTACCACTTGGTCACCATACTGCTGCTCCAACTTTTCCTAATTTTTGGCTGATAACTCAGCCTCTTCTTGCAAGAAATGGATGATTTGTTGATCATTTTCAAACACTTTCCAACTTACATTGTTGTCTGGCACTGAGGGCCTTACAATCACATGGATGTTTGGTTGTACCTTGTCTTTTTGAATGCTTTCAACAACGTCAAAGGCTGCCCCAACTGCTGCAAGCCTGTCAGCAGCTTGGTTCTCTTTTCTAGGAATGGATTTTATGCCAAAGCCCTCAAAATATTCAATGAGGTCCCACACCCTATTCTTGTAGCATTTGAGTAGATCATTCTTGACAGCATGCTGCCCCTTAACTTGGTTGACAATCAACTCACTGTCACCAAAGACTTGCAAGTTCTTTATTCCTCTCTTGATTGACCAATGCAATCCTTGTATCAAGGCTTCATATTCAGCAGTGTTATTAGAGCATGCAAACTAAAATCTAAAAGATGAATAATACTTAACTCCTTGAGGTGAAACAAGCATAGCTCCCCCTCCTGCACCTTGTCTGCTCCTTGATCCATCAAAAAACAACTGCCATACCTCATTGTCATCCTTGTGGTTTGGCTTGGTGATGCTAGGAATAGGCTGATTTTCTTCATGCATGCAATAGACTCCTAGCTCAGATTCTTCTATTTCTTGATAAGGATCAAAAGCATGCACCTTGTTTGCCCATTCATCAAGAGTCAGATCTGGGATGCTTCCAACCTTGGTGTCAGCTTCATCAGTGCTTGGATAATCCTCTTGATCAAACACTGAACAAATGGTATTGATTTGGCTTGGAGTGTGAGGCTCAATGTGAAAGTTTGCAATAGGCTCAGATCTGATTGTGGCTTTAGTTCCATATCTTGTTCTGAACAACATGTGTGACCAATCAGCAGATAAGTAACCTCCAATCTTGGCTGTGAAATCCCTTGACAGACATAGGGAAAAGAGTGGTGGAAGGTCTATTACTGAGACATCTTGCAAAACAACAATGTTGGGGCATGCATGCAAAGTAAGACTCAAGTTTTTAATCACTCCAACTATTGTTATTGCTGTCCCATCCAATTGCACTACCCCTTTGGATATGACTTCATATTGAAGCCCTAACTGATCAACTATTTTCTTGGGCATTACTGAACTACTTTCCCCGGAATCAATCATGCAATTGTGTACTAATTGGTTTCCAATGATCAATGAAACATAGAATGGAGGGGGCTTCAACATTTTACCTTGCTGTCCTCCATGATTCCTCTCAGGCTGGGTAGCATTTGTGAGCACCTTCTCTTGCATTTGGACTTGCTGATTTGAAGTTGACCAGTCCTTCATGGCAGCTTGTAGCAAATCTCTTTGGCCTGGGATAGATAGTGATTCCCACATTGATATGTTTACATTTGTCTTCTTCATCTGATCAATGATGTTGAATGGAGATGAAGCATCTCTCTGCTGTCCCTTGGTCCTACACATTCATTCCTTACACATGGGCAGCAACAACTGGCATTTGAGTTGGCCTAGGAGCTGTCTTAGGCAGTCCTTGCATGTTTGGAACTGCATTTTGCTTGCCAATAATTTGTGGAGTGATAGAAGGTTGTGGATTACTTGGAGCCAATGGCTGTTCTTCACCCAAATTTCTCCTTTTTGACCTTGTGTTGGCTACAACACTTTGGGGAATTGTTTGATTCATGCCACAAAAATCTTCTGCCTGCCAGTTTACAAGTGTGGTATCATTTGGAGCTGATTGTTGCTGGAATGTGTCTTGTTGTTGGTTATTTCCTTGACTACCTTCACCCTCCACACCAATTGTAGTCACCATTAATGCTTGATTTAAGGCACCGTTGAAACACATAGACTGGTTGTGAGGTTCATTGCATGGAAAACACCAATCATACTCTTGAGCTATGTTGTTTTGCACTGGCACTAATGCCTTAGAGGCAGATATAGCATTGGGATTATAGGGCTGAAATGGTCTGTTGGTAGGAGGTCTTGCTTGATTTAAATTTACAACTGGATTGGGTGGTCTTTGAGGTTGGTATGGCTACCTGTTAGGCTGAGCTTGAGGCTAGAAAGGAGGTCTAAAACCTTGGGCTTGCTACCTCTTGAGTGTAACCAGCTCATTTCCTAGATTTTGCAATTGCTTCATGACTTCTTGAAGTTCATTTGAGGCACTAGAAGATGAAGTAGAAGCTTCACTTGAATTATGATTTCTAGGAGTGGGAATAGGAGCTAAAATAGGCACTTGACTAGTACTTGGGCTCTCTAAACTTAGATATAATGGCATTGGAGGCCTAGGAGCTAGCTTGCCAGCTTGAATCAAACAATTTTCAGCTCTAATGGCAATGCTATAAGCAACAGGGATAGTTGTGCCTCCCATGGATTGAATTAACATAGAAATATCAGAATTTAAAGCTTTAAGGTAATATAGAAAAGCACCTTCTGCTACTGGCCTTACTGCCACTGGAATTCTCTCCCAAGTCCTTTGAAATCTAAAGTTGAAAGTCAGTCAGCTGCTCATTGGGAGCTCTCTTGATGGTTGTCAACTGTTCCAAAAGGGACAAGTTCTCTCCCTTTTCTCCAAACTGCTCATGGAGGGCTATACATAGCTGGTTCCAATTTTGAATAGAACCTGAGGCAAGACTCCTGAACCATTGCAAAGCTTTCCCTTTGAATGAAGATGCCAGCAATTTGACAGCAACTTGCATCTCATTGATCTCATGGATTGCACAAATATTAGCAATATCCTTAACATGATCACCAGGAGTGGTTTGATTCTCTCCAGTAAAGTATGGAATGTTCTTCAATGCTGCAACTGGGATTGGATTTTGTGCATTGAGAGAAAGTGGGCTGCTTCCAGTGAAATTGACATAGGGGTTGTTTTGTGCCATTCTGATTGGCCTTAGAACCCTTGTTGATTGAATGAAAGGCCTACCAGGTGGAGGAGTTGATAGAGTTCTGTTTGGTGGAGATGGAGACCTTTGAATTCTCCTCCCTCTTTTCCTTCTTCTTGGAGATAACTGTAGATATTCAAACAGCACCTCTTCTTCTCCAACTCTTGACCTTGTGTTGATTCTTCTCATGAGTTTTCAGGTCTGCACTGCTAAAACCAGCTGATTCTTCTTCCTTGGAGTCACCAGATGTGCAATTTAGGGCTCTTTTAAGCAAGAAACTTGCAACAAATGCACATCAATTTTGTTGCAATGAAGATGAAGACTTCTAAGGTCCCACCGGGCATGCCAAAACTGTTGTTGCAAATTAGCAGCACCCCTGGATGTTGATCAGAATTCTAGTTGACATTTTGGACATCCAGTGTGATTGCACAACATTGAATCTTTTCCCCAAGTGTGGGACTTGTAAAATGGGAAAAGAATCTCCAGTTCAGAGGCTGGTTCCTCAACTCCTCTGATCAGGTATATTACTTGCAAGTTATACAGAAGTTTCAAACTCAAAATCCTACTCTAAATTCCAAAGGGGATAGAGATAGAGAATGCAAAAACTGAAACTAGTGCTAATAAGGTGATGCACCAAAGGAGTGGTGAGCATTTTTTACTTCTGCAAATTGACACAAATCATGGAAATGCAACAAAACTTCATGCACAAACTGATAACTGTAATGGAAGGTCAGAAATGAATCAAACAACACAAACAGAGGATTAAAGCTCATTCACAGAGCATGCATTGTCAGTTTCAACATCAAAAACACTTGCATTACACATCTGAGAGGCAAAAAATAGGTTGCAGTCTTAGAAAAGGTATGATATTCCACAAAATCACTTTTTGAGTGACAGAGGGAGCTTGTAATACATAAAAAATGTTCAACCTTCAAAAAATGAGTCAAATTTGGCTTTTACAGTGCAAGAAATGACCCCAGGAGAGAGAAACATGCGGGAAAACATGGGAGAGCTCCAACCACCAACCAAAAATGCAATAAAATGGCATGGGCATCCTTACAGGTCCATCCCCTGACATTTTTTACCATGCTGGGAGAGAATGCGAGCCATTCTTCATTAAAAATGGTGGTTGAAACGTCAGTTCTGTTCATCACCACGTGCCAGAGGTGTTTTTCAATTTTCTCTCTCCAAACTCCATCAAAATACAAAAAAGACCCTGGAATCTTGTATATAATTTTACCATCTTTCCAATGATATAAAGAACGCAAAAAAACAAGCTCTAGATCGAAAGTTATGGCCGTTTGAAAATTTAGGGCAAAACAGGGCCAAAACGGATTGGCGGGTGAAAAATTTTAAATTTTCCACTTTTTGCATTTGGGAAAATTTCCCAAAAAAACCCCCATGCTCCGACCTCTCGGGTGCCACGTGGCATGTTCTGATTGGACGCGGACCTTATGCGCTTTATTTTCCTTTGTTTTGGCCATTGGAAATTTTTCCAAAAATTCTCCGTTAGGCCGATGAGTTGAGGACACGTGGCATGAGATGATTAGCTGTGAGCATTTCCTCCTGAATTTTTTCGTCACTTTTTTTGACTATTTTTTGACTCGAACACGTGGCAAAAACCCATTGGTCACAGGATTTTCCTTTCCTTTTTCCCTGTGGGCCTGGCATCATTTTTTTTATGCCACTGGACACGTGGCAGGATGTGATTGGTTCGCGCTTAGGGGACAAACTTTTTCTTTGCAAATTTCCTTCATTTTGCTTTGGGAGAATTTCCCAAATTTTCTCTGCGCTCCACCGTTTCGGGACACATGGCATCATCTCATTCGCTGTGGGCCCTTGGGGCAAACATTTTTCTTTTCATTTTAACTTTTGGGAAAAATCCCAATCTCCCCCCACGCTCCGAAACTCCGACCCCCGGGGACACGTGGCCTGCTTTGACTGGTTAGCGGGGGAGCGGGCCAAAAACTTCTCCATTACTCTTTACCAAAACACTTTGCCAAAATTCCAATCTTTCCTCCGCCTTTTACCGGTCTGACGCCATAGGACACGTGGCATAACATGATTGGGCACGGTCCTTTCCTTTTGAAAATTTCCATAGCACCAACACTTAGTCAATTTTTTAATTTTTCCCCTTGGACACGTGGCATAATCCAATTCGCCGGCGGGCCTACGGAGAAAAATATTCCTTTTGAAAACTTTGCCAAAAACTTGGTAAAAATTCCAAGTTTTCCTTCGACCCCTGCCACTTCCTTTGACACATGGCACCATATTACTGGCTGCGGGCCTTCCAGGGAAAATTTCCCACAAAAACTCCGCCGAGCCATAACTTCAAAAATACATGGAGTTAGGAGGAAAACTTTAACTTTCTAGAAAGCTGAGAAAAAGATCTATCCAATGGTGCCATTTCCAGAAAGTCTTGAGTGCCTGAAAAGCAAAAAATTATGACTGAGGCACAAGAGAGGGAAGAATGAAGGGAGTTAGCCACAAAATGAGCAAGGGGCACATTTTGGATAACAGTAAATCTATTATTGGAAAATAGTGGGGTTAGTTTATGTATTTCTAATTCAGATTGAATTATGTAGGAAATAATCAGTAAGTACCTTTATTAAAAGGAGATAAGTAATTTGGTTGAAACATTACTTATATGATATAATGTTGTAGAGTGCAGATTCTATCATGATCTTTTCTTAATGTTAATTCAAGTTGATTAATTTTTCTTCTTTTATGGTTGTTATTTCTTAAGATTTATTTATCTGCTTGGCCTTACTGTTTTATAAAAGCAAAGTTGGTTTTATGAGACAATTAGTTTAAGGCACATCGTTTTATGAAAATGACATTAACACATTCTTATTTGCCAATATGAGGGAAATAATGACTGATTTGGCGGGAGGATGAGTTTACATTGATCGGGAGAAGAATTTTTTAAATGTGACTTAGGTTGTAATAGCAAAATTTTTAGATTTTTCATGCTATAAATTTTGCATGACAATGCTCTAGAAAGATGATTAGGCCATCATTGTGAAGGACACATCCTCATCTTAGTTTCGGCATAGGAGATTTGGCCACATTAGTTTTGGATATCTTGACACACTCTGTCAGTATGAATGGTGAGAGGATTTCCACCTCTCAAGAAAGACAGACAAATGCCCAATTTACCTAATAGGATAAAAACATAGAGATTCATTCTAGAAGAGTATGTATCAAGCTCTAAGTAAGCTTGATCTGGTGCACACCGATATTTACAGATCGATGTGACCTAGTCATTCTGGTTTTCAATATTTCATGTTGTGTGTTGATGATTATTCTAGAAAAATGTGGATTTATTGTCTTCATACTAAAAATTAAGCTTTTTAGAGATTGAATTTTTTTAGATTGGCTATTAAAACTAATATTGGTCAAAAATTATATCTCTCCACTCAGAACAAGGGGGAATGCACCAACAAAGAGTTCAAATCCTTCTTAGAATCTCATGGGATTCGTCGAAAGATGCCCCCTCCACATACACCACAACAAAATGACGTTGTTGAGAGAAGGAATTATACTATCATGGAGATGGTGTGATGTATGATTCATGATTCATGACTTGCGAAGACATTTTGGGTTGAAGCAGTCAAGACAACAATATATCTACTAAACAAATTTATCATTGTTTCTCTTAACATAGTAACACCACTTGAAGCATGGTTAGGACAGAAACCATCCATTGCACACCTCAGAGTATTTGGGTGTAAATAAAGTATGCAAATTACTAAGAAGAAGAGAACAAAGTTGGATATGAAAGTAGACAAATACATCTTCATAGGGTATAATGAAGAAACTATTAGGTATAGACTGATGGATACGAAGACCAAAAAATTATACACAAGTAGGGATGTAGAGTTTTTTAAGAAGAAATAAGTTGAGACTCCTTCCAAAAACTCACCAAATGTTTAAAGCAGCCATGTTGTGAAAATAAAATATGATGTCCCCACTAATGACGACAGTGATGATGGGGATGATGGTGAAGATTTATCAAGTCCACAACCTACAAGAATAATTTGATGTATGCCTAAATGATATACTAACATGATTTGAAATGACAAATTGGATGGTCCTTTGAACATATTCACTCCTAGACCACGAACCCATAAAAAATCTTATGAAGAGGTAATTTTTTCCCTAACGAGTAAAGTTGTTAAATTTCTTGAGCCCTTTATAGTTTAGGAAGTGCTGCAGTCCAAACCTTGGAAACATGTCATGGATGTTGAGTATCAGTTAGTGATGAAAAAAATCACATGACAGTTTTTTTGATCTTCCACTAAGGAAGAAGCCCATTGGATGGAGATGGATTTTTAAAAAATATACAAAGTAGATGGGACCATTGACAAGTACAAGGTGAGACTAGTAGTTGCATGCCTAGATTTGGATCACCTACAAGATGTATTATTTGATATAACAATGACCAAATCAGTGCTACTAAAAATAATGGGCTTATGTTGCCATTAAAAAAGTGAGGGACAATCATGGGTTCTTTAATGAATAAAGTGGGTAAAAACTTCTTGATCTGAATCAAAACCTACACAAAAACACACTTGTAGAAATGTTAATAGTTTTTGGTGGTTATGGGACCTGCCTCGGTTAGATCCCTAACCATTTAAGGAGATAAAAGACATTTTATTGAGTAAAAAATGTAAAACAATACACGTAAATGGAAATTATACATGACTCAGTCACAGACCAGTCACATGTGCAATTCACTAAAAAATTGCATGGAGATCACAAGCCAATCACAGTTACAAATGCCACCAATGTTGAAATTTTGCTAAAACGGTGATGTAACAAGTTGAACCTATCCTTTTTGATCCACCTTCACCTCTCCAAAACCTAGAATACCAAAATATGCGAGCAAAGAAGCAAAAACTCAAGTATGGGCTCAAGTGCACAAAGACTTGGGTAGTTGGAATGATGGGAGAGAGTTGTGTTTTATAGTTTTTGAGTGCCTAGAAGATTGTGACACATAAGGGTGCAATGTGCATAGATGGGTGAGATGATAAGGGTCCATAATGCATTAGGCATGCAAATGGGTAGGTGGGATGGACACAATTAAATGTGAGTGGGTGAGGGTTAGTAAATGAGTGATGAGGTGTCTTTTCACCATTTCGCGGGGTTTTATGATTTAGTTACTTTTTGAGGGATTATTTGATTTATTTGGGATTATTGTGTTTTATGATGTTTTTTTTGGTATTTTTGAATAGGAGACCTTATGCACAAGGTGTGTTTTCTAGTGTCTATATTTTGCCCCTTTTGGGTTGCATGTTACAACAAGCAAGATGCAGTGTAAAAACTAAAGATGGGATGGTGGTCATCCAACCCTATGACTATGATTTACGTAGTTGTGGGTTTAGATGGTGAATGGATAGATAGGAACTTGGAAATATGATCGATGGGCCACTTCAGTCAAAGTATATGACGGGATCAATATGCCGATTTCACAAGGTAGAGACTACTGATTTAATTGACTAAGATGATTAATGATTCGATGTCATAAGATTGATGAAAAGGGGTTTTTATGATATCCCCCCTCAAGTGACAATTTTTGGAGCCACAGGTTACCCCAATATAATGTGGGCCGAAAAGTGACAGTTGATAAATAATATAAAATGCACGTTGGTGAAGGCATGATGAGTGTAAACAAGAACAATGTTACCCTAGCCATGAATGGTTAGCAAGGGTGGGATAAAATAACAAAGGAGATTGTGGATGAAAAGAGGTGTGTGTAAGATAGGCATGGAGTAGAGTAGACATGACAAGGAGCACAGGGTAAAACGTGCAGAAGAAAGGTCAAAGTGTGTGTGGGGTGTAGTGCATGCAAGGGGGAACTAGAGCGTGCGTAAGGGGTGAGCGGAGTGCGAACAACTGGTGGGTGGAGCGCACACAAGAGTTGGAGTGGAGTGCGTGTGGGGTAGAATAGAGCATGTGTAAGGGGTGAATGAAGCACACACAACTAGTGGGTGGAGTGCACATGAGGGGTGGAGTAGAGTGCGCATGAGGGGTAGAGTAGAACATGTGTGAGAAGTGAGCAGAGTGTGCGTGATGGGTGAGCATAGTGTAGACACCTATAATTTAACTTCAGCAATTTAAATACTTAAATTGCACTACTTATACCCTTTCTAGCAAATGGACGATGTATCGTCAATATAGCACACTTCCTCTTCTATCACCGTTAATTAGCTACATTACACTAGTTAATTAACCCTTCTATCCAACAATGATGCCAATTAATGACATTCCATTAATCAGCTCCCCTTTCTATCTAGATTAATTAATTATTTCTAATTAATTAATACCCCTTTCTATCTAGATTAATTAATTATTCTTAATTAATTAATTCTCTCTATCTATCTAATTAATTATTCTTAATTAATTAATTCTCATTATCAATAAATCATCACTTATTTGATTAAATCCCTCTCATAGTCTAAATCATGCTAATTATTCCTCTAAAAAGCTTCTATAAGCTTGCACACCTATTAATTAATCACTTTGGTTAATTAATAAAGCCCCTCAAACCCCATGGGTCACTAAAGGAAAAACTAAACTCTCCTAAGGTTGACTCAACCCTTTCTAAACCTCCCTTATCCACAACTAACCCAACCTCTCCATTTATCCCACATGAAGGAGGATGTAGAGATTCTTCTATCCATTGGGCTATATAAAGAGCCCTCCTCCTACCTTTACACCTACACCTTTACACACCTAAATGAGCATAGAGCCCAAGCTATAGCCATTTTATCATCTTAGAGCATTCTTCATTGGAGAAGCTAGCTACTTTCATTTCTTGTATTCATCCATCCAAGTTTTGAAGTCATATGGGGATATGTCAAATGGTCTTGTAGCCATGGATTGACAAGACTCCATTCTTGAAAACCTTGGGATTCAAACATACAATCAAAACCTTTGATTGCTAAGGATCTAAATAGGTTCATTTCATTTGATTAACATTCAATAGAGATAGAGATTAATGGATTAACATGTTAGTTTGAATATTTATTCATGTTCTAATGCAAGGATGTTGGTAGATTAGTCTTGTTTAAGCTCTAAGCATGATGGTGCATTGATTTTGATTTAGCTTTGTTTTAGGACTACCAGGTGTTAGTTCTAATCCTTTTTGCATTGCTAACAAATTCATGTACACATTTGGCACGCCCGATGGGATGGGTCCTTAGTCCCTTAACATTCTAGTTCAAATTTTATTGTTATTTCAAGTTTTTGGCTAACCCTTGATATACACATATGGAAAATAATGTTCAATTTCTTAGGATTTTGCTAATATTACATGTGTAAGATCTCATTTAGAGCTTTAATTCTAATGGGTTGTTGTCAATTTCAAGCTAACATACTAAAATTTGGAGTGTTTTGAGCTTTTTGGTGTCTTTGGTCATATTTTGACTGCAGGATGGGCACAGGCACACAAACCCTGGCACTGGCACACTAAACCTGACACAGACACACATTCTGGTGTGCACACACTCTACTCGTATTGTACCTTCACTGCTGCTGGAAACCTGTCAGGCTAGCACATATGCCCTAACCCTGGCACACATACCATAATCCTGGCGCATGCATCTTTCGGGTGGCACAGGTGCACTATTTGAATTCTTATACCACCTTTTTGTTAACCCTAGTGCACATGCCTATACTTTGGCGCACACGCCCATATCCTAGTACATGCATCTCTCAGGTGACACAGGCACATTGTCTGAGTTTTCGTACCTCTTTTTGCTAACCCTGGCACACACGGCCATATCCTGACATAGGCATCTCTCAAGTGGCATAGGTGCACTGCAGATTTAGATTTACACAAAGGGGTGCAAATGACCTAAACCACGCGCACATGCCATAAACTACACGCACATATCATAACCCGCGTGCAGGTGCTTCGGTCCGAGTTGGCATATTACTTTCAGATTTGTGGAAATTTGTTTCCTAAGGTACTAACATCATTGCAGGTTTTATTTTTGCATGGATATGCTAGACTAGACATGGAATGAACCTTGCATGTTAATTATAAGAGTAAGATCGTGTATGCTCTTCCCTCACGTCTTTTGGGGTGATCTTGGGAATCAGAAACGATTCTTATGTCTTTTGTTGCTTTAAGAATATGTTGAATGTCCAAATTGAGCAAAAATATATTTCACGTTTGAATTAAGTGTTTCCATTTGTTGAATTCTTGGATTTTGCGTCACGTATGCTCTTCTCTTGCATCTTAGGGTGATCTTGAGAATCAGAAACAACGTTTATTCTTTTTATGGAAAATTACTAATCCATTGTGCAGAACCACAAATGCTTGTCAAAGAAGGGTGGAGTTGAAACAAAACTAAACTACTAATACAGTTTCCATGTAGGTTGCCAAAAGGTGTTCAAGAAAACCACATCCAATTTAAAAAAGATAAAAAACACACCACAATCAACACACTGTATTTGCAGGTTCGGATAAGGGTACGTCCTATCCACTTAAAACTAGGACATAACCCCTTTGGCATAAGCCTTAAGCTACAACAATGGGGGTGGTCCTAGGAACCCCAAAGTAGTCCACGCAAGAGGGAACCTTGTGGATGAAACGGGAAGTGCTCCGCACAACCTACTTGACTAGTATTACCATTTGTGAGATTTAGCATCACAAGTCATCCATATTACGCGACCCCAGTGAGAGTACATGATGGACGCATTTATTGCCCACTGTGCTTGAAGGGGGTAAAGTAAAGCAGAGATACTCCCAAATTAGTCAGTGTGACTTTTTGGGTAAATCAAGCTTGCTCTTAGATGACTTGTGACACCTAGTTGAGTGAACCACCTAGGAAGCTATCTTTGACCAGGAGCCCACTTGGACCACATCAAAGACAATTTGAGTTAAGAGCTATTGTTCATCATGAAACGTGTGAAGCGTTACTTTTTCTTAGTTTTTCACTTGCCCTAAGGCGAGGTGAAACTCTGCCGAAGTGAGGCCAACATTTTTCAACCCCAATTGATCCACTTCCTTCACTTTCTTTTGACACTTTGTTGATCAAAAGAAGAGTGACTACCTTTACATTATCAATTGATTGTTTCCCCACTTTTTTGTTATGTTTACGTCCATCCATGTTTGCGGCTGGGTTGTTAAACGTCTAAAGTGTGTGGAGACATTTTTATATCATTGGTAGCCTTTTTGATCTTGATACCCAAGTCAAGATCATCATCGTAGTTAGGCTTGGTTCATCACTTTGATCCTCCTTTGAATGGTTATCTTGTTTATATCGTGTCACTACAATTTTGGTATTTACGTCTTGTTTCTTGTAAACTTGACCTAAATACCTATATTGTAAGGTTACGCTATATACACTTTAACAATTCCTAGGTATACTATAGCTTTAGTTTGATTTCAATTATTACCTCGATTCTGAAGAGTGTTAAGTGTTACCACTTGTGCGTGTTATATCAATATCATCTTGATATCAATACCTTACTTTCTCACAAAGTTTGGTTAACATATCTTGGTGAAATTTTTGTGTCACTCACAATCGTAACTGACACCCTTTGGAATATAGGTCTTGATTGAATTTGGGCTTGCTTCTAGTATACTTTGTTTGGAGGTCACGTTAACTTCTTGTTATTACTTATGCCTTGTTCATTTATTTGAACTCGACATAAGTAGGGACATTTTTTTAATCATCATACGACACCAACTACCTTTTCAAAGACAAATTTAGGAAGTACTTCATTTGATTATTTGGTTTAAAGCTCAACATTGTGTGACTGATTCTTACTTGGCTCATTCATTTAAGAGAAAATTATTGGTTCTTTGACATTCATAACATACCTTAATTTTTGGGCATTCCTTCTTTCACTTAGGTTTGATAAAAATCTTTGAACACATTCACACATACCTTAGTGAAACTATTACATGTTGTGGCTCCTAAAAGAAGATTAGGACTCAATCATTTAAGAATTTGATTATTTGGTTAAAGCTCAACATGTCATGTTGGTTCTTTGACATTCATAACATACCTTAATTTCTTGACATTCCTTCTTTCACTTAGGTTTGATAAAAATCTTTGAACACATTCACAGATACCTTAGTGAAACTATTACACGTCATGGCTCCTAAAACAAGATTAGGACTCAAAAATCAGGCTTTGGAAACAAGACAAACACAAACTTGGGAAGCCTCCAACAAACAAGGGTCAAACCCTTTTATTGGCCATGATCTTGGGCCTTTATTCTCCATGAAGAAAGAAGTAGAAGAAATGATAGATCATAGCGGTGATGAGTTGGAATCCCCACATGTGGAGTTTGACTTCGACCCCACCTTGTTAGATGAATTCCTTTTTAGAAACAAGGATCGGGTACTGGCACGAGTTGTAGAATTGGGAGCCAGAATGCCTATTGAACAAGAGGGAATCCCACCTACAAATGATGCTAATGAAGAGGAGCAACCCCTTATTAACATGGATGATATCTTAACACATGGACATGCTTCTACTTCTAACATGGGAAATGATAATGTAGTGGGATATAGAATACCTTTCCTTAAAGTACCACGTAAAGTCATAATAGAACACAAAAATGTTGAACAACCTCCACAGCATGAAGAAGAAGAGGAACCTCTCAAAGAAGAAGTCACTATTCAACAACAAATTAGCAACCTTAGTTGACAATTGGCTTTGTTAACATCTCATGTGCAAAAAGAAACAAACAAGAATGTACAAAAGACAAAACCTAAGGTCAAAATTAGTGAACTTCAACTGGACAATCACGGAGAAGACAATATGGAACACCATCATGTATATATCCCTGCTTCTCCTACCAAAGAACAATTACTCACTCAAGAAATGTAGTCTATGAAAGTGACACTTACAAGCCTCCAAGAGAGCACTGTGGGGAATAGAAAAAAATATCAATATGAAGAGCTATGTCCCTATCCATTTGAAAAAACTATGACGCTTCAACCCTTCCCTAAAAAGTTTGACATGCCAAAATTTGACAAATACAGAGGGAAAGGTGACCCACGAGACCATGTAAAATATTTTTATATGGCATGCCAAGAAGTGGCCTACAGTGACAATTACCTCATACAACTCTTTCCAAAGAGTCTAGGGGGCCAAGCCTTGGAATGGTTCACTCGCTTACCTCGTGGGTCTATTTTCACATGGCCTGAACTGGCAGAAAGGTTTGTACGACACTTCTCGTACAACATAGAAAGTGACATAACCATGGTGGACTTGTGTGGCACTAAACAACGTCCCAACGAGACATTCACTAGCTTCCTACAAAGATGGAGAGGGATAGCCAGTCGCTTCCCTTGTACATTCCCTGAAAAATAGCTGGTGAGTATCTTTGTGCCCAATCTCAACCCAGACATCACTTTTCATCTGCAAATGCATTGTGTTCACACCTTCAAAGAGGTTATTGAAAAGGGCATTCAAATAGAGAAATCCCTTATTGCCAAAGGAACCATTAAACCACACTCTAAGGATAACCAAAATGCAAAACCTATGGAAAAGCCAAAAATATTCAACAAAAACAAGAACGTGGTGGGAGACGGAATCATAGATTCCAAACGCATGCAAATGGTTCAAACTGGTCAACCTTTTAAACTGACCAAAGGACCTATTCAACCACCACCTAAACGTAGAATGTTCACTCCTCTCAATGAGCCTTTGTTGGCCATATTGAAGCAATTGGATGTAGCTCACATGGTGACTTATCCCATGACACAACCCTTTGATGACAATGCTCCAAAACCATCATGGTACAAAGAGCATGACTATTGTGAATTACATCATGTCAAGGGACACAAAACAGACAAATGTCTACAACTTCATCACTACATCCAAGACCTCATCGAAAATGGGGAGATAGAAGTGGATACCCCAGAGAAAACTCAGACACCAAATGAAAAGATGGGAATATTCAAAGAACCATTCCCTAAACATGGTAAGTCAGATGAGAAAAATCTGGATCGAGGAGAGTCATCCCAGAGTTACAAAGTGGTGAATTATCTATATACCAAGAAGGACAATAATCATTATGATTCACTCATTGGATGTATCCGCTCTCCTAGTGACCATGTGAACACCATTCGAATCAAGGGAAAGGATTGTGTTGCGGTAACAAGGTGCGCCCGCCTCATGATTCCTGAACCCTCTCCGTCGACCCCACAAGATGGTAGGTACAACCTCTTAGAACAACTTGAGAAGACGTCTGCCAAGATTTCAATCTTGGATCTTCTCAAAATATCGAATGTACACAAGGACATCTTGTACAAAACTCTTCAGGGGTCAGGAGTGCCATTAGAAGTTGACCATTCACATCTTCAAGCTGTGGTGGCTAACATTGTGCCAACTAAGTATATCTCTTTTAATCATAGGGAGAACCCTATTGAAGATCCAATGCATAATCTCCCCTTATATATTGAGGTATTCGTTACCCACCGAAAGATAAAATGGGTGCTTGTGGACAATGGATCAGGGCTGAATATATGCACATTGAAGTTAGTTAAGCAATTGGGACATACAGAAGAAGATCTCAAGTCTCACATCATTACCATAACCGCTTATGACAACGTGGAAAGGGAGTCAACTGGCACAATCACATTACCCATGGAAGTCAGACCCACTTGTCATCACATGAAGTTTCATGTTTTGGACTTAGAACTCCCATATAATATGCTTTTGGGCCGACCATGGATTCATGCCATGTAGGCCGTGCCATCAACGTTTCATCAATGCATCAAACTGAAACATGAGGGACACACTGTCACAATACAAGGAGATCCAGAGCCCTTCACTCACTACAGAGCTCTCAATAGTTTTTTGCGTAAGGGTGCCTATACGTGTCCCTCTATTGATATAGTTGTTCCTCTTCAATCTGAAGCCATGGAGTCACGAGTAGATTCAGATTCCCTAAGTTCTTGCACCCGTGAGGCTTCTACATCAACTTCCCCTTTTGATTCATGGGAGATGAAGGTTCTAGAATATGGTTGTGGGGAGTATAATGTGCAACAAGCTCTTTTGGTTTCAGACCTCTCATTGTCACCTAAAACTAGAGGCCGACCCAACTATCATTTCAGACGGCCTAGAGATGAGTGAACTATTGGGTCATTTTTACCTGGAGGGTTGCTCACTGAAGAGAAATTGTTGGACCCACCTACGACTTGGGTCCCAGAAGATACTCAACCAACTTGCTACCAAATCCCTGAGTATGAGAAGTCTAGCCGAATGATGTATTCCATGGGCTACAAAGGTCTAGGATGCAGAAAGAATGAGCAAGGACCAAGAGAACCAGTTCCTCTCCCACATTTCAAGATAGAAAGGTACGACATCAACATTCGACCCTATGGATCACACCCCAATGATCAAGATGCCACCTATTCTGAGCATGAAGATAGCTCTGATTATTTAGATAGTGATACAGATTCCCACTGTAGCCAATACAAGGATCTTACCTCCACGAACCTGTTCATGAATACCGTTGTCCTTACCATAACCCCTACTGAACCTAAAATTGACCTTGTTTACCCTTTCCTTGTTGAATGGGACCAAAAACATCATGTGCCACTGGATCTCTTTGAAAATGATGAAGCCATTGCAGAATTCATGGGCATTCGAGATACAATTCCAATTGGAGACCATAAGAAGGGTTTCTACATTGACTTAGATACCTATGCATACTTTGGCAAGGAAGTTGAGCTTCGTGGTCAAAAAACTTGAGAAAAAGTGAGGGCAAAAGTTCCAATGAAAATCCTCGGAAAAAATAAAATTCCAAGTCACACAGTGAAAACCTCTTTGAGGCACTGGCTGACAAACAAGTAAAAAAATCAATGGACAAGAAAAGTGACCACACCAAGGGTGAAAATATTGTAGAGACACCCTTGGAAGAAGATCTCAACCTTCCTCCCGATCCTACGCGTATGGAGGATTTGTCAAAAATGCTAGTGGAAGAAACCATTGATGTGAATATTGGAACAGAAGATGATCCAAAGATAGTCAAACTAGGAGCTTCACTCTCAGCATGGGAACAAAAAACATTCACCATGCTTCTGTGGGAATTTGTAGATGTATTCGCATGGTCCTATAAGGATATGTCAGGCTTGGATCCAACTTTGGTAGTGCATAACCTAGTGGTGCACGCAGACACCAAGCCCATCAAACAAAAGCTCAGAAAAATGCATCCACGGGTGGCCCTTCTAGTTAAAGAAGAGCTAGAAAGATTGTTAGCGGTGGGATTTATTCATCCCATTGATTACTCAGAATGGATATCAAACATAGTCCCCATACAAAAGAAACCTGTCGGGATAAGAATCTGTACATCTTTTAGAGACATTAATAAGGCATGTCCAAAGGATGATTTCACATTGCCCAATATTTATATGATTGTTGATTCAACTGTAGGATATGAAATGTTATCTCTTATGGATGGATTTTTAAGGCTACAATCAGATCAAAATCACAGATGAGGATCAACACAAGACAACCTTCACAACCCCCTGGGGGACTTTTTGTTATCAGGTAATGCCCTTTGGCCTTAAAAACACAGGAGCAACTTATCAAAGGGAAATGACCGTGATTTTCCATGATATGATTCATGACATCATGGAAGACTATGTGGATGATATCCTTGGGAAATCCAAGACAAGAGCAGATCACCCTGAGAGTGTATATTCCAACGCCTATGGGAATACAAAGTCAGATTGAATCCAAAGAAGTGTGTGTTTGGCGTACTATCAGGAAAGTTGCTTGGATTCATTGTATCATGAAGAGGGATTGAGGTAGACCCAGCTAAAGTTACTACCATTACTGAAATGCCTCCTCCCAAAAACATCAAACAACTACACAGCTTGCAAGGAAAGATACAAGCCATCTACCACTTCATTTCCCAACTTGCTGACAAGTGTCATTCATTCACCCATCTACTTAAAAAGGATGTTGCCTTTATTTGGGGACCAGAGCAACAATAGGCTTTCACCTTGCTTAAGCAGTACTTAGCCAATCCACCTGTCCTCATGCCTCCAACTCTTGGTGAGCCACTCCTGTTGTATATTTCTGCTACTCAATTTACTATTGGTGCATTTCTCACCCAATATGACCTCGGCCATAAAGAAAAAGTTGTGTACTATCTCAGTCATACTCTCATTTCTTATGAGCTCAACTACCCTCAGATTGAAAAATCTTGTTTGGCTGTAGTTTTTACCTTCCAAAAACTTTTCCATTACCTGTTGAATACTAAAACCAAGCTCATATTCCAAAGTTGACCCGCTTAAGTACCTATTGTCAAAACCCACCCTTATAGGTAGAATGGCTAATTGGATCATTCTACTAAGTGAATTTGACATTGAGTATGTACATCAAAAGTTCGGTAAAAGGACAAGTACTCACCTGATCAGTTAGCAGAAGCACCATTACTAGGGACATAGAGCCTGTGAGTCTGGATCTTCCAGACACTTCATTACTGTATATTGAGGAGTCTGTCATGTGGCAAGTACACTTTGATGGATCTTTTACTTTTCATGGTTCAGGGGTAGGTGTGGTATTAATTACTCCTTCAGGCGACCCTATACCTCAAGATTTTTGCCTTGGTTTTCCTTGTACAAATAATATTGTGGAATATGAGGAAATCATCGCTAGGGATGAAGCTAGAAATCAAATGGGATATCCATCATGTTAAGATCGTTGGTGATTCACAATTGATCATCAAGCAAGTTAACGATGAATATAAAGTCAAGGATGAGAAACTCATCCCCTACAAAAAACTGGTGGAAACTTTGAAAGAGTATTTTGTGTGTATCACATTCGAATAGATTCCAAGAGCACAAAATAGATCCACAGATGCTATGGAAACCATAGGTTCTATGTTATGAATTACACCAGAGAGAAATGACATGTCGTTCTTTGTTGAGAATCTATGTTAGCCATGCATATGATATGCCTAAATCATGTTTGGCTTGTGAAGTTGTTGGTCCCTATTCCCCATGGTATGCGCACATCTACACCTATCTTAAACACAACACCTTCCCTCCTGACATCTCCCATTCTAAAAAACAAAGCCTTATCCACCAGATAGCCCATTACACCCTCTTAGGAGATACGCTCTATCATCGTGGCTACGATGGGAATCTGTTGCGTTGTCTAGATGTAGCAGAGTCAGTCCAAGTGATTAAAGAGGTACATGAAGGGGTGTGTGGCCCATACAAATGGAATGGTTCTAGTTAAGAAATTGTTGAGAGTAGGCTACTATTGGCCTACTATGGAAATAGACTACTTTAACTATGTAAGGAAATGCATACTATGTCAAAAGTATGGAAATTTCATCCATGCGCCATCACAGTCATTGTATCCAATCACAACCCCATGACCATTCTCCAAATGGGGATTGGATTTAATAGGAAAGCTCACCCCTACCTCATCTGATGGTCATACTCACATCATCACAGCTACAAAATATTTCACTAAGTGGGTGGAGGTTGTTCCTTTGACTTATGTTACAGGAGCTCAGATTTCAAAGTTTATCATGAATCACCTTATCTGCCGGTATGGCATTCCTGTGGCCATAGTTACTGACAATGGAAAATCATTCAAGAAAAAATAGTGAAGGACCTTTGTCATCAATTTCAAATAAAATTGAAGTGGTCTACGCCATATTATCCACAAGGTAATGGGCAGGCTGAAGCCACTAACAAAACATTGGTTCGAATCATGGAAAAGATGGTGAGTAAGATAGGTCGCAATTGGCATTTGAAAATTCACCTAGATCTTTGGGCTTATAGGACCTCCATTCACACTCCTACTAGTGTGACACCCTATTCCCTAGTATTTGGAACTGAATCCATCATCCCATTGGAAATCAAGCTTCCTTCCCTGAGAATATCTCTTAGGGATTATCTGGACAAGGATGAGGATTACAGAGTGGCCAGGCTGGTAGAATTAGAACTCCTAGATGAAAAGTGCATCCGTGCCCTTAACCATCTCAAAGTGTATCAGAATAGAGTCTCCAGAAATTACAACAAAAGGATCATACCTCGTCAGTTTGAGGTCGGAGATTTGGTCATGAAAGAAAATCAGTTCAACACAAGGGTGAAAAGAGAGAAGAAAGGAAAGTTTGAACCACATTGGTTAGGACCTTACGTCATTGTGGCCAAATATGGTACGGAAGCATACAAAATTTCCCATCCCAATGGTGATGAGCTCTATGAACCTATGAATTCCATGCACCTTAAGCATGGTTCTATGCTTAAACATGGCGCAAAAATTAGAAAAGCAAACCAAAAAAGAGTAAAAATGATCAAAATACAAAAAAATTAAAATAAGAGAAAAAGAAAAAGAGAAAACAGGTCGTCCATATGTGAAAACCACACAATTGTGGCACGTTGGATAGGTCCCTTGGTGAAAACCAGTTTCCGGCGCCTTGGGAGGATTCATTGTTCACAAGCATCTTGCATCTGGAGGGTACTTTTACTTAGCCTAGGGCTAGTTCCACATCTATATATGAAATTCCCTGTGAACCTATCCTGTCAAGCCTTGATCCTTATTTTTCTCCTCTTGTTAATCTGTGAAGGGATGGTCTTTGCATATTCCCCATCTAACATTGGGGGCACTTCTGTGACTTCACCTTCCTGTTTATAAGCATGTGGCACCTGCCCTTATATATTCTCTGTCTAACACTGGGGGCATCCATGTTTCTCGGTTACCTGTGCATAGCTTCGGAAAATGTTAGAAAATCACAAAAACATTCAAAAATGTTAAAAAATCACAAAAACATTCAAAAATCATTCAAAAATGCAAAAATCACAATAGAAAATCACAAAAACATTCAAAAATGTTAAAAAATCACAAAAACATTCAAAAATGTTAGAAAATCACAAAAACAAAAAAGCACAAAAACAATAGAAAATGTTTCGAAAAACAAAAAACATTAGAAAAATGTTTTGAAAATCCAAAAAAACAAAATTGTTTCACAAAAAGCACAAAACAATAAAAAATTGTTTCACAAAAGCACAATAAACAACAGAAAAGTGTTTCACAAAACAATCTTGCAAAAACATAACTTTAGTTTACTTACATTATCTTGTTTCTTGCTTTGTTTCTGTACAATGTTTGCTTGTATAGTTGCTGCTTGTTTGTACATTTGTATAGTTTTTGCTTAGACATACTTTGATAGGATTCATATTTTCTTGCTTAGATTAGATTCATTCTTACTTGTAGATATGCAGTGTGTTTTTGCATGCATGTAAATAATTGTACATAGTTGTGTTAATTCGTGTTGGTTGGCACTTGTATTTTGTTAACATTTGATTGTGTTTTCTTATCGCATGTACATAGTTTTGTTATCACATCATCATATCTCCATCAATATCATCACATCTAACATCATCTATACATCATATATAATAAAAAAGGTAAGTATACATCATACATGAATGCTAAGCTAATCATCACATATCGTATCATCAAATGGGGGAAAGAGGGATCGCAAATATCAAAATCTATCCCCCCCCACACCAATATCATCATGTCATCCCATCCACTAATCTAGAGTATCACATGTACAATACAATTGATATCATCTATGGATCTATCATATCAAAATCAAACACACATGGTACAAATATCTCAACTATCATCATGATACATACACAATGTGAAATCAAATCATATAACATCATGACACATCTATAATCCATGCAATCAATCATCAAAACTGATCAAAGTCCATCATCTCATAACAATGTGCCACATGAAAATGTCCATATATACAAGTATAAAATGTCTGTCTCACAAAATATATACATCATCGATACAAAATGGGCCATCAACGGGCACAACTCATAAAAATGCCTTCATCAGAGGCATACATCAACAATGTTATACATCGATCAAAAGAATAAAGCCTTCATCAGAGGCATGCATAAAAAAAACTGGTACATCATATACATTTGTCAAGTATAACACCTTCATAAGAGGTCATGTATATCATGATACAAATACAATCAAAGAATACAATGAGAGTCAGGGCTGACTAGAACCCTTATAGGGAGTGGTTGGTCTGCACAATGGAGGAGGACCCATAACCTATGTCCCACGCAGTCCTGTAGGCTGCCCTTGTGGCTGTTCCACTGATACCTGTGGCCTCTCTGATCTTGTCGATCCACTCGATTTTTGACTATAGGTAGGTGTCCATTGACCAGCTAGAACTACCTCATAATATAGCAACCAATAATAGGAGGCTCTATCCTCTGCTGTAGCCAAGTCTCGATGAGTGCGGGTTGTCACTGTTGTCCCATCTATGCATCAAAATGACACTACCTCTGCTGATATTCATGTAACCTTGGCCTGACCCACTTCTTGCTCTGCACGAAGCCAATATCTCTTGACTATCACTGGCTGTAACTAGGTTTGGGCTTGCTGTAGTAGGCTATCGTCACCTGAGCCATCTGAGAGGCCATTTGGCATATCTACTGAAAATGTGTGGAAGCATCTCCCCCTGACTGGCCTGGGCTCTGACCTGGTCTCACTCTTCTATCACGGCTAGAATATGAGATTGAACTTGATCTCTCTCCAATCAGTTAACTGTCACACTGCTGCTGTAAGGTAGCTAGCTATGCCTTAGACATCTCCACCTTGAGCTCAGGCTAACCTCATAGGCACCACTATAAGTGAGTCATTATCCCTATCCCTGACCCTATCGGTCACCTAAAAAATCCATGGGCCTATCCTCGTGATCACTATAATCTAGGCCTCAGAACCTCTGCATTACCCTGTTTTTATGCCTCGCCATGTGCTTGTCCCTGATCGGGCATCTGTAGCCTCTGTCTAGGATCCTGTACTGGAACCTTCCCATCATGTTTCACTACCCATCAAACAGGATCATCATCTTGACCTACAGCTACAACCTCGTCACTACTGTATGTGACCTCCGCTGGTGCTCACACACCTACTCCCCATACCTCATATGACATGGTCAGAATCGTGAACTCACAAAATCCACATACCAAGCCATGTAATCTAGTGTGGTGCTAGTGGGTCTCTAACACTATCGAGTAGGGTCCCAAACCTGTGGTACCACCTATAGGAAGCTATCCCTAACTTGAGCTACCTGTATGCATGGCCCATAGTCCGCCTCTCTACATCTCAGATGGGCATACCACATATTGGGCTAAGGGATGCCCTGAACTCTACCCAGCTATCATGACATCGGTCCACCCTGTATGTCTCGATAATATAGTTGGCTTCCAAGAAGGAAATAATGTCTACCGACACAGAAATTTCTGCTAAGTTCTTCTACTGTTCTTCATCCTTGAGCTAACTATTTATGTTTTTCTGTCTATATGGCCTCAGATGATATTTCTATCTAGTAGCTTATCAAACTCTTGAATGGTAGTAGTATGCCCTGCTAGCTATGTGTGCCCTTGTACATGTGTCCCCCATTTTGAGACCCATGTGCATGAATATCAGATCCTCTAGGTGCTTACGGGTGTTTCAATGCACCTATAGGGCACCAGATCACTATATGGTCCCAAGAGCAATTCTATAGTAAAGACACCGACCCCACCATCTTCTGATGGTGGTAAGTAATCAAGTGTAGATCCCAGTATAGATGTGTCAGTATGCACTGGCCCTAGTAGTATCGCTCGCCACTGAACACTCCATGTACTAATGTGATCAACCCCATCAGAAATGATGTCCTTGTCTTATCGGTGAGTAAAAACCCACTGATAAGAGCCATCAAGTAAAGTGGTCCCCGGTGAAGAGTCAGATCAACTATACAGTCACGAAAGGATACTATCATACCCTCGTGGGGTATCTCTTCACAGTCAAATAGGTCACTAATCACCATGGTAATCTGACCAAAATTGCTTGTATACTCGATCATCGATCCTACAATAGGAACACACAAAATCTGCCACACATCCTCTAGTGTGACGGTAATCTCTCTTGTAGGGAGCCTGAAACACTGGCTCTCACTGTGCCACTGCTAAATCAAAGTGGTCAATATGCCATGGTCTAAGGTAATAGACACCATCCATGCTACATAGCCTAGGCCAACAGCCTCCAATAGAATCGCCATTGCGAGACAGTCATGTCGGCACATGCTCCCCTCCATCTCAGCTATGCGAGTGTGTCGTTCTCACATCTGTAATGCTGGCAACCATCTCTATCAAATAATTATTTTATTAATTTTTCTGTTATGTTGGGGCATTACTTACCACCTGTTGCTTCTAAGTTCTTCTCCTTGGGGCATTTCTTTTGTCCTCTGGTAGATTCTTGTCTGATTCTTCTACCTGTCATTTTATGCATCCAACCCATCCAAAAATTAAAAACAATATATATCATATATATATATATGCCTATGCACCCTATATATGGGTATATGGTACACCCTTCCAAAATCCAAAAAAAAAAAAAAATGTGCTCCAAAAAATGCCTAAAAATTGTACTAACTCACAAAACTAGGTAAACCATCTTCATAGCGGCTGAAAATTGTGTTGTACGTATGGTATTCTGATGCCATTTCTGTGCTGGAAATTTGCACATCTTTGTAAATCAGTTGACTCACGGATGCATCAAATTTACAACCATTTTTGGGAATATGCGTGTGCATGCTTTCATGTCATTATTACCAGCGCGTGGGCACATACGCTTTCTCATTGGTACCCGGTGTCATTTTAGGGGCATCTATGCACCTTGCATGTATACCTTACCTCGAGGCATAATTTTTAACCCTTGTTTTCAATCACAAATATTTTGGGATCTTCAGCTTGATAAAAAATGATGAATTAGGTTAAGCAACTCATCAAATGAGCCATTTTCTGGTTGCCGAATATGTGTGTACTCGTAAACTTGTTTTCGGCGCTTCTCCTAAATGAGCTGATCCTCATTCATATATTGTATTGATTTTTGTATCGTTGGTCATTGAGTGGGTAAAATTTCAGCAGCAGTCGGTAACAACTATTCATAGTATGGTCTTGATCATGTCATCCTAATTTTTTTCGTATGCTTATATAATTTTCGCTAAGGACCGTGATGACATGAGATCTTGTGGCAACCACCGCTATTGATGATAATAAAGTTCTTCTGCTTCAACACACTGGATGAAATATTGCTCTTTCATTCTTCCATCTTGCCGGGGCATTCCTTGCCATCTGGTACATCATTCTCCTTACTCAGGACACTATTCTTGCTCCTATTCACTATGGGGCATCTTGCTACACTGCCCATTCTTCTAATTATCTTTTCTCTCAAATAATTATTGATTGTCGATTGCCTTCTCTCATCACCCCATCGACACTCGAGGGGGCATTATCTGCCACATGTCTACTAATCTTTCTTCTTCCTACGGCATTTCAAAATTTATGCATATGGGAGATTACCTTTGAAGATGACATCTACTTTCTGCCACGCATCCAACCCAGGGGCAAATTGTTAGAAAACCAGTATATATTTAACCTTCGAAAATCCAATTTAAAATACTTAAATTCTCGCTAATTAAATCCTCTTTCCCTCAAACTTGATGACATATGCGTCAATATTGGCACACTTCCTCTTCTATCACCATTAACTTAGCTACAATTAACGCAAGTTAATTAACCCTTCTATCCAACAAATGCACTACATTTAACAACCTTCCATTAATTAACTCCCCTTTCTATCTACATATAATTAATTATTTCTAATTAATTAATACTGCCTTTTCTATCTAGATTAATTAATTATTTCTAATTAATTAAGCTCCCCTTTTCTATCTACATTAATTAATTAATCTTAATTAATTAATTCTCTCTTCTATTCTAGATGAATTAATTATCACTTAATTAATTAATTCTCTCTTCTATTTAAACTCTAAATCATGCTAATAATTCCTCTAAAAAAGCTTTTATAAGCTTGCACACCTATTAATTAATCACTTTGGTTAATTAATAAATCCCCTCAAACCCCGTGGGTCACTAAACGACAAACTAAACTCTCCTAACGTTGACTCAACCCTTTCTAAACCTTCACTTATCCACAACTAACCCAACCTCTCCATTTATCCCACATGAAGGAGGGATGTAGAGATTCTTCTATCCATTGGGCTATATAAAGAGCCTGCCTCCTATCTTTACTATTTACATCTACACTTCATAAATGAGCATATAGCATACAGCTATAGCCATTTTATCATCTTTTATAGCATTCTTCTATTAGAAGAGCTAGCTACTTTCATTTATTGCATTCATCCATCCAAGTTTTGAAGTCATATGGGGCTATGTCAAATGGTCTTGTAGCCATGGATTGACAAGACTCCATTCTTGAAAACCTTGTGATTCAAACATACAATCAAAATGTTTGATTGCTAAGGATATAAATAGGTTCATTTCATTTTATTAACATTCAATAGAGATAGAGATTAATGGATTAACATGTTAGTTTGAATATTTGTTCATGTTCTTAATGCAAGGATGTTGGTAGATTAGTCTTGCTTAAGCTCTAAGCATGATGGTGCATTGATTTTGATTTAGCTTTGTTTTAGGACTACTAGGTGTTAGTTCTAATCCTTTTTGCATTGCTAACAAATTCATGTACACATTTGCCATGCCTAGTGGGATGGGTTCTTAATCCCTTAACATTCTAGTTCAAATTTTATTGTTATTTCAAGTTTTTGGCTAACCCTTGATATACACATATGGCAAATAATGTTCAATTTCTTAGGATTTTGCTAATATTACATGTGTAGGATCTCATTTAGAGTTTAATTCTAATGGGTTGTTAATTTCGAGCTAACATACTAAATTTTGGAGTGTTTTGAGCTTTTTGGTGTCTTTGTCTGTATTTCAACTGTAGGATGGGCATAAACACACAAACCTTGGCACTGGCACACTAAACCTGACACAGGCACACTAAACTTGGTGCAGACACATGTTTCGGCTCGCACATACTTTACTCTTACTGTACCTTCACTGCTGCTGGAAACCTGTCAGGCTAGGGCACATGCCCTAACCTTGGCGCACATACCATAATCTTGGCGCAGGCTTTCATGTGGCACAGGAGCATTGTCTAAATTCTTATACCTCCTTTTTGCTAACCCTAGTGCACATGCCTATACCCTGGCACACACACCCATATCCTGGCGCATGCATCTCTTGGGTGGTGCAGGCGCACTATCTAAGTTTTCGTACCTCTTTTTGCTAACCCTGGTGCACACGCCCATATCCTAGCACAGATGCACTATGGATTTAGATTCACACAGAGGGGCATGAATGCCTTAAACCACGCACACACACCCTAAACCACGCGCACATGTCATAACCTGCACGCAGGTGCTTTGGTCCGAGTTGGCATATTACTTTCAGATTTTTGGAAATTTGTTTCCTAAGGTACTAACATCATTGGAGGTTTTTTTTTGCATGGATAGGTTAGACTAGACATGGAATGAACCTTGCATATTAATTATAAGAGTAAGATCACATATTATCTTCCCTCGCATTTTTTGGGGCAATCTTGGGAATCAAAAATGATTCTTATGTCTTTTGTTGCTTTAAGAATATGTTGAATGTCCAAATTGAGCAAAAGTATATTTCACGTTTGAATTAAGTGTTTCCATTTGTTGATTTTTTGGATTTTGCATCGTGTATGCTCTTCTCTTGTGTCTTCGGGTGATCTTGAGAATCAGAAACAACGTTTATTATTTTTATAGAAAATTATTAATCCATGGTGCAGAACCAAAAACACTTGTCAAACAAGGGTGGAGTTGAAACACAACTAAACTACTAGTACAGTTTCCATGCAAGTTACCAAAAGGTGTTGAAGCAAACCAAATCCAAGTTAAAAAAGATATAAAAACACACCATAATAATCAAATTGTATTTGTAGGTTCGAATAAGGGTACATCATGTCCTCTTAAAACAAATAAATAACCCCTTTGGCATAATCTTGAGACTACAACAATGGGGGTGGTCCTAGGAACCCCAAAGTAGTCCATGCAAAAGGGAACCTTGTGGATGAAACGGGAAGTGCCCCTCACAACCTACTTGACTACTATTACCATTTGTGAAATTTAGTGTCAAAGTTATCTGTATCGCGACCCCAGTGAGAGCACACGATGGATGCATTTATTGTCCAGTGTTCTTGAAGGGGGTAAAGTAAAGCCGAGATACTCCTAAAAATTAGTCAGTGTGACTTTTCTTGAAAAATCAAGCTCGCTCTTAGATGACTTGTGACACCTGGTTGAGTGAACAACCCAAGAAGCTATCTTTGACCAGGAGCCTACTTGGAGCACATCAAATACAATTTGAGTTGAGAGCTATTTTTCATCACGAAACGTGTGAAGCGTTACTTTTGCTTAGTTTTTCACTTGCCCTAAGGTGAGGCAAAACTCTACCAAAGTGAGGCCAACATTTTTCAACCCCAATATATCTAATTCCTTCACTTTCTTTTGACACTTTGTTGATCAAAAGAAGAGTGACTACCTTTGCATTATCAATTGATTGTTTCACCACTTTGTTGTTCGTTTACGCCCATCCATGTTTGCAACTAGGTTGTTAAACATCTAAAGTGTGTGGAGACATTTTTATATCATTGGTAGCCTTTTTGATCTTGATACCCAAGTCAAGATCATCATCATAGTTAGGATTGGTTTATCACTTTGATTCTCCTTTGAATGGTTATCTTGTTTATATTGTGTCACTACAATTTTGGTATTAACATCTTGTTTCTTGTAAACTTGACCTAAATACCTATATTGTAAGGTTACGCTAAATACACTTTAATAATTCCTAGGTATACTATAGCTTTAGTTTGATTTCAATTATTACCTCGATTCTAAAGAGTGTTAAGTGTTACCACTTATGCGTGTTATATCAATATCATCTTGATAACAATACCTTACTTTCTCACAAAGTTTGGTTAACATATCTTGGTGGAATTTTTGTGTCACTCACAATCATAACTGACACCCTTTGGAATATAGCTCTTGATTGAATTTGGGTTTGCTTCTAGTATACTTTGTTTGGAGGTCACGTTAACTTCTCATTATTACTTGTGCCTTGTTCATTCCTTTGAACTCGAAATAAGTAGGGACATTTTGTTAATCATCATACAACACCAACTAACTTTCCAAAAACAAATTTAGGAAGTACTTCATTTGATTATTTGGTTTGAAAGCTCAACATTATGTGACTGATTCTTGCTTGGCTCATTCATTTAAGAGAAAATTATTGTGTCATGTTGGTTCTTTGACATTCATAACATTCCTTAATTTCTTGATGTTCCTTCTTTTCACTTAGGTTTGATAAAAATATTTGAACACATTCACAGATACCTTAGTGAACCTATTACACGTCATGGCTCCTAAAACAAGATTAGGACTCAAAAAGCAAGCTTTGGAAGCAAGACAAATGCAAACTTGGGAAGCCTCAAACAAGCAAGGGTCAAACCCTTTTATTGGCCATGATCTTGGGCATTTATTCTCTGTGGAGAAAGAAGTAGAAGAAATGATAGATCATAGCAGTGATGAGTTGGAATCACCACATGCAGAGTTTGACTTCGACCCCACCTTGTTAGATGAATTCCTTTTTAGAAACAAGGATTGGGTACTGGTACGAGTTGTGACAAATATAGAGGGAAAGGTGACCCACGAGACCATGTGAAAGTTTTTTACATGGCATGCCAAGAAGTGCCTATAGTGACAACTACCTCGTACAACTCTTTCCAAAGTGTTTAGGGGGCCAAGCCTCGGAACGGTTCACTCGCTTACCCCGTGGGTCTATTTTCACAAGGCCTGAACTAGCAAAAATATTTGTATGACACTTTTTGAACAACATAGAAAGTGACATAACCATGGCGGACTTGTGTGGCACTAAACAACATCCTAACGATACATTCGCTAGCTTCCTGCAAAGATGGAGAGGGATAGCTAGTTGCTTCCCTTGTCCATTCCCTGAAAAATAGTTGGTGAGTATCTTTGTGCCTAATCTCAACATAGACATCGCTTTTCATCTGCAAGTGCATTGTGTTCGCACCTTCAAAGAGGTTATTGAAAAGGGAATTCAAATAGAGAAATCCCTTATTGCCAAAGGAACCATTAAACCACACTCTAAGGATAACCAAAACACAAAACCTACGGAAAATCTGAAAATATTTAACAAAAACAAGAACATGGTGGGAGACAGAATCACATATTCCAAACGCATACAAATGGTTCAAACTAGTCAACCTTTTAAATTGACCAAAGGACCTATTTAACCACCACCTAAACACAAAATGTTCACTCCTCTCAATGAGCCTTTGTCGGCCATATTGAAGCAATTGAATGTAGCTCACATGGTGACTTATCCCATGACACAACCCTTTGATGAAAATGATCCAAAATCATCATGGTACAAAGAGCATGACTATTGCGAATTATATCACGTTAAGGGACACAAAATAGACAAGTGTCTACGACTTCGTCACTACATCTAGGACCTCATCAACAATGGGGAGATAAAATTGGATACACCGAAGAAAACTCAAACACCAAATGAAAAGATGAGAACATTCAAGGAACCATTCCCTAAACATGGTAAGTCAAATGAGAAAAATCTAGATCAAGGAGAGTCATCCCAAGGTTACAAAACAATGAATTGTCTATATACCAAGAAGGAAAATAATCATTACGATTCACTCATTAGATGTATCTGCTCTCCTAGTGACCATGTGAACACCATTAAAATCAAGGGAAAGGATTGTGCTACGGTAACAAGATGCGCCTGCCTCATGATTCCTGAACCCTCTCCATCAATCCCGTAAGATGATAGGTACAACCTCTTAGAACAACTTCAAAAGACGTCTGCCAAAATTTCAATCTTGGATCTTCTCAAAATATTGAATGTACATAATGACATCTTGTACAAAACTATTTAGGGGTCAGGAGTGCCACTATTAGTCAACCATTCACATCTTCAAGATACGGTGGCTAACATTGTACCAACTGAGTATATCTCTTTTACTCATAGGGATAACCCTATTGAAGATCCAAAACATAATCTCCCTTTATATATTGAGGTATTCATTACCCACCAAAAGATAAAACGGGTGCTTGTGGACAATGGATCAAGGTTGAATATATGCACGTTGAAATTAATTAAGAAAATGGGACATACAAAAGAAGATCTCGAGTCCCACATCATTACCATAACCACTTACGACAACGCAGAAAGGGAATCAGTTAGCACAATCACATTACCAATGGAAGTAGGACCCACTTTTCATCAGATGAAGTTTCATGTCTTGGACTTGGAACTTCCATACAATATGCTTCTTGGCCAACCATGGATTCATGCCATGTAGGTAGTGTCATCAACATTCCATCAATGCATCAAATTAAAACATGAAGGACACTCTGTAATAATACAAGGAGATCCAGATCCCTTCGTTCACTGCAGAGCTCTCAATAGTTTTGTGCGTAAGGGTGCCTAAACATGCCCCTCTGGTGATATAGTTGCTCCTCTTCAATCTGAAGCCATGAAGTCATGCGTAGATTAAGATTCCCTAAGTTCTTACGCCCATGAGGCTTCTACATCAACTTATCCTTTTTAATCATGGGAGATGAAGGTTCTGGAATACGGTTGTGGAGAATATAATGTGCAACAAGCTCTTTTGGTTTCAAACCTATTGTTGTCACCTAAAACTAGAGGCCGACCCAACTATCATTTTAGACAGCCTAGTGATGAGTGAACCATTGGGTCATTTTTACTTGGTGGATTACTCACTGAAGAGAAATTGTTGGACCCACCTACGACTTGGGTCTTCGGAAGATACTCAACCAACTTGTTACTAAATCCCTGAGTATGAGAAGTTAGCTGAATGATGTATTCCATGGGCTACAAAGGTTTAGGATGTGAAAAGAATGAACAAGGACCGAGAGAACTAGTTACCCTCCCACATTTCAAGATAGAAAAGATACAGTATCGGCATTCGACCCGATGGATCGTACCCCAATGATCAAGATGCCACCTGTTCTGAGCACGAAGATAGCTCTTATTATTTAGACAACGACATAAATTCCCATTGTAGCAAATATGAGGATCTTGCCTCCACAAACCTATTCATGGATACCGTTGTCCTTACCATAACCCCCACTGAACCTAAAATTGACCGTGTTTACCCTTACCTTGTCGAATGGGACTAACAACGTCGTGTACTGCTAGATCTCTTTGAAAATGATGAAGCCATCACAAAATTCATGGGCATTCAAGATACAATTCCGATTGGAGACCATAAGAAAGGTTTCTACATTAACTTAGATACCTGTGCGTACTTCAGTGAGAAATCTGAGCTTTGTGGTCAACAAAACTTGAGAAAAAGTGAGGGAAAAAGTTCCAACAAATAGCCTCGGCAAAAACAAAAGTCCAAGTCACACAGTGAAAACCTCTTTGAGGCACTAGCTGACAAACAAGTAAAAAAATCAATGGACAAGAAAAGTGACCACACTAAGGGTGAAAATATCGTAGAGATGCCCTTGGAAGAAGATCTAAATCTTCCTCCCAATCCTATGCGTATGGAAGATCTGTTAAAAATGATAGTATAAGAAACCATTGTTGTGAATATTGGAACAAACGATAATCCAAATATAGTCAAACTTGGAGCTTCACTCTCAACACACGAACATAAAACATTCACGATGCTTCTACGAGAATTTGTAGATGTACTCGCATGGTCCTATAAGGATATGTCAAGCTTGGATCCAAGTTTGGTAGTTCACAACCTAGTAGTGCATGTAGATGCCAAGCCCATCAAACAAAAGCTCAGAAAAATGCATCCACGAGTGGCCCTTCTAGTTAAAGAAGAGATAGAAAGATTGCTAGCGGTGGGCTTCATTCGACCTATTGATTACTCAAAATGGATATCAAACATAGTCCCCGTAAAAAAGAAACCTATCGGGATAAGAATCTGTATGGATTTTAGAGACATTAATAAGGCATTTCTAAAGGATGATGATGATTTCCCATTGCCCAATATTGATATGATTATTGATTCAACTGCAAGTTATGAAATTTTATCTCTTATGGATGATTTTTCAGGATACAATCAGATCAAAATCACAAATGAGGATCAACACAAGACGACTGTCACAACCCCCTGGGGGACTTTTTGTTATCATGTAATGCCCTTTGACCTTTAAAACATAGGTGCAACCTATCAAAGGGAAATGACAATGATTTTCCATGATATGATTCATGACATCATGGAAGAGTATGTGAACGATATCCTTGGGAAATCCAAGACAAGAGTAGATCACCCTGAGATTTTGCGGCGTATCTTTGAGAGCCTGTGGGAATACAAAGTCAGATTGAATCCAAAGAAGTGTGTATTTGACGTACTGTTAGGAAATTTTCTTGGATTCATTGTATTGCGAAGAGGGATTGAGGTAGACCTAGCTAAAATTACCACCATTACTGAAATTTCTCCTCCTAAAAACATCAAATAACTACGCAACTTGCAAGGAAAGATCCATGCTATCCACTGCTTCATTTCCCAACCGGTTGATAAGTGTCATTCATTCACTCATCTACTTAAAAAGGATGTTGCCTTTATTTGGGGACCATAGCAACAACAAGGCTTCACCTTGCTTAAGCAATACTTAACCAATCCACTTGTCCTCATGCCTCCAACTCTCGGTGAGCCACTTCTGCTGTATATTTCTGCTACTTAATTTGCTATTGATGTGTCGCTCGCCCAATATAAGCTCGGCCATAAAGAAAAAGTTGTGTACTATCTCATTCGTACTCTCATTGCTTATGAGATCAACCACCCTCAGATTGAAAAATCTTGTTTAGCTGTAGTTTTTACCTTACAAAAACTTCACCATTAACTGTTAAATATAAAAACCAAGCTTATATCCAAAGTTGACCCGCTTAAGTACCTGTCGTCAAAACCTTCCCTTACAAGTAGAATGGCTAATTGGATCATTCTACGAAGTGAATTTCGCATTGAGCATGTACATCAAAAGTTGGTAAAAGGACAAGTACTCGCCGATCAGTTATCAGAAACATCGTTACCAAGAATAGAGCCTGTAAGTCTGGATCTACCAGATGCTTCATTACTGTATATTGAGGAATCTGTCATGTGGCAAGTGCACTTTGATGGATCTTTTACTTTTCATGGTTTGGGGGCAGGTGTGGTATTAATTACTCCTTCAGGTGACCCTATACCTCAAGCTTTGTGCCTTGGTTTTCCTTGTACAAATAATATTGTAGAATATGAGGCACTCATTACGGGGATGAAGCTAGCAATCAAATGGATATCCATGATGTTAAGATCATTGGTGATTCATAATTGATCATCAAGAAATTTAATGATCAATATAAAGTCAAGGATGAGAAACTCATCCCCTACAAAAAACTGGTGGAAATCTTGAAAGAGTATTTTACGTATATCACATTCGAGCAGATTCCAAGGGCAGAAAACATATCCACAGACACTATGGAAACCATAGATTTTATGCTATGGATTTCACTAGAGAACAATGATATGTCATTCTTTGTTGAGAGTCTATGCCACCTAGTGTATGACATGCTAGAATATTGTTTGGAGTGAAGGTGTTGGTCCCTATTCCCTATGGTATGTGCACATCCTACACGCCTATCTTAAACATAACACCTTCCCTCCTTACATCTCCCGTTCTGAAAAACAAATCCTTACTCGCTAGATAGCTCGTTACACCATCTTAGGAGATACACTCTAATGTCTTGGCTACGATGGGAATCTGTTCCGTTGTCTAGATATACAAAGTCATTCCAAGTGATTAAAGAGGTGCATAAAGGGGTGTGTGGGGCCCATACAAACGAAATAGTTCTAGCTAAGAAATTTATGAGAGTAGGCTACTATTGGCCTACTATGGAAATAGACTACTGTAACTATGTGAGGAAATGTGTACTATGTCAAAAGTATGAAAATTTCATCCATGCACCATCACAGCCGTTGTATTCAATCACTACCCCATGGCCATTTTCCAAATGGGGACTAGATTTAATAGGAAATCTCACCCCTACCTCATTTGATGGTCATACTCACATCATCACAGCTACAGAATACTTCACTAAGTGGGTGGAGGTTGTTCCTTTGACTTATGTTACAGGAGCTCAAATTTCAAAGTTTATCATGAATCACCTTATCTGCCTATATGGCCTTCCTGCGGCCATAATTATTGACAATGGAAAATCATTCAAGAACAAGACAGTGAAGGACCTTTGTCATCGATTTCAAATAAAATTGAATTGGTCTACGTCATATTATCCCCAAGGTAATGGGCAGGATGAAGCCACTACCAAAACATTGGTTCGAATCATGGAAAAGATGTTGAGTAAGGCATATTGCAATTGGCATTTACAAATTCACCTCACCCTTTAGGCTTGTAGGACCTCCATTCACACTCCTACTAGTGTGACACCCCTATTCCCTAGTATTTAGAACCGAATCCATCATCCCAATGGAAATCAAGCTTCCTTCCCTAAGAATATCTATTAGGGATTATCTGGACAAGGACGAGGATTACAGAGTGGGCAGGCTGGTAGAATTAAAACTCCTAGATGAAAAGCGTATCAGCACCCTTAACCATCTCAAAGTGTATCAAAAACACAGTCTCTAGAAATTACAACAAAAGGATCATCCCTCATCAGTTTGAGGTTGGATATTTGGTCATGAAGGAAAATCAGTTCAATACAAGGGCGGGAAAGGGAGAAGAAAGGAAAGTTCGAATCGTATTGGTTAGGACCCTATGCCATTATGGCCAAATATGGTACGGGAGCATACAAACTCACCCATCCTAATGGTGATGAACTCTGCAAACCTATGAATGACTTGCAACTTAAGTGGTTCTATGCTTAAACATGACACAAAAATTAGAAAAAGCAAACCCAAAAAAGAGTAAAAATGATCAAAATACAAAAAAATTAAAATAAGAGAAAAAGGAAAAGAGAAAGCATGATGTCCATATGTGAAAACCACACAATTATGGCATGTTGGATAGGTCCCTTGGTGAAAACTAGTTTCCAACACCTTGGGAGGATTCGTTGTTCACAAGTATCTTGCATATGGAGGGTACTTTTACTTAGCCTAGGGCTAGTTCCACGCATGCATTTGAAATTCCCTATGAACTTATCCTGTCAAGCCTTCATCTGTATTTTTCTCCTCTTGTTAATTTGTGAAGGGATGGTCTTTTCATATTCCACATCTAACGCTGGGGGCACTTCTACGACTTCACCTTCTTGTTTATAAGCACGTGGTGCATGCCCTTGTATATTCTCTATCTAACGCTGGGGGCATCCACGTTTCTTGGTTACCTGTGCATAGCTTTGGAAAACCTTAGAAAATCACATTAACATTCAAATATGTTCGAAAATCACAAAAACATTCAAATATGTTCAAAAATCGCAAAAACATTCAAATATGTTCGGAAATCACGAAAAACATTCAAAAATGTTAGAAAATCACAAAAAAACATTAAAAAATGTTAGAAAATCGCAAAAACATTCAAATATGTTTGAAAATCACAAAAACATTCAAATGAGATCAAAATCCAAAATAATAGAAAAACACAAAAAACAATAAAAAATTGTTTCACAAAAGCACAATAAACAGTAGAAAAGTGTTTCACAAAACAATCTTGCAAAAAACATAACTTTAGTTTAGTTACTTTATCTTGTTTCTTTCTTTGTTTATGTACATTATTTGCTTGTATAGTTGCTGCTTGTTTGTACATTTGTATAGTTTGTTGCTTATACATATTTTGTATAAGATTCATCTTTTCTTGCTTAGATTAGATTCATTCCTACTTGTACATATGCAAGTGTGTTTTTGCAATTCTTGTAAATAATTATACATAGTTATGTTGATTCATGTTAGTTAGCACTATATATGTGATTAGGTTATTAGCATTTGATTGTGTTTGCTTGTTGCACGTATACATTGTTTTCTTATCACATCATCATATTTCCATCAATATCATTACATGTCTAACATCATCTCTACATCATATATAAATAAAAAGGTTAAGTATACATCATACATGAATGCTAAGCTAATAGTCACATATTGTATCATCAAATGGGGGCAAGAGGGATCACAAATATCAAAATCTATCCACCCCGCACCGATATCATCGTGTCGATCCCATTCTACTAATCTAGAGCATCACATGTACAATCACAATTGATATCATCTATGGTTCTATCATATCAAAAACAAACACATGTGGTACAAACAATCTCACCTATCATCATGATACCTACACAAGTGTGAAATCAAATCATATAACATCATGACACATCCATAATCCATGTAATCAATCATAAACAAAACTAAAGTCCATCATTCATCATAACCATGGTGGCACATGAAAATGGCCATATATACAAGTATAAAATGTCTGTCTCACAAAATATATACATCATTGATAGAAAATGGGCCATCAACGGGCATAACTCATAAAAATGCCTTCATTAGAGGTGTACATCAACAATGCTATACATCGGTCAAAAGAATAAATCCTTCATTAGAGGTGTGCATAAAAAAATTGGTACATCATATACATCGGTCAAAGTATAGCACCTTTACAAGAGGTCTATATAACATGATAAAAATACAATAAAAAAAATACAATGAGAGTCAAGGCTGATTGGAACCCTCAGAGGGAGTGGTTGGTTTGCGTAATAAAGGACCCATAACCGTTGTCCCATACAGCCTTGTAGGCTACCCTCGTGGCTGCTCCACTGATACGTGTGGCCTCTCTGATCTCGTCAATCCACTCAACTGCTGACTATAGGTAGGTGCCCTCTGCCTAGCTAGAACCATCTCATAATAGAGCCATCGATAATATGAGGCTCCTCCCTCCACTGTAGCCAATTCTTGATGAGTGTGAGCTGTCACTACTGTCTTGTTTATGCGTCGAAATGACACTACCTCTACTGCTAGCCGTGCAACCTTAGCTTGACCCACTGCTCACTCTGTGGGAAGCCGATCTCTCTAAACTATCACTAGTTGTAACTAGGTTTGGGTCTATTATAGTAGGCTCGTCACCTGAGCCATTTGAGAGGCCATCTGACGTATCTGCTAAAAATGTGCGGAACATTCTCCCCCCTGATCAGCCTAGGCTTTGGCCTAGTCCCACTCTACTGTCACGGCTAGAATATGAGATCGGGCTTGATCTCTCTCCATTGTCAACTATCACATGTGCTTCCATAGGGCAGCTAGCTATGCCTCAACATCTCTACCCTGGACTTGGGCTAACCTCATAAGCACCACTGGAGCCTGTCCTTAGCCCTATCCCTATACCTGTCCATGGGCCTTTCCCTGATCTCATAATCTAGGTCTCAAACCCTCTGCATGACCCTATCCTTGTGCCTCGCCCTATTCTTGTCCCTATCCCAAAACCTGCTGCCTCTATCTAGGATCCTATATTGGACCTTGGCCATCATGTCGCTACCCATCAAATGGATCATCAGCCCAACATGTAGCTACAACCTCATCACTACTGTATGTGACCTTGACTGGTGCTTGCACACCTGCTCCCCATGCCTCATTTGATATGGTCAGATGCCATGGTAAAACTGTCGCATACCAGACAATGTAATCTAGCGTGGTGCCTGGGTTTCTAACATGTCGAGCAGGGTCTTAAACCTACAGTACCGCATATAGGAAGCTAGCTTTATCTCAGGCTACCTATATACATGGCCCCATAGTCCACCTCTCTACATCTAATCGACAGGGATCTAGAAAAACACACCACTTCATCATTTCCATCATCACCAAGAAGGAGAAAGAAGAAAAGTGAGAAAAATGAGGTAAACGAAGGTTCTGGAAGGAACCACCACTCTGTGTAGAGCGGTGGTTTTAGAACCAATACCCTGTAGGGTGGCGGTTCTGAAACCACCACCCAGCTAGGGCGGTATTTCTGAGACCGCTAGTCTTCTCAGGGTGGCGGTCATGATACTTTTGAATGGAAAAGAAGAATGGAATGCAAGTGGACCCGTTTTTGAAGCGCCCAACTGTGTCTCTTCCCTTCCATTCCCTTTCACATCCTCCAATGCACTTGAAGACATGGGAAGGCCTATAAATGCATGAAAGGAACAAGAGAATAGGCATTCAAATATCCACAGAGATCGAGAAGCAGAGTTTAATGAGAGCAGTGAGCAATATCTTCAGTGCTGGAATGGAATTGTAGGAGCAAGGTGTAGAAACAGAGCAAGTAAGTAATTGAAGAGGAGGTTTGCATTGTTTCTTCTTTTCATACTTATTGTAATATGTAATTATCTCTATTAGACCAATAAAAGTGGGAAGAAAGAGCAGTTGCCCTTCCCGACTGGTTTTCCTCCATTGGAGGTTTCTAGGATAAAATTGTTGGTGTTGAAGTTTGAATTATTTCCTTCTCTACAATTTCCTTTCTATAACACTAGATAATCAGTCATGAAGCTCTAAATTTCAAGCAAATCTATCATTTGCAAAGTTGAAAGTAGAACAACATAGTTGTGTGATTCGTAGAGCTCTAAAGTAGAAGTTTACGGATCATTTTGGTATCAGAGCTGATTATATATTTAGGACTATGGTATTCAAATATTTCTTGTGATTTGGTATGATAGTGAAAAGGTCCAAAGGTGAAGAATTTTTACCTTGTGAGCCATATATTTCTATGAAGAAGTGGAAATAAATAATTCAAGCTCAAATGGAGGAAGAGAACTTGGTCCATAGAGTCGAGATGTTAGAGACCATGATGGATAGATTGCATAGAAAACAAGAAGAGATTTCAGATCTGCAAAAGATGGCTTTAGTTAAGCAAGATTCCATGGAATCAGTGGTTCGAGCACTAGCTGAAAAATTCGGTATCAGAAAGAGCCACGAAGAGGAAGAATGGGAAGAGCATGAAGAGATGCCAATTGTAAGCAAGAAGGTAAAATTTGCACATGCACCTTTTAAAGTTGAAATGAAAGTGGAAATAAAGAATTTTGAAGGAAAAGTAGATGCAAAATTACTAGATAAATGGATAAAATAGTTGGAAGTCTACTTTAGTGTGCATAATATTACTGAGGCACAAATGGTCACCTTTGCACGTCTCAAAATGGAAGGTCATGCTCTGGTTTGGTGGGAAACCCTTCTAGCCACTTGTGAGAAGAAGAAACGTCCTATTGTCAGTACTTGGAAAGGTTTTAAAGAATTGATTAGAGCTAACTTCTATCCTATTAGTAATATACGGCATCCACGTTACTTAGCCCAGGCCAACCACCTCCGATAGAATCACCATCACATGACGATCGCGTCAGCACATGCTCCCCTCCATCTTGGCTATGTGAGTGTGTCGCTCTCGTGTTTGCAATGCTGACAACCATCTCTGTAAAACATAGCATGTGCTAGACACTAACAATTTATTCTAAGTTCTACTATTCTTTTATCCTCCGCTAATTTTTCTCTTTCTTCTAAGTGTCATTTTTTGTCACTTTTTCCTCTTATTCGTCTCTTCTAGGTGCCTGCGTGCCCTTTTGGGATTGTGCGGGTGCACGCACACATGTGTGTGCCCCCATTTTTATGCACGCGCATGCATGCATATGCCTAAGGGTGCTTGTGCCATGTTTTCTGTCTTCTACATGTGTGCGCTAGGGTTTTGATGCATGTGCATATGCACACACATGTGTAGTACCAGTGGATGCACCTATGCACTTCAGGGGTACTTGCACCACCATAGGGGCACCTGCGCCCCCGTGTATGTGTGCCTACACTATACCCTACCTTTAGCCTACTATTAACAACATTAAATGTGACATTAATTATAAAAATTGACAAATTAGGTCAAGCTACTCATGAAGAAGCCATTTTTTGTGTTTTGGGCATACTCCTAAACTTAGTCGGCGCATCTCCTGCGGGCTCGTCCTCTCACCATTGTCCTCGTCACTATCAGGGGTCTCGTCGTAAAATTTTGTCAGTGGTCAGTAACAAATGAATTAGTCACGATGATTTAGCCCTCCCCCCCAGGTGGGGTATATTAAACCATTTTCACCGGCTGTGATGCCTGGAAGCTTGTTTCGACTGCCATTCTTGCTGTAATAGTTCTTCTGCTCACTGTGAATAATTATTTTATTTAAATAATTATTTTTCTTTCATTTTCCATCATGCTGGGGCATTCTTTGCCACTTGGTACCCCTTTCTTCTTACTAGGACAATTTTATTGCTCCTAGGCAATATCCCTTCTTCTACACACTCCTTCAAATAATTATTTTTTATTAAATAATTATTTTGTTAATTTTTCCATTATGCTGAAACATTATTTGCCACTTGTTGCTTCTTTCTTCTCCCCGGGGCATTTCTTTTGCATCTGGGAGATTCTTTCCAATTCTTCTACTTTCTTCTACGCATCCAACCCATTAAAAAATTGTTAAAAAACTAATATATATATAACCTTCCAAAATCCAAAAAAATTCAAAAATTCTCAAAAAAAATCTTAAAAATTGTAAAACTCACAAAACTAGGTAAACCAGCTCATAGTGGCTGTAACTCGTGTCTTGCGCATGGTATTCTTTAATTAACTACACCAATTAACCTACTTAATTAACCCTTCTATCCAACAATGACACCAATTAACGACATTCCGTTAATCATCTCCCCTTTCTATCTAGATTAATTAATTATTTCTAATTAATTAAGCTCCCCTTTCTATCTACATTAATTAATTATTTCTAATTAATTAATACCCCTTTCTATCTAGATTAATTAATTATTCTTAATTAATTAATTATCTCTTCTATTCAATCAATAAATCATCACTTATTTGATTAAATCCCTCTCATAGTCTAAATCATGCTAATTATTCCTCTAAAAAGCTTCTATAAGCTTACACACCTATTAATTAATCACTTTGGTTAATTAATAAAGCCCCTCAAACCCCATGGGTCACTAAAGGACAAAATAAACTCTCCTAAGGTTGACTCAACCCTTTCTAAACCTCCCTTATCCACAACTAACTCAACCTCTCCATTTATCCCACATGAAGGAGGATGTAGAGATTCTTCTATCTATTGGGCTATACAAAGAGCCCTCCTCCTACCTTTACACCTACACCTCCACTTATAAATGAACATAAATCCTAAGCTATATCTATTTTATCATCTTAGAGAATTCTTCATTGGAGAAGATGGCTACTTTCATTTCTTGTATTCATCCATCCAAGTTTTGAAGTCATATGGGGATATGTCAAATGGTCTTGTAGCCATGGATTGATAAGACTCCATTCTTGAAAACCTTGGGATTCAAACATACAATCAAAACCTTTGATTGCTAAGGATCTAAATAGGTTCATTTCATTTGATTAACATTCAATAGAGATAGAGATTAATGGATTAACATGTTAGTTTGAATATTTGTTCATGTTCTAATGCAAGGATGTTTGGTAGATTAGTCTTGCTTAAGTTCTAAGCATGATGGTGCATTGATTTTTATTTAGCTTTGTTTTAGGACTACCAAGTGTTAGTTCTAATCCTTTTTGAATTGCTAGCAAATTCATGTACACATTTGGCACGCCTGATGGGATGGGTCCTTAGTCCCTTAACATTCTAGTTCAAATTTTATTGTTATTTCAAGTTTTTGGCTAACCCTTGATATACACATATGGAAAGTAATTTCAATTTCTTAGGATTTTGCTAATATTATGTGTGTAGGATCTCATTTTTAAATGATCACATAGGGTACAAAACAATTAGGGGCAAACTTGTCCCATTGGTTCGGTGTTTGAGATGAATTTTGTTAGTTTTCTTTAAGTACAAGGTCACCAAACTCAAACTCGCAGATATTGAATTTCTTGTGGTAAGCTCTTGCTATATAATCATGGTACACTTGGAGATGATCAAGAGCATTCACGTGCCTTTCATTAAGTAGATAAAGTTGTGTAAGGTGTTTATGATGATAATCATCATCAATGATAAACTCTCGAAGAGTGACTCATAAGGAGGGGATCTTAAGCTCAAGGGGCATAAAAACCTCATCCCCATATATAAGCAAACAAGGTATGGCCCTTGTAGGCAAATGGAATATAGTACAATATGCTTAAAGGGCATAGGGAAATTGTGTGTGCCAAAATATTTGGGAAGTGTTGACAACCTTTTGGAGGATTTTCTTAATTGTTTTGTTGGAAGCTTTTGCTTTCCCATTAGCTAGTGGATAATATGGTGTGGAATAAATGTGTTGAATTTTATACTTTGTCACACAATGCTTTGACATCCTTATTCTTAAATGAGCTTCTATTGTTTGAAATGATCTTGGTAGGAATGTAAAAATTACAAATTATGTCCTATACAATGAATTTGACAATTTACGATCCTATGGTGCATGCAAATAGTGCAACCTCAACCCACTTCGGAAATTACTCAGTGGTAGTAATGATAAACATGTGGTCATCAAAGGATAATGGGTAAACTTCCCAATAAGGTCAAGTCCTGCATTGTGAAAAAGGCCAAATGGATTGGAGAGGCTTTAATTATTATGTGGTAAGATGAGAAGGATTTATAAACTTTTGGTATTTCTCACAATGTCTAATGTACGTACAAGAATCATATTCCAAGGAAGGCTAATAACCCATATGAAGGATATATCATGTAACAACCATACCACTAAAATGACCCCCATATGCACCATCTTGTGCTTCAATGAGTGTAATGATATTCTTTCGAGGAGGTAATAAACATCATAATAGTATTCCATCGTATCCACGCTTATAAAGAAGATCTCCTATGAGTACAAAATGAGTGGCTTATTGAAAAAAGGTATGACATCCATCTTTCGTGAGTCCTAGTGACAAGGTATTAAACTTCAAGTATGTAACAAGTTATTCATACCAAAGAAGGGATGACATGGTCTCAATGTGAAAAATATCAAGTGCTTGGGTATGATTAAAAGATGGCTATGATAGGACATGAATGGGGACATTAAGAATGTTAGCTTCCTTTTCTAAAGGTATATAAGATCATAAGGAAGCCACAATATTTGCAAATTTATTGGAAGAGCTTGGAGTGGTATTAATTTCAAAATATGCAAATTGAGTGACTAAAGAATCTGTGAGGGTATTATATTGTTGTAGTGTGTCATTACGACATTGGTAATACCCTAAGATTTGGTTGACGACAAGTTGTGGGTTGCTAACTATACGTAAACATTTAATCTTGAGAGCAATCACTAGTTAGAGGCCAATGACGAGTGATTCATACTCTGCCATGTTATTTATACATGGGAGATCAAGTTTGAATGATAGTGGAATATAAGCACCTTGGGGTGTGACGAAGACAATGCATGTGCCATCCCCTTGGTCAATTTTTGACCCATCAAAATTTAAGGTCATATAAAACTCATCATTTTTGTTAATATAATCTTCAAATTTTAGATATGGTAAAGATGAAATCATCTAGAAGATCAATATTTAGAGGCCGTGAATAAGTAAGTGGCGCTCTAGCTAGTTGATCAACACTCATTTGTCCCTTAATAACCTTTTATGAAATAGATTACAGGTCAAAATCAGTGAGCAACATGATCCTCTTAGATGTACGACTATTATGATATGTTTTCCTCCTCATATAATGTAAGGGATATATTTTGGAAACCACGTAAGTTATATGATTAAGCATGTAATGTTGAAGTTTTTGTGCAGAGAGAACTATAACCAAAAAATGTTTCTCAATATGTACGTAGTTAAGCTCATAGGTGATGAGTGTGTGACTAATGTAGTAAATGGATGATTTGAAATTTTCTGCATTGTGTTAAGCTAACATACTTCCCAGATAAAATTTGGTAGCAACAATTTAAAAATGGAATGATAAATTTGGTTGGGTGGCAAAAGCACTAGGGGTGTGAGGAGGTATTCTTTAAGTTGTTCAAATGTGATATGAAACTCTTTCCCCCAATAAAAAGAAATGCCCTTCCTAAGGAGGTGATTGAATGGTTAACAACGATAAAAAAGTAGTGCAATGAAACGTCAAATGGATTGAATCTCACCCTGAAGGCTACATAGTTATTTGATGTTGTTAGGGGGAGGAATGTTCATTATGGCCTTAACTTTATTCGGGTCTACCTCAATACCACAACGTGAAACAATGAAACTAAGTAACTTTCCTGATGTGACTCCAAAACCATATTTCTTAGGATTTAGTCAAATTTTGTATTCCAAGAGGCGCATGAAGATTTTGCGTAGGACACCTATGTGGTTTAAGCGCAACTTAGATTTTGCTAAAAGGTCATCAACATAATCCTTTATGATATCGTGGATGTAATCATGAAATACGTAGGTCATAACACATTGATACGTAACATCAACATTTTAAAGTCCAAAGAACATGACCTTATAGCAAAAGGTCACCCAAGGTGTGGTAAAGGTGGTCTTATATTGGTCCTATGACATGATTTTGATTTGATTATAGCCAGAAAAACCATTCATGAGTGATAACATCTCATGATTGATGGTTTTTTCAATGATGGTATTGATATTAGGCAAGGGAAAGTCATCCTTAGGATAAGCCTTGTTGACATCTCTAAAATCAATGCAAATAGGTAAACCACTAGTTTTCTTGCCCACGGGGACCATGTTGGAGACCCATTCTAGATAGTCAATTGGGTGTATAAAACCAACATCAAGGATTTTTGTAGCTTGTATTTGACCAGTAATACAACATGTGGGTGCATTTTTCATATCTTTTGCTTAATGGGTTTTCCGTTGGGTTTTAACACAAGATTGTGGATAATTGTATCAAGATCCATTCCTAGCATATCAACATATGACCAAGTGAAGAAATTGAAAAAATCACGTAAGATTGATGTGTAACAAGTATGTTGCTCATCATATAAGAATTTCCCAAGGAGCACGATGTGAGGTTCCTCAGGTGTATCAATGTTAACTTTGATATTTTCCTCAATGAGCATGTGTGATGCTTCATCAAGGTGATCAAATGTAGGGAGTTCATCAATAGTATCTATATGTACATATTCAGTGTCCCAAAGTATGCCTCATTATGGAGTTGGGTGTCTATTGCGATGGATTTTTAGGGATCTTTATCAATAGTTCCCAAGTGACACAAGATAGATTCTTCTGAAGGGAATAAATAAATAGGTACGATCTTATTTGTAAGATGATAATCAATGGGGAAAGTCTCAACTCGGTTGATGGTTACATTATTTCGTAGGAAAAGAAAAATTTTAGGTGGGAAATTAGGAGTTCTAGTAAGGTCACCGTGAGGTGTAGATAACATATGTGGAATATGATGATCAATGGAGCAATCAAACATGGTCCCAAACTCATGAAATAACTCAATAAAATAGAATCATGTAGCCTCATTAATTAATATGTGGGAGTGATCCAGTATGAACGAGCGACTAAGGACAATATAGATGTGGACGACCGAATCTTGCCATCTAGATTGGCAGCTCATATCAGTAAAAGCTTCTGTTGGATTTTTGATATCATTATCAAGATTGGTATATATTAATCCAAATTTTTCAGAAGCTAGTTTGTAACGGGGATGAATAGAGGTGGAAATGATTTGTTCAAACTTTCCTAAACTATAGTCTTTCCATCCTTGATCAAGTAAGCAATACATAGAAAAATATGACTTTTAAAGGTTTGAAATTTCAAAGGCAAACCAATATTTTGAGATGGATACATTGTTGATTGTTAGAGAATTTGTAGTCTCATATCCCCTATACACAAAATATGTGTTTTTGGGAGGAATACCAAATAGAACTAGAGATACTTTGACCCATTGCACGGGATATGGTCTACCCATTTCTTTGACAGTTGGCATATTGAGTAGAGACATGATGGCATAAGGGGGTTTATATTCCCCAACACCAATAGATTATGCATCATTTGTCATATGAAATTTACTGTGATCTTGAGGTATTTCACTAGTTGTAGTTTTGCTACTAGAAGGAATAGAAATTGAATATGATGATGGTGAATATGATAAAGGTGGTGAAGGGAGTATGATTACTTCTAGATGTGATGTTGATGGTTGGTCATGAGATGATGATGATGACGAAGAAGATGGATCTTGTGATTACGATAAGTCAAAATGTTGTGTCGATGATGGGTCAGCCACAACAGGTATATGAGTGGATGTATTAGATATATCTATGGGAGATGAAATAATTGGTCTGACCTGTAACATGTACCACTCTATTGAATGATAATTTTGACATTATTGCAATACTTAAATGATTCAACATCTGTGATGACATAATGTGTAATTTCGTCTTTCTTGTATTTGAGACATTGATGAAGGGTGGACATAATACATTTCATTTCATGAATCCAATGGAATCCTAATAAGATGTTATATTGTAGATCTCCTTTTATAACGTATAGAAGGGTGTAGAGAATCTTGGATCCAAATATCAATGGTAAAATGATAGTACCTAATACAATGCAATGAGCATCATTGAATACTCACAATTATAATGTCAAGGCCGAAAGGTGAGATAGTGGTATGTTGAGGTGACATAAGGTTACAAATGATACGATATTAATGCTAGAGCTACTGTCAACCAACATGTGTTTGAATGTTTTGTGTTTGATTTTGGTGATGATGAAGAATGGTGGATCACAAGGCTCAATCCCCCTTGAGTTATAAGAAGGGATTCAAACATAATATCATAGTCATAAAAATGTGATCAATGATGAAGTCGAAGTGTGAAGGTTTCCTGTGAATTGTGAAAAGGCATTGGGATTTTGATAGGACAACTCGATTGACTTTAAGGCCTCAGTAAGGGCCTAACAATGATTAGAAGATTGGACGATGAGATCATAAAATAATATCATAGTTGGCATACTCTTTAATTGATTAATTAGATTATTCTTGAATGCGATGACCGGTTGTGGAGGAAATACCACATTTGGTGATGGTTATTATTTAGTATGTAGATGCATAATTAAATATCAACAACCAATATATTTTTCTATATCAAAATCATACGGGACGCCATACAAATTTTTAGGCAAGATATGGCCTATATTTAGGGAGTCAACAACCCATGACTCTCTCCTAGAATTGTGTGGGTGTTCGACCCATACAAAAAATAATATATTACATGTTTGTAATATATTAAAATAAATAACCTATACCATATATTATTAATAATTACCCTAGTAATTATTAATTAGTCCCACAATAATGAAGCACTAACATATATATCTTAACATCCCCCTCAGTGCGAACATGGTAAAAAAACATTCACACACTCATCTGCAGTATGACCACCCCTGTGAAACATGCCATACTATGTGACTCATGATCTTGATCCAAAATAAAGGCTCTCTCCTTCCATGGTTTTAAATAGGCTTACTAAAAATCTTGACATGAATAGGCCCCATCAACTGTCCACCTTGTGTAGTTTTTTGGATCTCCCACAAACCTTTTCAAGATCCACAAATTGACTTACTCCAGTGTTTTTATTCACCACTATGTTTGTACATAATGAAAGTATATAACAATCAACTCACTTACTCATTACAAATCATTACAAGAAAACTCACACTGAAAATATTTCACATTACATCTCATAAGAATCACAACATTCTTAATTATAACCACTATTGTTGATCGCTGCCAGTCAATCTTGAAAAACATTGGAAACTGCCACTACCACTGCCACTGAAATCTGCCCTTGACTTTAACTGGTTTGGTGTAGAATGGAAATGGAACATTGGTGTAATGTTCCCACCCCCCACAATGTGAAATTTCCACTTATTCATCAAACAAGAACATTGAAAAGAAATTGTAGTGTATTACATACTACTTTTTGAATCTTGTTGTCTGGATCTTACCACACATGATCAATATTTCTAGTGAACATATTCATGAACTAATCATCTTCCAATGAAGTACAACAGTCAGAGGATCTCTGCAATCATTTTCTCTCCTAAACAATTATTTTTATAGCATCCACACACCACACTGAAAATTTAAAAAATTGAAAACTGAAAAACAAAAACTTATATCACAAAAAATTACCACCATAGTTGATATACGACCCCATCACTGGTGAATGAGGAGAGGTCATTGATTAACCTCCAGCCTCTTGTGCCTCTGTCCTCTAGTTTCATTTTGCTAGCTCAACCTAGTTTGGCTTTGAGACTCTTTATATATTTGTGTGTTTTCAAGCGTCGATGTTTTTGTGGTCAAAATTTTTTACGTTCATTATCTCCGTCATATCTTGCTTCGAGATTTTTGTGAATTATTTTTTCTTGGAACTTTATATATTGGACGTTGCATTCTAATGATAATGCATATGTGAGGAATTTTTTTTAATTTTGAATTTGACTCATGATGACAACTTATAAGATAACTATTAACAAGAAAATATCAAAAATCCTAAAATCATCTATATGACTTTGACACTTATCCAAAACAAGACACAATGACCCTAACAAGATGAAAATGATAGTATACAATAATTTTATTTGGACCAACATTTAATTTATTCAATACTAGAAAAAATTATTGAAAGATAGGCCACACAATTTGTATTAAAACTAGACACTCTATTTTGTTTAGTAAATGACATTGACTTTATAACATAAATGGAATACTATAGACTTCACGTAATAACTTATTTAGATGACATTATAAACAAAGTAAAAATGAAACTGAAAGCACCATAAAATTTACAAAGAAAATTACATGACTAACTAAGGAAGGCTAACACCATTGCCACCTCTAGTCAAGACTCTAAGTATAAGAATATAACATTAAGATAGAAGCTTAAAGGAATGCTTAACTAACATTAATATAATTCAAAATCTAACTAAACATGCCTACTAATATGTTCAATTACCTAACATGGGCCTAAATAGACCTAAGAGGGCAATCAAATTGGTATGGTTGCTACTCCAACTAACATGAAATGGCCTCTCCAAATGACTTACAAAGTCATTTTAGATATCCATCTACTAACCTTGTTGAAGGCTTTAGGACAAGGATTGAACTTGGCTATAAATCATATTTATTATATGAGATGCAAATCAAAGCATGGTGTAAAGTATTAAGGTATGAGGTGAGTTGTTTTTATAGTTTTCCTTTGAGGGAAAACTAGTATTTTGGTGCATGTGGGACTAAAATCCCAAATTAGATTAGAATTACTAATCATGATTAAGCTTTGCTAATCACAATTAGTGAATTAACAAGTGATTAAGATGTGGGGAGCCTTAATCAACCGCTTAGGGTCAACTAGGAGGCTAGGATAAGCTTTTGAAAGCTTGCTGAGATGTTGTGGAGGAAAGTGGGGTGATTTTGAGTGGTTGGAAGAGGGGTTTGAGCCAATAGTAGGGTATATTGACCAAAACAAGGGTAAAATAGGCTTAATTAGCTAATAATCGCTAATTGTTTGTTTTGAAGAGGATTTTGACTTACGATTTGTCGTAAAGTGGCATCCTGAATGTGAAAGGGATTAGGTAATCAACAATTTGCTATTAATTGGCCAAAGTAGCAAGAAACATTAGTTAATTAGCGGAAACCACTAATTATAATGGATTTTCTAGGAATGATGGTTGATTTGTGTGTGTTTGGCAATAAGATTGTGAAAGTGGACTTTAGGTGTCTACATTTGCCCCTGTTTGAGGTGAAGTAAGTAACTTCTCTTCAAATATAGCAGACATGCATAAATAGGTAAAATTTTGAAGAAAAATTAGTAGGATGAAGGATGCACCCTCGAGTGTCAATGGGGTGATAGAAGAAGTCAATAAATGATCACAAATATGATTGAAATGGATAGAAGAAATAGGATAGAACGGGTGTGAAACCCTTGGTTACTTAAAATGAATAAGGATAGGGATAAACATGGTTGTTTATTGCCCTAGGTGATTTAGAAGGAAAAAATAGTAGTGATAATAAATGATAATGGAGAATATAGGACAAGCCCAATTTTTTCATCCAACCTTTCAATAAGAAACCTAGTTATATCATTTTGACCCTAAGTCTACATAATCAACCTTTATTAAAACAAACAAAAGTGTAAGATAACATGAAAAGATAAATTACTAATATTTGTTCATTGTTATGCAACTCCATGCAACATATATAATGTAATGCAATACAAGAAAGTAAATCGATGCTTAACTCAATGCAACATACATAATGCAATGCAATATGAGAAAGTAAACCAACTAACCTAATAGAGAAACCAGTACAATCACACATACTCAAACAAAACAATGTTCAAGATAGTTGCACCAATGTTTTTGTTATCAAGTTGCAGTTTTTGAATGTTTGTGTTGTAACGACAAGGGTTAAAAATGGTGCCCCAAGCAAGGATACATGCGAGGGGAATAAAAGAGGACACAAGTAGTCCCATGGAAAAGCTTTCGTGCACTATGACACAGTCTCTGAAAACTCACTGTTGCACGGGAGTAACGACATAACATGTAACCTAACTTTTGTTAATGGAGGTAGATCATGATGATACACAAGTCATTTGAAACCAAAACAAGCAAGAACTTTAAAAAGATGTTTTTGTAGGACAAATTTCAATGTTCAAGGATAATGCAGTTGAAATAGGCTTCAGCTGGTTGTATGTTATTTACCAATTTTTGAAATTTTTTTTGAATATTTGCATTTTTTTGGATTTTTAATGATTTTACCATTTTTTTTGAAAAATTTCGGTTTTTTTTTTTAATTTTTTAATTTTTTAAATTAGTATAGAATAAAATATTATATAAGAAATAATGAAGTCGTGAGACAACGCTAAAAGTCACCGTAAGGCAAAAATATGCCCCAGGTAGTAGAAAAGGCCGTGGGGAAGCAAAAATATGCCCCAACGTAGTGAAAACATGTTGAAAATAATTATTTATTAAAAATAATCATCGTGACAAGTGTTAGAAGAGTTTTAGAAGAAAAATGACAGTGGTCTCAGGGCACTTTGGGGGTGAGAAACACGTCGCGGAAGGTAAAAATGGGTATATAAGCCATCACAGCAAGTTTATTTACCACATTCACTTACCATTTTACTACTGATTTGAGCTCTGACCTATGGGAGGAAATGGCGAGGGTACCAAACTGGAGACACCATGCGGACCACGTGAGGGACTACATGAGGCTCCCAGTGGATGGACCATAAGTACACAAATCTGCTCTTTTAACCCTAGTTATTCAAAGCATTTAATTTTTTTTTGTTAAAATGCATGTTTTTAGGGAAAATTAGGGCAAAAATGGGGGGGGCTGGTGGTTGCATGGGCATTGCATGTGCATATGCATAACCCAACGTGCATATGCATTTGTGTAGTTTTTAGCATGTTAATTTTTTTTAGTCATGCGGGGGCGCCTATGCACTGGTGCATGCAGAAGTGCGCCTTGGCATCATTTACCTGGAAGAAAATGCATGGGCGCCTATGTATATACCCTTAGCAATGCACCTTTGCCTTTGTTTTCTCTTTAATTGGTCTTTTTGAGTTTGTTTTTGCCTTGAGCAAAAGAGCGCACATGCGCTAGGGACACAAGTGCAAAGAGGGAGTGCGCATATGCTAATGAGAAAAGGGAGGCACCCACACGTTGAGGGTGCCCATGCTGGGAAAAATGCGTTGAGGGCGCAAATGCGCCCATGCTGAGAGGAGGTGCGTTGGTGCACTCAAGGGTGCACCCATGCACAAAATCCAATTTTAAATTGCTTTTTAGGAGAAAACGCAGGTTTTAGAAAACCCTAGGTGGAAGAAATAGGTGAATTATAGAAGAATTTAATGATAGAATAGAAGAATAATGTGATAGAACTAGAAAAATTAGATGATAGAATTAGAAAAATTAAATGGTAGAATAGAAGACAAAGATCATAATAATTGACCTGATTTGTTCCACAGGCGGACTTGGATGTGCTAGTGACGCAAGAGTGACATGGGTGACTCTGGGCCTACGAGGCAACTTTTAGACGACGTGACCAGATTTTCTTGGAGATTACCCTTGGAGGTGACAGGTTTATCCTACATCACGTGTATGCCATAGATTACCTTAGATCACAGCCTGCTCATAGTTTAGCTGAGAGATGGCAGAGTGAGAGTCATACCTTCTGACTACCCACTGGTGAGAGTAGTATTACACCGGAGGATGTTTGGTGGATCCTACAAGTTCCTATTTAGGGTCATTTGATTACATATGATGGTCGTTAGGATCGTATTGAGTGATACACAACTATGATATTTAGAGTGACAGATATACCCCCGTCGGGGTATGTCAGTTTTGGTTAGGAGGTGTATGGCCGATCCATGGCTAGGATGGGTCCCCATATATTTATTAGCTCTTTTCAGTGGCATTTTGTTTCTTGACAAGACTGGTGCACGATTCCCTCTGGGTCTTATTGGAGTGATTCATGACATGCTTCAGGGAGAGGTGTACTACTGGGGTCCGTGTATATTGGCTCATTTATACTCTAATTTGCACTTGATAGCCTATCATGGACAGAGGTCAGTGGGTCCTGCCACTTTATTATAGATCTGGGCCTGGGATCATATTGCGATAGGCCGCCCTGCAGGAGCTTTGAGAGCTCAATTTTTTAGAGAGCCTTCCCTCATGGGTTGGGTTCAGAAAGAGATGATATTCACAACCACAGGGGAGAACAAACTATTACAAGTGAGAGTTTGATGAGGTACATCCTCAAATGATCACATGGCGGCCATATAGGTTATACCATTGGCCTCAAGATGTAGTTGATTTGAGTATGACTAGATTTGATCATTTCATCCTTGGGAGCAGAGCTATATCCTAGAGTGGTACAAAGTGGATAGGGTCTAGCGTCAGTTTGGTCTCATCCAGGGGATTCCTGGTGATGAGATGTGGTATGCACATAGATATAGAGAGATCTTCCACATGGGGCCCCAGATCAAGTTTCGCAAGATCTTGTTACAGGTGGTTCTACAGCCTTAGATACAACGTGTGCAGATAGTAGATCTAGGGACTACCCCAAATTATGAAGGGTGGTATGTTACAGTGTTGCCACAGAGATTGACCATACCACAGGAGGTATTGGATGCAACAATGTAGGGGGGACAGGGCCCAGATCCTAGAGCACATGTAGGCACAAGCACTTGCAGGTCCAGGAGGACCACATATGGGGGTACCCTAGTGCAACAAGTAGCTAGTACAACAGTGTTTTAGTACAACAGTAGGTACTGGTGCAGCCACAAGTGTTGGCACCATGGATGCCCCTTCAGGTTCCATTACAGGTACCATTATAAGCACCTCCATCAACCCCTCTCATGATTCCAGGAAATAGTCCACTAGGAGGTAGAGGAGATGGTGGGGGTGGTGAGGATATTGAGGAGGATGTTTAGGATATACAGGCTGGTGGGTAGGTGGCTGCCATGTAACAAAAATTACAGTAGGTGACAACCTTACAACTCCAGATGGCAGCCGAGAGGGATCAGGCCATTACTCAGAGAGACCAGGCTATCACATATGGGGATCAACTTGTGATAGAGTGAGATCAGGCCAAGACAAAGAGATTACAGGCCCTGACTGAGCGAGATCAGGTGATAGCAAATAATCTATAGTTGTACACAGTAGAGAGGGATCAGCAGATATACAGAGAGGAGAGGGATCAGGTTGTAGCAGATAGATACAAATAGAGCTCAGTTATAGAGCCTAGCTAGGATAGAGTTAGCCAGCGTGAGAGTGGAGCGTGATAGTGGGACTTCAGTACGTAGGCATGTACTTCAGGGGTACAAGCTAGATGATTGGAGCAGTGTGATGCTCTACTGTAGCATCCTGATCTGGGCTGCATATACTAGATGGATACGATGAGAGCTAGTCGCAGAGGCTTCTGATTAGTAGATAATTGACCATAGTCCAGATAGACAGGCCATACATCCTTTTGATCAGTTAGATGTCAGTAGGTCATCATGATCTAGATCTGTACAGGACCTTCAGGACAACCAGCTTCAGAGAACCTATGGGTCAGCACGAGCATGGTGTAGCATCCTCTACATGACCATCACCTCAGATGCCCCTGCCTAGCGGTAGACCTAGACCAGAAAGTCCTAGCGAGGGTGAGATTCATGGTTGACTCTCTTATTGATGTACTAGATGTATTTTTTTGGTGTATCACCTCGATATGAAGGCATACTTTTGTACGATGTATATGTATTATTTTTTATCATGCCTCGTGATGAAGGTGCATTTTTGTGCAAATGTATATATATTATTTTTTATTATGCCTCGTGATGAAGGAACTTTTTTATATAGATGCCCATGATGGATCATTATATCGGATGTACTTTTGAGACACCTTTCTTTGTACACGGACATTTATATTTTTGATGATGTATGATGATTTGATGGATTACTGATGTACCACATGTTGTTTATGAGATATCATGTTTAATCTGTATGTTTATGTTTGTATCACATGTTAGATTATGAGATAGCCTTAGTTGATGTCATATTGCATGTTGATGAGATACTTTGAGTAAAACATGTTTTTATTTTTGATATTGGTGTGGGGGGGATAGATTTGTGATCATGCACAACCCCTCTTGCCCCATTGATGATACAATACTTGATGATTAGCTTTAACATACATGTGTGATGTAAAATTAGCATTTATTGATATATGATGTATATATGTGATGGGTTTATGTGATATGATGATGAAGTGATAACACAATGTATAAGTAAAAAGTAATAAGCACAAGTTTAAACAAATCTAATCAAAGCAACACATTTATTTACAAGTATGCAAGATAAAATGAACTCAATGCAATGCACCACAAATTAAAATCACATTCAATCTAAGTAAGTAAGTGAATCCAATTTAAAGCACACAATACACAAAAGCAATGCAACTAAAAATTGTACAAACCAACAACTAAAAGAAAGCAAAATTCTACTTTGTTTTTGTGGGATAGTTTTGGGACGTTTTTCGTTGTTTTGGTTTTATCTCTAAGACAATTTTCTATTGTTTTGGAGTTTTCTACGTAAAACTTATTTGAATGTTTTGGAGGTTTTCAAAAGATTTTTTTGATGTAAACAATTTTTTGAAGCAAACGTGCAAGGAAGTGAAGAAATGTGGATGCCCCCAGTGTTAGATGGGATGTACAAGGGTAGAATGCCACGTGTTATATGACAAAAGTGACGTTGTGAAGTTGCCCCCAGCGTGAGATGGGTTCATTCAAAGTTAAATTCTTTGCATTAAAAAGGTAGGATCAGCCAGATCATGACAAAAAGGGATAGGCTCTCAAGGGACTCAGATGAAGGTAAATACCAACTTAGGACAATGTTGTCATACTCCTAAACCTGAATTGCTTATGAACAACATACCCTCCCTTGGCACCAGAAACCAATTTTCACCAAAGGACTTGTCTAAAGTACCACCATTGCGTGGTTTTCACTATTGGATGCACCTATTTATTTATTTTTTCTTTTTTTCTTTTTCTATTTTTATACTTCTTTTGCTTTTCTGATATTTTAGAGACCCCATACTTAAGCATAAAAATTCTTAAGATGCATTACGTTCATGGGTTCTCGAAGCTCTTGGCCATCTGCATGGGCAAGCTTATAGGCACTTGAACTAAACTTGGTAACCACAACATATGGTCCTAGCCATTTGGGATCAAATTTCCCTTTCTTTTCATGATCCTTATTGGTTTTCTTCTGATTCTATTTTAACACCAAGTCACCCTACCTCAAATTGATGAGGTATGACTCTTTTATTGTAGCTTCAGCCGCACTCGATCCTGATACACTTTAAGGTGATTGAGAGAATGTGAAGTATTTTCTCATCTAATAGCTCCAACTTTGCTAGTCGAGATACTTTGTAGTCCTCTTCATTGAGGTAAACCCTTGGCTCAATATGCAAAGAAGGGATCTTGATCTCTAGAGGTAGCATGGATTATGTGCTGAATAATAAGGAGTATGGAGTGGCACCTGTGGGGGTGTGGATAGATGTTCTAAATGCTCAGGAGGGTAGGGTGAATTTGTAGATGTCAGTCATGGCCTATATTATTCACCATCTTCTCCATAATGTGAATGAGGGTTTTATTGGAAGCCTCAGCTTGCCCATTACCTTGAGGGTAATAGGGGGTCGAGAAATTGAGGGATATTTGAAAACATTTACAGAGTGCTTTCACAGTTTTATTCTTAAATGGTTTACCATTATCAGTGATAATAGCTAAAGGGATACCATATCGACAAATGATATGGTTCATGATAAATTTAGATATTTGGGCACCTTAAACATAGGTAAGAATAATAGCCTCTATCCATTTTGTAAAGTATTTAGTTGCAGTAATGATAAACTTATGACCATCTGAAGAGAAAAGGCTGATTTTTCCCTATTAGATCGAGACCCCACTTTGAGAATGACCAAGGGGTTGTGACAGGATGCATAGAATCTACACCGTTGAATCCTCCCATGTTGTCATACTTTTGCTAATCCATGCACTTCATCACATGGTTACATCAGTCTATGCTCCATGATCAGGCTAATCAGTATCCTACTTTGAGTATTTTTTTCACATCATCGATCCCATCAGTATGAGCCTCGTAGATTCCTTCGTGCACCTATTTAATTGATTGGATAGATTCATCCAAATTTAAACATCGCAATAGATTCCCATCGTAACCTCGGTGGAAGAGGGTGCCCCCAAGTACAATATATCAGGCTATAGGTTAGATTAGGGTGCACTTTTCAGCATGGGAAATGTTAGTCAGGAGGGTTCCATCATGGAGGTAATTAAATATTTCATCCATGAGTGATAGTATCTCATAACCAGCAGTAGAATTGACAATCATGTTGATGTTAGGAAGAGGAAATTCATCCTTGGGACAATATTTATTAATATCTCTAAAATTGGTACACACTTTGATATTGCTCTTGGTATTTTCTCAAATGTTATCTACTCAAAGAAATCCTTCAAGGAATCAACCATTCTTTTATATAGAAGTAACTTTTTGTCCTTGATATTGTATTCATCTCTGACCTATTTGATAATGAACATTGAATCACCAATGAATCTTCTGGAGATTTTGTTTGATGGGCTTGACATCTAGGTGCACAACAAGATTGTGCACCATTAATTCCAGATCAAGTCTTGGTATGTCAGCATAAGACCAAGAGAATATGTTTGCATACTCTCTCAAAAGTCCTGTAAATGTTTTTTGCTCTTGAGTTGAGAGTGAAGCTCCCAACTTAACTATCTTAGGAAGCTCCTCCATGCCGATGTTAACATCTATTATATATTCCACTAGTAGCTTTGACTCATCCTCCATATTTGTAGGATTGAGAGGGATATTGAGATCTCCCTCCACCAAAGGTGGTTCAAGGAGATCCTCATCTTTATATGGGTACACTATCTTTTTCATAGGTTGTTTTTCTTGTTTTTCCACAAGCGCCTCAAAGAGGTTTTTGGTATAGGAATTCCCTTTTTTCTTTCCGCAAGGCTTTTCTATAGGACTCTTGCCATTGCTCACTTTTTTACTTTAGTTTCCACATAATTCTACCTCCTCTCCAAAGTACACACATGCATTGATCTGAATGGAGAAGCCTTTCTTGTGACTGTTTCTTGGAATGTTATCTCTGATGCCTAGGAACTCACCAATAGCCTCATCATTTTGAAACACGTCAATAGGTACATGTTGTTGTTGATCCCAATTCATGAGTGATGGGTAGATGAGGTTTAATGTTTGAGTTATAGGGGATATGGCGGGTGTAACAAGGGTTATGGTAAGGATATCCATGTTAGAGAATAGGTTCGTAGAGGATAGGTCTTCGTAAAGACTACACCAAGAATCTGTTTTGCTTTCATTTTCAGAAAAACTATCCTCACTCTCAGAAGAAGCATACTCATTATTTGAAGGGTGAGACTCATATAAATGGACGCCATAACCTGATTTACCTATTATACGATGAGGAATTAGAAGAGCTTCTAACAGACGTTGTTATTGGCATCCGCAATCACGTCCTTGATATCTCATAGTAAACATGATTTTGTTATGAATAACATACCTAGATGACTTATAACACAAAGCCATTTCATCATCTTGAGGATGAAATATAATATCATTGAGGATTCTTTCATCTTCTAGCAAGCTACCTGAAGTGAAATTGTCGAAGGTGAAATTCTCCCTTGATCTTTGGAATTCATAACGTGATCTACCCCATGTTTGGATTGATAACGAAATGTTTTGAACCATAAGGGCTTGCTAAAGATTATACTCTCCACAACCATTGTTGATGACTTTCATTTCCCACATAGCAAAAGGAGATTCTGATGTAGACACACTATTGTCACTAGGAGTCAGGGTATCTGGATCCACTCGTGAAGTGAGGGCTTTTGACTAAACATGGACAACAATCTCCATAGAGGGAAACTTGTAGATGGTAGGAAAATAGCTTGAAAATGCTCTAAAATGAGAAAATGGTTGGGGATCCCCTTGTATACTAAGTATTTTTCCTTCATATTGTAACTTTAGACAATGATGATACATTGATGACATGACATGCATGGCATGAATCCATGGGTGACCGAGCAAGATGTTGTAAGGGAGCTCCAGGTCCAAGACATGGAACTTCATATTATGGGTTATGGGACCAACTTCCAATGAGAAAGTGATCATTCCAACTGATTGTCTTTCTTCATTTTCATACGCCTTTATGGTGACGATCTTTGTCTCCAAATCAACTTTTGTGCAGCCTAGTTGACGAACTAGTTTAAGAGTACAAATGGTAAGACCCGATCCGTTGTCCATAAGCAATCTCTTGACCTTCTTACGCTTTATTATTACCCCAATATGTAAAGGTAGGTTATGAGAGGGATTTTTAGTTAAGGATTCTATCAGACTGAAGGTTATGTGTCTTACGTGAGTGATTTGCACTACCATTGCCTATAAATGCATTGGGTCAACATCAATAAATACTCCTAATCCCTGTAGGGTTTTGCAAAGTATATCCTTATGGATTATATAAATATTTAGAAGGTCTAAGATTGAAATCTCAATTGTAGTATTCTCTAGTTGATCTAACACATCATAATGAATCTCTTGAGGAGGAGGGGGAGTAGGTTCTGAGATAAAAAAGTGAGCCCGTCACGTTGCCACAACACACTCTCTTATTTTAATTCTAATAGTATTGATAAACTCAACAAGTGGATCAACACAACTTATCAAGGCATCAAAATGGTCTTTGTTTGACACATAGTTAGCATTCTTATTTTGAGATGATTGTCCTCGACCCAGATTTTTCTTTTCTTCATGATTGGGAAAAGGATCTTTGAAGATCCCTAAGTTTGCATTTGGAGATTTGGTAGCGGTAGCGGAGTCTACTTCTATATCACCACTGTCAACTAGGTCTTGAATGTAGTGTTTTAATCTTAAACACTTGTCAGTTTTTTGACCCTTTACGCAGTGAAATCTACAAAATTCATTATCTCTAAACCATGATGGTTTAGGTGCGTTATCCCCATAGGGTTATGTTTTAGGGTTCTTAACCATGTTAACAACCTCCAACTACTTTAGTATGGATGATACTTATTCATATAGATGTGTGAAAGTATGGTGTTTATAATCCGTAAGTGGATTTCCCTTTGTAATCTTTAAAGGTGCGTGGTTCTGAATGAATTGTACTCAATTAGATTTTTTTATCCCATCACCAATGACGTTTTTGTTCTTATTATGAACAAAATTTGGTTTTTCGTTAGATTTGGAATTGTTATGATTGCAGGAGAAAGGTTTTAAAGTCCCCCTAGCTAGCAATGCTTTTTCAATTTGACTCCCTTTTTCAATTACCTCTTCAAACTTGTTGCCACAATAAATTTGCAAGTGGAACGTAATGCCTAGATGGAGGTTGGGAACAAATACGCTTATCAACTATTTTTCGGGTATGGAGCAAGGTAAACGGCTAGCTAATCCTTTCCATCATTGTAAAAATGTAGTGAAGTTTTCATTGCTTCATTGTTTGGCATTCCAAAGATCTAGCATGGTAATGTCATTCTCTATATTTAAAGAAAAGTGACGTATAAAATGTTTATTTGATTCTGGCCATGTGGATATAGATCCCTTAGGGATGCGTATAAACCATTCTAATGCCTACCCTCCTAAAATCTGTGGGAAGAGGCATATAAGATAATTTTCACTAAATGCAACCTCTTGGCATGTCATATAAAAATCTTTAATATGGTCACATGGGTCACCTTTTCCCTTATACTTGTCAAATTTTGGAAAATCAAAGTGTCGTGGGAAAGGTACCTATAGCATGGCCCTATCAAATAGATAAGGGCACAACTCATCAAACAGGTATTTCTTATTGCTACCAGTTTTGCCTTCTTGTAATACTAGAAGGGCATTCTTCATAGTGGATCACTCTTTATTGAAGAGGGGATCTTGTGTGGGTGGCGTAGGCCTATACGAAGGGTTGAATCTAGGTGTATTCTCACCTCTATTCTTTGCAAGAAATTCTTCGTAATGGTATTTTCACGTCTCCCTTCGAGGAGTGTTTATTGGGAACTCGTGAACCGAAGTTTTTGGTTTTGCCACCGGTATAGCTTGTTTCACAACTTTTAGTTGTTCTTTTTGTATATGCGAAGCCAAACTTTCCAATTAGTAAGTGAGGTCTTGGACCTGTTGTTCTAACTTCACCTCTTGAATAGGAAATTTGTTACAATATTTGTTAGGAGGAGGTTGTGCATGATGAACATGTTCCTTGTTATCTTCAAAACATATTCTACTAACATGTACTCGATAATCACCGTCATTTTCAAATGGTATTTCCTCATTATTTTGTCGTGCAAAATTAGAGGCATGACCTAGGTTTAATGTTTCATTAACAATACGATGGGTTCAGTCTACTTCTTCTTCTCCATGAACCATTGCAGTAATAAGAGAGGGGTCAATTGTGGAAGGTAACTTAGCTCCTAGTTCCACAACATGCATAAGAACTTCATGTTTGTTGTGAAATAAGTAATTGTCACTATGAGCGGGATGAAGTTCCATATCCGCACGAGGAGAATCCTCCTCTTTGCCTCTATGGGAAATCATGAGATTATCTTCTAAAAGAGGGTTATCACCTCCAAAGAGACCAGATTCTAACTTTTGGGATCCCATTCTCATAGTAGGCATACTTGAATTAGGAGGTACAACGTGAAATATTTCCACTAGGGTTTACCAAAAAGGAACTCTAGACAAATTTTAGCAGCGTAAAGACACTAAGTCATCACAAAGAATGGTGATAACCACAAATCTGAGAGGTTAATATGAGCATAAGGACCAAAGAACAAAGAATTATCTACCCTAACAAGGTATTTTATGACACGAGTTTTTCTAGGACAATATAATGACATGCAATACTCAAAACCAGTCACAACAAAAAATTTACTCCCTATGTTTATCCGAGATAGGTTTGAAACCAAATAGTGACAACACAATATCACCATTTAGGCCAAGTTTGAAAAAAAATAAGACCTAAATGCTAAGAAAGTGTTGACACGATCTTCTAACAAGGTATACTAAAAAACAATTTCTAAACACTAACAAATTCCAAGTCTTGTAAAATGGATGATACAAATGTGAGCAGCGTAACAACGCTATTTGGACACATAATCAAACTTTGCAAGAAAGTGATATTTTAGTATCAAAATGACGTTATAGTGATGCTAACAAAGTAACCTCAACACTCACAAAAACTCAAGACAAGGCTAGGATATAAAAACTATGCCTAAGTATACCAAGGAATTACTATGTGTGCGAGCAATGTAATAATACAATGTAGAGATTTAGGCCAAGTTTCACAATGGAAACAAGACGTCAATATCACAATTGTATGGCTATAATGTGGGCAGCAGTAACAACCCAAAAGAATTTAAAGATGATATGACAACCTAACTACAATGATAGTAAGTCTCAAATATAGGTCTTTGAGACAAGGGGGGCCTACTAGAACTGTGAGTGACGTACCATTCACACTTTCAACTCTTGCGTTTTGGCATTGCAACCTGGTCATCGCAAGAAGACTAAAAAAGTGGTGGAAACATGATTATTTCTAGTAGGTATCTATATATGTTTGTTCTTCTTTTGTATCAAAATGAGCAACAAGAAAATCAAAGGAATAGACCAAGTGGTGATGAAAAATACTTGGTGTAACTTTGGAAGAGTTTTACCCTGTCTTAGCAAAAGAGAAAAACTAGGACAAAGTAACACTAAATAGACTTCATGATGAAATGTCATGTGGTTTCAACTTTAAGAGAATCTTTCTGTTGTTTGAAAAACAAGAGTTTGAATCCAACAAAGTTGTCACTTTGTGAGAGCTCTCACATATAACAACTAAGATAAAAATAATGGCTCTAAGCTAGCAAAAATGCCAAAAATGAAGGTTTATTCGCTTAGGCACAAAATGAATGATGATTGTTCCTACTTACTACCAAGAAGAAAAAAGTGGTTTAGAAGTGCTTTTGGTTCTCAAGATCACACTAGGTGTTAGATAAGAGAATACACAACTCTATTCCAAACTCAATCAAAGCATGAAAACATGATCACTTATCAAACCCTAACCCAAGCTAACCAAAAATCCCTTATCAAACCATTAAGGTAGTTTTGTTAGGAATATTTCTCTAAAATCAATAAATGGACTAAAAAAACAACTAAAAACCCTTAAAAATGACATCCATCCCAAAAACACAGAATTTGAAAGTTTGAAGTTTGAGGAAATCTTACCTTAGTGCATGAGCGCACTCTGTAGAGCATGTGTGCACTCAGTAGTGCATAGGCGCTCACAGTAATGCATAAGCACTCCTCTTTCACTTTTTACACATTCAGTTATACATGGGCATGTCCAGTGAGGCGTAGGTGTAGTTCTACATGCACATGCACACTTTACACTCAGAGCAAAAAATCCAGTGTTGTAAGGGCACACTTTTAGATGCACAGGCACACTTTTCTAGCATAAATGCCTTTTTCCTATAGGTGCCCAAAAATCTGAGTTTTTGAGAGGATTTCTTGGAAAAAGGTCAAATCTTTGGTATTTTGAGGAAATTTTGATAGGGCTTCACCTCCTTATATCCTGTAAAGAACATGAAAACATAACTTCTACCATTAATCTAGTTGAAACAACTACCTATCTTGAAAACAATTGATCTACAAAACTTTGAAAATTACTCTAAAATTTCTAAATTAATCTAAAAAGCTTGAGAAACTAATCTAAAAAGCTTGAAAGTACTCTAGAAAGCTTGAAATTAAACTAGAAAACTTGAAATTACTCTAGGAAACTTGAAACTAAGCTAGAAGACTTGAAATGAAAAACTTTGAAACTAAGTTAAAAAGCTTAAAAATTGAATGCAATGGGGTATGGTCCCACCGGGCATGCCAAATGAAAGCACCCTAAACTTTACAAAGAAAATTGCATTACTAACTAAGGAAGGCTAACACCATTGCCACCTCTAGTCAAGGCTCTAAGTCTAGGAATGTAAAATCAAGATATAAGCTTAAAGGAATGCTTAACTAACATGAATACAATTCAAAATCTAACTAAACATGCCTACTAATATGTTCAATTACCTAACACGGGCCTAAATAGACCTAAGAGGGCAATCAAATTGGTAGGGTTGCTACCCCAAACAAGGTGAAATGGCCTTTTCAAATGACTACATGGTCATTTTTTATATCCATCTACTAACCCCATTGAAGGCTTTAGGCAAGGGTTGAGTTTGGCTATAAATCATATTTATTATATGAGATGTAAATCAAAGCATGGTGTAAAGTATAAAAGAATCTGGTGAGTTGTTTTTATAGTTTTCACTTTGAGGAAAACTAACATTTTGGTGCATGTGAGACTAAAAGCTCCAAATTATATTAGAATTTCTAATCATGATTAAGCTTTGCAAATCACAATTAGTGAATTAACAAATGATTAAGATGTGGGAGCCTTTATCAACCGCTTAGGGTCAACTAGGAGGCTAGGATAATATTTTGAAGCTTGTTGAGACATTGTGGAGGAAAGTGGGGTGATTTTGAGTGGTCATAAGAGGGGTTTGAGCCAATACTAGGGTATATTGATTAAAACAAGGGAACAATAGGCTTAATTAACTAATAATCACCAATTGTTTGTTTTGAAGAGGATTTTGAATTACGATTCGTTGTAAAGTGACATCCTGAATGTGAAAGGGATTGGGCAATAAAAAATATGCTGTTAATTGGCCAAAGTGGTAAGAAACATTAGTTAATTAACAGAAATCACTAATTATAACGAAAATGGTACGAATGAGAGTAATTTGTGTGCGTTTGGCAATAAGATTACAAAAGCGGAATTTAGGTGTCTACAAAAACTATATGACTGACCTTTGACATATATAAAGTTGGAGACTTTAATGGGCACGTGGATGGAAGATGTCGACCATCACAGAGAACCCTTGCTAAGATAAATCTCGTTACATATAAATGTACAACATGATTTTTTTTTATGAAATCTAGGTGTTTGTTACTCTAATAATCCTTCACTTTCATTACACTTTTATTCTAATATGCTTTGACTATATCTAAATAGACACAACTCAAAACATGTGAATGAGAGACAATTTTTGATAATGGTATGCAAATATAGATTTAATCTAATTTGTCAACCACTCAACGCATTGCATGCTGAACCCATCTGAAGTTGGTAAGAGCAATCCCACGAATTGAATATGTTGCAAAAATTATGATTATTACATTGGCTAGGGAATTCTATTATGACACCTTTAAACTTTGATAAATAAATCTAGAATGTATGATTTTTGTAAGCCACCAGTAGGAATTACAATGCAAGAGACCATTCAATGCTCAACTTAAAATTGGATGTTATGAATATAAATATCATCCACAGGGGCAACCAAAAGATTAGTATTCCCCTTAGCAATAAGAAAACCATATTAACCTCAGAGACCTTGCTCAGATACTAAATTTAATTTGGTATGTAGATGCAAAATTAAATATCATCAGACAATATATTTTTCTATATCAAAATCATACAGGACACATTATAAATTTATAGGCAAGAGATACCTATATTTAGGGAGTCAACAACTCATGATTCTCTCCTAGAATCATGTGGGTGTTAGACTTGTACAAAAAAAATATATTATAAACTATATTTGTAATATATTAAACTAATTAACCTATAAGATATCTTATTAAAAATTACACTAGTAATTATTAATTACTCCCACAATAGTGGAGCACTAACATACATTTCCTAATAATGGTGTGGTTACAAATGTTGATCCAAATGTGGATTTAGGCTTCGTACTGGCAACATGATTTCTTATCATGATGTGAATCGTGCCCACAAAAGTTTGACGAGATGATGATGTGTCATGGATAACCTAATTGGTTGAAGCTATGTGTCATGGTAGTGGATTTTTGAAGACATCTAGGTTTTGATTTTGTAGGGCCATGGAAGTATCAACTTGAATAAAACCTTTGTCAATTAGGTCTTGGATAACATCACACAATTGAAAACACTTGTCAGCTTCATGGCCCACAATCCTATTGTAGGCACATTTATTAGTGGACTGTTGATGCCAAAGCAATTTTGATGCATTGGGATCCTTTTTTCGTATGGGTGGGAGTGAGATGAGCCAAGCATTAAGGAATTTTAGTAAGATACTAGACAGTGATTTAGTCAATGGAGTGTATTACTGACACATTTGAAATGGATCTCGTGAAAAGTTTTGCGTGGCTCGTAATTGTGGGTTATTAGGAGCGGTGTAAGAATTCTTAGTGGCATTTGATGTGGAACCTTGTTTAGCCACATATTGGAGAACAAATTGATTAACTTGGGGAGTATTCTGAGTGAACTTAGAGAAATCATTCTTCTTACAAAGATTGACATCACTAGTACTAACATCACTCACCAAAATCACCCTAAAATCACTCACCTATTCCCAGTATTGTCCTAGTTCATCCAATTATTCACCCCTTTGTGACTGTTTGATTAAATCAATTAAATTATACACATTATACCCCTTTGGATTAATTAAATTAATCCTTAGTACCCATTTTGCTAGTTTTACTATCATTTATTAATTAATTAAGTGTGCACATTATAACAACCACTTGGACTCCACTTCCTCATCCCAGTCAAATCCACATGTACTCCACTTCACCAATTTAGTCAACTACACATTTAGAATCCTAGAACAGTGGGGGCAATTCAATTGCATGTAAAACCACATTTCCGGATGCAACTTCTGCTAACTAAATTCCTTTACTGCCCCTAAATGGCATTTATTCTTCCCACAAATGTTTGGTCCCCTCAACTGCTAAAAATAACATGTGCATTCAAAAACTTTCAACCAATTACCAACCATTTCTGCCTCTATAAAATGTAGGCTCATCCTATTACAAATCCTCTTGGATTTAAACACAATTAATCTATCAATTTTTCTCCAATATCTGCATATTGGAAGCTCCCAAAGCTATGTTCATAGAAATTGCATCCCCACTTTGGAGGTCATTCAAGAGCACCAACAATATGCATTTCACAAGGTTACACAACTTCAAAGCTCACACAACCTTACTCGAGGTTGCATTACAAAGCTACATGAGTTTTACAAGTTGTTTGTTTGTCTCCATTTTTGCTTAGTTTTTCTCTCTTCATTTTGGCATGCTCGGTGGGTCGCACCCATCTTATATCATTTTGGTTTCATTTGTTATTCTTGTGTTTCATTTATTTCACAGTAGATCTCTAATTTATGTGTACCTAAATTTTTGATTTGTGTGCAGCTTTTTCCAAGTGTCTGTAGGTATTCTGGGGAAGTAACATCAATTTTACACTTTAAAAACAAAATTTCACTTCTTTATTATCTTTTGCTATTTTTTTTCTTCTTGTAGGTGTTTGTAAGCATTTTCGGATAGAGGAAATTAGTTTTTAAAAAAATTGTTTTTTTTTTTTTTCATTTTCAGTATTCTTGCCTCTAAATTTAGAGGACTTTTAGCTACAATTAACTTTGGGTACACTTTTTAAATAATTGATTCTTTGGGGATACCTGCAAGGCAAATTTTTTTTTGTATCTCTGTTCCCTATAAAAACCTGCAAAAAACAAAAAAATCAATCAAATTTTATTAAAAAATCAGAGTCATAAAAAAACAAATTAGCAAATAAAAAAAATTAAAAAAAGGGGGAAGCACAATTTTTTTTTAAAAATCCCTACCCATTCCCCCTCTTCGGGAAGCTCAGCCGAGCTGACCCCACCCACTCCCCATGAGCTCCCCTCGAGCTCGTCCACCCATCCTAACTACCCAGTTTGGTGAGTTGGATCACCGAGCTAGCACCCCTACGACCTACCCATTCCCCCTGGACTCACCTCTCCCAGCCTGCGGATCTCCCCTACCCTGGATCGCACCGTCTGACGGATACCACCCACCCCAAATCACACCTACCCCAACTCACTACCTACCCTAAGTTGACCCCAACCTAACCCCTGGCCTTCCATGCTGAGCCCATAGATCACCTTTGCATAACCTTGCATTCTGACCTCCCTTACATCCCTCCTGAGCTTCCATACCCTATCAGCCCCTCGACGGGCCTTCCCACATTGCACCCACATTCGGAACTTTCCACTCACAATGCATAACTACCATCTCATGCCGCTGTTATCTGTAAACAAATCCACAACATCGTCTAACCACAAAAGCCCTACTCCACAACCACTCTCACCGCTCGAGCCCTTAACACAACATCACACTCATATACTTGAATTCTGCAATGAACTATTTTTTTAGAATCGATAAGTTAAGGACCAATTCCCCCCAAAAAAATCACACACCCAAAATATATAGTCTACCTAGATGCTTATATGTATATGGCGAGACAACTAATAGAAAATAGAACAAAATCTCCTTCTCTTTGAGGATGCCCTCAACATAAAGGAGTATGTGCTAGGGTGTATGTGCGACTCATTTAGATCATAAGCTAAAATGAACCAGGAGATTCCTCTAACAGGAAGGAATTTTCTCATTTCTTCACATGTACCTGTAGTAGCATTCAAGTAATGTCCCTTAGTCTCACATGTCTCAGCCTGAGCTTTATAAATTGCTTCTGCACAAAAGAAGAAACAATATCTTCAGTGCATGAATGGTGGGAAATTCACATGTTCATCATCCTTGGTAAAATAAAGTCCATAATGAAGTCATTCATAAACATCTCTACCATAATTTTTGGCAAATAGGTCCAATTTTGGTAATTTTTCACATACAGAATAAAAAAATTTCAAAGTGTATTTTTTAGGGTCATCGTCACTTATGTAGTGTTCCTTGTAAATTGAACCAATCATATATTTTATTGAGATAGGTAAACTCAAATTCCCCCTCTGAAAACCATACATGAGAATTTCCTTTCATACGGCTTAAACAAGAACACCCAAATACCTTTACAAACAAAGTATATCGTTTGTAAAATAGAAAGATGCTCCATACTTCATTCCTTGGGAATATGAAAAAATAGGATCATTCTTGGGTCTTAGGTATTTCTTTTTCATTTATAGTTTTTGTTTATTCGATTAGGTCAATCTAGATTCTCCCTTAGGGTTCGTTAGCAGTTAATATATTTCTTGATTAACTTAGGTTTCAGGTGATATTCTAATCTTTTTTATTATTTCACTTAAGTTAAACTTTAGTTTATAACATTTATTTCAGTTTTTTTTTTATTTCTAACCTTTATTTTTAATATTATTATTTCTTTTTTATTTTTCTTAAACTAACTTAACTTGTGCAGATAGTTTATAGTTAATTTATTTATTTTAATTAATTTAGTTATTTTAATTAATTAGTTATTTTCATCCATTCATTAGTTTAATCTCATTCGTTAATTAGTTTTGTCTAATTTAACTTAGGATTCTTCTTCAATATACAAGGCCCCTTTTCATTACTTTTTTTTTCGTCTTTTTAACCAACTTGACTAACTATAAAACTTGATTTTGTAGGGCTCTAGGACATTTTGATCCAACTTTTATTCATCGTTTCAATAATTTTTCTCAACGTTTCCTCGTTTCAGACCTTTTTTTACTAACTTTTTCTGTCAGTTTCTTCTTTTTGACTAATCGTAAAAGTTTCTCAACTAGGGTTATTGGACGTTCCAATCCAATTTATATCACTTTCTAGTCATTTTACACATGTTTAATCATTTTGTATATCAACTAACGCTTTGTGGCTGTTGTTGGATTCCATTTTTGTTGTCATTTTTTGTTTTGTTTTTATTTTTGTAAAGATTTTCGTAACACCCTTCACACGTATGCTCTTCTCTCACACTTGTTACAAGTGATCTTGAGAATTAGAAACATGATTGTGTTATTTTTCATTATTTTATTTTTGATCTACCTCTGTAAAATACTAACACCTGTTTGTAGGACCACATTCTTAAGACCATCAAAACTATTAATTGCAGTTTGCCTCGTTCATCATGTACGCAAAATACTAATTTATTGTGTGTTGGTAATCTTTTTAATCAAGATAAAATTAACACCACAACGCTATATGTGTAGGTGTGGTCTACAAGGCTATTGCCCAATCACCATAACTGTGGGAATTATTTTGGATTAATCCATAAAACTCACTTGAGGAGTACCAAAAGAACCCCAAAGTACTTAGTATATTGAGGGAACTGGCTGACAAAATAGGTACCCCCATCTCAACTATCTAGTGTAACCTTGTGAGATTAAAGTTACATATATCCTTAGTAGTGACATTAGTGTGATTCATTTAAGTAAGATATTTGGTCATTGTTTAAAAGGGGTAAAGTAAAGCTGACAACTAGTAATAGCACCACTCTTGCTCATGTATACTGATGACACCTAGTTGAGTGAACCACCTAGGAAGCCACGCCTTGTCCAAGCCAATTTAAGGTAGAGGAAAACTTTCACAAGCATCATTTTTTTTCATTTTTTCTCACATGTTACGTACTTGTGTTTAATCTTGTCATTCACATTTTCTCTCTCATCCACCTTACCGCTCTGTAAACGTGTCTAAGTCTTGGGTTACGAACATCCATATCCACACTTGAGTACTTTCTTTATTCTTCATATAAGTCTTGACATTTTGATACTCGCTTCATCATAATCAAACACCATCTTGATCGCCTTGATATTTCTTTATCATAAGTCTTAAGTTCAAAACTTACTCTTGTTGAACTCTAGACATTTCATACTCTTACGTCATCATACTTCATGTTCACTTTGTTGAATTGAAGACATCTTCTCTATCTCTCTTCCATCATCTTATGTTGTCGTACTTCACAATCACTTTGTTACATTGTCGACATCCTCTTCATTATCTTGCTTTACTTCTCTCTTTAAATCATTCACTTTGATTTAATTTGAGATCATCCAATCAATCATTTTACCCTTATATTTTATCTTCATTTTCATGAGATTTAGACGTTTTCTTCATTACTTCAGTTCTTGTGGTGATATTCACTTTGTCGTTATTTAGGTTTTCACTCTTCTTTGTTATGTTTCTCTCTTAACAAAAATTTGGTTAAGAATAGAGCATTTTTATCATCTTCCTAAGTCTCCTCTTTTAAACATCCATCTTGTTAAAAGTTGAGAAAACTCATCACATTTCCTAAGTCTCTTCCCTTAACACGTTTTTTCTAAGAGTTGAACATTGTCCATCGTGTTTTAAGTATCCTCTTGTCACAAGTTGAGAAAAATAACCTTCTTTCACTTCTTCCCTCTTTACATTCACTTGTTAAAGGGTTACGTTGTGAAGCCTTTCAAACCTCTTCATCTTTTTTAGCACTCATTTTGCTAAGCATCTTCTAAACTAACATTTCAATCCCACTTCCACCTTAATAACACTCATTTTGTGAAGTGTCATGAAGTTCACCTTTTTTGTTCCTCTCAAATGCCCATCTGGTTAAGAGTTAACTTTTCACAACCTCTTTTTGTCATCCTTATCACTCATTTTGTTAAGATTTGGTTGCGTTAAATTTGTTAAGTCTCTTCCACCTTAACATTACTCATTTTTTAAAGTGTCATGAAGTCTCCCCCTTTTTCATTCCTCTTAAATACTCATCTTGTTAGGAGTTAAACTTTTCACACCTTTTGGTCTCTCTTCACATTCATTTTGTTAAGAGTTGACCATGCATACACCTTTTTAAGTCTCTTCTCCCTTAACATTCAAATTGTGTTAACGTGTTAGAGTGACATCTAACCCCTTTTAATCCCTTTTCTCTTACCTCTTAGTTTTATTAGGAGTCAGAGTAACCAACTAGCCCTTTTTTTCCTCCTCCCTCTTAGCACTCATTTTTCTAGGGCCGATGCATTTCTCATATTTTTCCCCTCCTCTATCTTAGCATTCACTTTTCTAAGGTTTGAGTTTTATATTTCACCTCTTCTTATTCCTACCGTCTTTTAGAAATGATGGGAAAATGACATCATGATTATAGTCCCTTTCAATGGAAGGAAATAAATCCTTTCCATATTAGTTCTAATTAAGAGGAGGAAGACCAACATTAAAACCTTTCCATAGATTCCACTGTGCAGTAAAAAAAAACCAATTCCTTCTTCGTCTCCTTGCAATGGGAACAAGATTTCCCTCATAATTTGATGAGGATGAATTGAAATCCTTAAAAGAACAACCTAAATACCCTAAGGGTCCACCACTTGAGTCAAACAAACATAATGATGAAGGACCAAGTAAAACAAATGCCGATAATAAAGACAAATCTAATGCTTCATCCTCTAATTCCAACCAAGCCTTTCTTGATCAAATCAATGCAATGGAGAAACAATTGGCTCTCCCATCCTCTACAGTCACTAACAATGATACCAAAGGTATCAAACACACGAAGAAAAGTGAATACACGTTTAAAACTCATTCTGAGATTAATAATGAGAAAAAACATCATAAGAATGATAAATTTATATCAATCCCACAAACCAATTCACCATTTACTCAAGAGTGGCAAATGATGAAGGACGACATTTTAGGTATGAAAAAATAAAGAAAACAATTCAATTTTGATGAATTGCATCCATACCCTTTTGACATGGACATCTTACACATACCCTTTCTGCTCTCTTTCAAGACAGTCAAATTTTACAAATAAAAGGGAAAAACTGATCCTAGAGAGCATGTCAACGAATTCTTCATGGCATGCCAAGATGTGGCTTATAACGATATCTTTATCTTACGCCTATTTCCTAAAAGTCTAGGCGGAAAAGCTTTGGATTGGTTCTTACACCTTTCAAAGGGATCTATCTCTACCTTCATGGACTTCTTAGAGAAGTTTGTCAAAAAAATTTCTTTCAACCTTGACTCTAAAGTCACAATGCTGGATTTGTGAAATGCTAAACAATGAAAAAATGGGAGCTTTGCATAGTTCTTACAATAATGGCGAGGAATCGCAATTCGGTTCCCATGTTTAATCCCCTAAGAAAAAAATGGTTAACATCTTAATTCTTTCAGTTGTCCTTTCACATCTAGATGTTGCCTTAATAGCTTTGAGGAAGTTATTGAAAAGGGAACTCAAATTGAAAAATCCCTCATTTTTAAAGGCTTGATCAAACATCATTATAAAGACAATGAGCATAATCATCACAAAAATAACAACAACCCTAACACTTCTCATCATAAACCTAGGTACATCAACCACAACCATAACATTGTCAATGATTGTGTCACAGATAATTGCTACGTGTAAAAATTACACAACCAATTAAAATAGATTAAGTCTAAACCATCTGTCAACATTCTAATATGAGAAACTTTTCCTTCTCCTCCTGATTACAACCGAAGACAATATACGTCTTTAGGGGAATCTTTTTTAAGTGTCTTAAAATAGCTAGAAAGTGCCAATATGGCCACTTATCCTATTACACAACCCTTCCTTAAAGGAGAACCTAAGCCATGTTAGTATAAACCTAACACATATTGTGATTTTCATCGCATTGATGGTCATCAAATGAACGAATACAAAAAAAAAATTGCAATTACATCCAAGCCCTCATTAACAATAGATACATAGTGGCTGGAGACATACCACCTAACCATGATACAAAGGTAAAATCTCCCGAACATGGGGAATCCTCAAACAACATTGATAATAAATCCATCATATCATGTATTGATGAAACTACTATGTGCACCATTTAACGTTAGTTTACATCTCTTGGAGAGAGTCTATCTAGTGCCTTTCAACAATTAGTAAAGGATAACATGATCGACTATCCACCTATGAGACCCTTTTCTGATGGGGAACCTAATCCTATGTCATAAAATTACATCCGAATATTGTGAATACCATCACATGGATGGGCATTCTACTAATAATTGTACAACTCTTCATCATTATGTTTAAGACTTAATTAATGACAGAATCATCTCCATAGAGATCAATGAAAAAGCTCTCACAACTGATGATACATCAATTTCCATAACTTATAATGAAGAGTTGATTGCTAATCCCACTTATGTCCATACTGACATTTAACAAGATCACGACGAAGGTCAAGTATATCTCCCTTCAAACCAATCTATTTCTTCTCCAGATTTTATTCCATTCACCTAAATAGACATTGAACTTGTTTCAGACAATAATTTTCTAACATCAAATGAGATCTTTACCTTTCTCCAAGACTATATTTCAACCCTTGGCATAATAGAGGAGGGTCCATCATTAAGTACCTTTGAGCTTGATTCTATTCTTTCTATTCTAGATCATATGCCTAATATCTCTAGTCTTGTTGTCAAAACAAAACCATAACAAGCTTGGACACTTGCAACAATGCATCCTTTTGTATCTATTACACCTTACACAATCAATCTTGTAGGCATCTCATTAACGATGACTCCTACCTGTCAAGACATATATATGCATATACTCTACGAGGTGCGTATACCTAGGAATATCCTTATACAACCTTTTCATGCTTTAATTGTAAATATTTTGTCAAATCAACTAATTCACAACCTATAAGGAGAAATATTGAATATATCCTCTCTATGGCTTACAAGGAACCTCAAGTGTACATCTAGAGATCAATCCTTCTCTCTTTGCAATTTTTCACTCACAAGTGAATATGAATCTCAACATATTCCCCACATCGGTAATCTTCTTCTAACATCACATAGGTCTTCCGATCCCATCAAAGACATATCTAATCACACATTCTTTGACTTGGAACCCATCTGCCCAAGTCTTGTATTGTAGGACTTATCAAATATTTGGATTTCCTCCTTTGACTTGGAACTTGTCCACCGAAGTATCGTATTTTAAGACTTATCAAATCTTCAGATTCCCTCTCTTGACTTGGATTTCATCTACCTAAGTCTCGTATTTGAGGACCATTTAACTTTAATAAACATAAACCTCTTTCTTAATGAGTCCATTTCAAACCTTCATCCACTAAAACTCGACAAACTTAAAAAGAGAATAAAACTCTTTATTAAAGCACTGTTTACAAATCAAAAACAAAAAAAATGAGTAAAAATAATGCTAAGCATTCCATTTATTAGAAGCTATCTTCATCATACCATTATCATATATTTGTATTCCTCATCTATTATGGCACATGTTAACCTTGTTCCTCCTGGGCATTATGTGTCTCATCTTTGTTATGGTTTCTACCATTTCAGATCTTTTTACCTATGGTTCTATCTTGAAGCTTACTGATGATAACTCCACCTTTCAAATAAGCCCCCCCTTTAACATAAATCTCAAACTTCTTTACCCGGTCCTTGTTGACTACCCATCCCAGTTTACGATGCTAAACCCTTGCATCTTACTAGTCATGTGAGGCTGAGACTTGGGGGTAGAATGTTCCTTCCCAATAAGCACATTATCAACATATAAGGCAAATTAAATCAATTTAAAAATATAAAAAGCTACAAAATCATTACACCTTTTATCCTTCATAGTCTTCGGTGATAAGCCCATACTTCTCACTAGTAATATGAGACTGTGAAGGGAGAAATCCCTTACTCGCACATTTTGTCTTCAATGTTGAGCCCTTGTTTCTTACTGGTGACATGGGACAACATGTAGGGGGTACTTAACAAAAATAAATTAACCAATAAATCCTTTATGAAATTTGAATCAAAGTGCTTAATCCAAAACATCCCAAGAAGTAATTTAAGTACTCACATTAAAGAGAGATAATAATTCCTTTAACTGGATTTTTTCTAATCAATAGGCCATCTATAGATCTAAGTCGAGTCAAAACCTATATAGTGGAATCATCTTGGAATCTGTCAGATAATCTTGACTAGAGATGAGTTAATTTTTTCTCATATGGATCATTGTTACACCTTGTGTCTTCGCATCCATTATCTTCACTTTCATATCACTACCCACCTCATTTTCATGTCCTTTTTGGCTCTCGGTGATGAGCCCTCACATCTTCCTAGTTGCACAGAGTCACGAGTAGAGTGAAATAAACTATCATTTTATCATCTACATTTCTACCAATGGAATGGAATGCTTCTAATTATTTGCACATGCTTTCAAGCAGTGTACCCCTTTTACCGAGTTGTAAAATACCAAAAAAAACATTAAAAAAATGTCTCAAAAAACTTAAAAACATTCATATATGTTTCACAAAAATACAAATAACAATATAACATTATTCAAAAATACAAAAAAATATAAAATTGTTCCAAAATCCAAAACAAAAATAGTATAAAATAGTCAAAATTAAAACATTTAAATAATGTTTAACCAACTTTTAGCAATTGTGTAACACAATTCAAAAATTTCGCCTTTTGATACCGCTCTTCATGATCGTTCTAGATCATCTTTTGATAATCATATTTTTTTCTCGTGGTGTATATCTATGCTCGAGGAAATCATTTACTCTTTTGTAATATAACTTTACTTGGGGTACATTTGGATTTTACATTTTAATCCAATTATAAATCAAATCTGACAAGAGTGTCTTTGAGTATCTAAGTATCACTTTGCTCTTCTTCCCGATCTAATCCTCTCACGTTCTAAGCTATCACTTGGGGGCATTAATATCTATCTATTTCTTCAATGTGGAACACATTTAGAGTGTCATTAGATTTTGTTATTGCAAAGTGTGTTGTATTGTTACAGTTTGTCAACATCGTGAGGATGCTTTTGCTTCTTTCAGTTTATTATTTTATTGTACTTTGTTTACCTTTACTGTAGACCAATTATAGAAAAATTTATTCACATCTTATTTCACATATAACTTTGGTGTTCCTTCATGTTCATATTGGGTTTGTTTCAATGCTTGTTTCATGTCTTTTGTGTCACTTACACGTGTTGTGTTTTCCTCCTAGTTTATTTAAGCCATGGAATGTTTTCCTTTTTGTTGTCTAATCATGTTTTTTTGCATTTCTTTACATTTTTATTTCATATTTTTCAAAAAATCAAAAAAATACAAAAAATCAAATATTTCAAAAATCCAAAAAAATCATATATTTCAAAAATCCAAAAAAATAATATATTTCAAAATCCAAAAAAATAAAAAATTACAAAATTTTGAACAAACATTCACTTATCATAGAAATCCTATAATTGGAAAACCCTTGAAGTGAATTTTTTAACATCTCAACATAATCTTGATAAACATCATATTTTTGTCTATAATGAAATTACTAGTATAATTCAGATTATGAGCAGCAATAGAACACCAAATAACACAATATTTCAAAATAATGATCTCAATATGCAATTATAATAGCTTCGCCACTTCGAGGGGACAACCTCCAAACCATATAATAAGACTCAAATGCTCAAATGATAATGAAATACTACCTATAATCCCTTATATATACTATTCATATGCTATGGCCATCACCAAGGCCGACCTATTAAGCATGATAAAGTATAAATGATATAATAAAATGATATGGTAAGCCACAAGTTGGCTACTCGTATCCTAATACAAGCAATAGGTTAAGGGTGTAGCATGCCCTTCCCCTTCAAACCAACATTGTCCTCAACATTGAATAATCCTGGATGTTGCTGCAGAAAACCTTCATCCTCCTAGGTTGCATCTTCTATGCTCAGATTCTTCCACTTGATCAGATATTCCTTAATGTCTCTGGTTCTCAACCTCTTAGTACATGTTTGCAGAATCTTCTCTGGCTCCAAAATGATTCTTCCTTCCTCGTCAAGTTCTGGTAACTCTGTCTAGGCTTCAAATTTCTGTCCAATAACCTTCTTTAGGCATGAAACATGGAATACTGGGTGTATGTGTGAAGATGGAGGCAACTCTAGTTTATAAGCAACATTGTCAATTTTCTGTAGAACCTGATAAGGGCCATAATATTTAGGAGCAAGTTTGTTGTCCTTTTTATGTTGCTTTAGGGACATCTGTTTGTAAGGATAGAGACGTACAAAGACCCATTCACCAATTTCAAAATGTATTTCACTTCGGTGTTGATCTACTTGTTGTTTCATCTTGTTTTGTGCTAATGCTAAATTCTCCTTCAAACTAGCCAAAACTTGTTGTTGATGTTGAATGTGTTCCTCAACATCTTTGACCTTAGTTTTCACCCTCAAGGAGGAAGTGATAGAAGGTGGATGGTAACCATATAATGCTAAAAATGGGGTCATTTGAGAAGAGGTATGAAAAGATGTGTTATACTACCATTCTGCAAGTGGTAGCCATTTAATCCACCTTTCCTGCTTATCTGATACAAAACAACATAGATACCCCTCTAAGCATTTGTTAACCACTTCCATTTTCCTATCAGTTTGAGGATGATAAGATGAACTGTGAGCTAGCTGAGTACCCAAACATGAAAATAATTTCGTCCAAAAATTACTTGTGAAAATAGGATGACGATCACTTACACTTATCTTTGGGGTTCCATGTAGCCTTTGAATTGTCTCCAAAAAAATATTTGCGTTTGTACTAGCTACAAATGGATGTGATAGGGAAAAAATGGGAATATTTTGTGAGCCTATCCATAATCACAAAAATAACATTCTTACCCTCTGAACAAGGCAATCCGGTGATGAAACCAATGGAGACCTCCTCCCATCTCTGGCTAGGAATTGGTAAGGATTGCAACAAACCTGGTGTCTTAATTGTTCCCCTTTATTCTGTTGGCACACTAAACACTCTGATACAAACTTTTGTATATCCCCCTTGAGTCCTTCCCAAAAGAATTCTCTTTTTATTCTATGATATGTCTTCAAAAACTCAGAGTGTCCTCCAACAGGCAAGGCATGTAGCTCTGCAAGAATCTTATGCTTCAACTCAAAATATTTACTCAAGTATAACCTATCATTGTACCATACGGCATTACCTTTCCACTCAAATTTGTTAGATGTCATAGATACTTGCTTGATATTCTGTATTAGAGATTGTGTATCCTCGTCTTGATCCCATTCCAATCTTGCTTCATCCACCCAATCGGCCGTCAACATGGACATTCCACATAGTAAGGCATCTGCGGATGTATCCCTTCTAGACAATGCATCAACTGCTACAATTTCTTTACCCTTTTAGTTTATGATTTCAAAATCATAATCCAAAATTTTTGTTACCCACTTTTATTGTTCCTCAGATTATAACCTTTGCTCCAAAAATTATTTGAGACTATCATGATCAGTTTTTACCTTGAAGTGTCTACATATGAGATAGGGCCTCCATTTCTTGACCCCATGAAGAATAGCCATCGTTTCTTTCTCATAGACATGTTTGATCAGATCTTTTCCTTTGAATTGGTGACTCTCAAATGCAATTGGTCTTCCTTCTTACATTATAACTGCTCCCAATCCTGATCTTGAAGCATCACATTCAACAATGAAGGTTTTTGAGAAGTTAGGAGTAGCCAAAACTGGGGTGTTGTACAAGGCTTCCTTCAGCTGCTCAAAGGATTTAGTGGCTAAGTTTATCCAATGGAAGGCATCCTTCTTTAGCAATGCAGTGAGTGGGGTTGTTATTCTACCATATCCCTGCACAAATCTTTTGTAGTACCCTGTTAGTCCTAAGAACCCACGAAGATTTTTGAGAGTTTTAGGCCTTGGCCATTCCACCATATCTTTGATATTCTGAGGATCAACTTTGACGCCTTCATGGGATACAATGTGACCTAAGTACTCAACCTCTTGTACACCAAAAGAACATTTGGATGGTTTTGCATAGAGAGTATGTTTCTCCAAAACTTCTAACACTTTATTTATATGTTGTAAGTGTTCTTCCCATGTCTTACTGTAAATCAATATGTCATCAAAGAAAACTAATACGATTTTTCTTAAAAATGGCCTGAAAATAGTGTTCATCAAGCTTTGAAAGGTTGAAGGCACATTTGTAAGACCAAAAGGCATTACCAAAAACTCATAATGGCCCTCATGAGTCTTGAAAGCCGTTTTATGAACATCTTCCTCTTTTATTCTAATTTGATATTACCCTGAACAAAGATCTAATTATGTGAAATAAATAGCACCATGCAATTCATCAAGTAAATCATCAATTACTGGAATAGGAAACTTATCTTTGATGGTGTACGTATTGATTTCTCGGCAATCTGGACACATCCTTCATGTTTCATCCTTCTTACGTACCATGACCACTGGTGAAGAATATGCACTCTGGCTAGGCCTGATGATACCTGCCTTCAAAATTTCCTAAACCATTTTCTCGATCTCACTTTTCTAGGAATATGGGTATCTGTATGGTTTTATGTTAGGTGTTTGGCTCCTTGGAATCAACTGAATGACATGATCATGATCCCTAATTGGTGGTAGTCCCTTTGGAATTGCATCAAAAACAGATGAGTGAGTATCAAAAATCTTCTAAAGATCAGGTGGCATTAAAGACTCTGTATGTTGTACTTCTATGGAAAATAACTTTGCTATAAATCCATCTACTCCTTTTCTAAGAACCTTCTGCATATGATGAGAGCTAATAATCTATGGAGACTTAGCTACCATCCCATTCAATTGTATTGTCCTTCCATCTGAATGAAATCACATGAAATATTCTTGGAAATTCATCTTTGTAGTACCTAAGGTTGTGAGCCATTGGACACCCAAAATAATATCTACCCTCCCATAGAAGTAAAAAACATAGGTGAGTCTAACATGTAGTCTCCCATAGAAATCTCATTACTATGGCACTTTCTTGTGCACTTGAATGTCCCACCATCCGCAATTATACGTTGCATTTCTGGTTCTGGGTAAATAAAACAATTGAGGCGGGTAACTAACTTACTATTTATGAAGTTATGAGTACTCCCCGAGTCAATCAACACTGTCACCTTCTATTTTTTGAGATAGCCAATAACCTTGAGTGTTTGAGGATTACTAATACTTGACAATGCATGGCAAGAAATTCTAGGTTGGTGATCCTCTACTTCATCTTCTATTGGTTCCTCAGCCTCTCCTATAATTTCAGCATCCTCATCATCCTCATTACCTCCGTCAATATAGAACAACTTCTTTTCAGCACATTTGTGTCTTGGTCCATATTTGATATCACAGTTAAAACATAATCCTTTTGCTCTTTTTTCTTCCCTTTGTTGAGGATCAGTCTAATTGGCCTAGAAAATGAAGGGGAAGAGATACTACGGTCTCTGGTGTTATGAAAGGATGCCCTACTACAAAGAACTTTTTTCCCTCTCTGGTCTCTACTTCACAGTTTAGTCAACTACACTTCAAGAATCCTAAAAAGGTGGGGGCAATTCAATTATACATATAACCAACTTTTCAGATACAACTTATGCTAGATAAATTCCTTTACTGCCCCTAAATGGAATTTATTCTTCCCCCAATTGTTTAGTCCCCTCAAATGCTAAAAGTAACATGTGCATTCAAACAATTCCAACTAATTACCAACCACTTCCACCTCTATAAAATGCAGGCTCATCCTCTTACAAATCCTCTTGGATTTAAGCACAATTACTCTACTAATTTTGCTCCAATATTTACATATTGGAAGCTCCCAAAGTTATGTTCATAGCGATTGCATCCCCACTTTGGAGGCCATTCAAGAGCACCCAAAATATACATTTCACAAGGTTACATAGCTTCAAAGCTCACATAACCTTACTCAAGATTGCATTGGAAAACTACAGTAGGTTTGCAAGTTGTTGGTTTATTTGCATTTCTACTTAGTTTTTCTGTCTTCACCTTGGTTAGTCACAGATTGGAGAACAAATTGATTAACTTGGGAAGTATTATTAGTGAGCTTATAGAAATTATTCTTCTTACGAAGCTTGACATCACCATTACTAACATAAAAATCTTCAATTCACTTGGCTATTAATATGGCTTCCTTAAATGACCAAACTTCTTGGATTTGAAGAGTGTGCAATATTTGTTTGGAAAAACTCTTGGAAAATAATTGGGTGAGCTCTGGTTGTGGAATGGGAAATTTAATATTATGTATGATTACACTCCAATGTGATACATAGTAAGAGGCCCATCATCAAATTATTTCAAGTTGTATAAATCAGATACTATGGTATGCTTAACAACATTGACTGAAAAGTGATCAAGGAATAAGACGACAAGTTGCTTGAATGAGATGATGCTATGTTGAGTAAGATTGGTATACCAATCTAAAGCTTGGTCACCTAATGATAATGGAAATTTTTGCAACATAATTACGTCATTGTAACTAGATGAGATAGTAAAATTGTACTCGAACATGCACACATGATTTTGAGGGCCCTCCTTACCCTTGAATTTTTCAAACTTGGGTAATCTCAACATGTGGAGGATATGATTTCATGGGCACAAATGGGTGTATATGTTCATTACATAGCTGGATGTATATTTGAGCTTAAGGACTTCTGTACCTTGATTTATAAGCTCAATATTATGAATTATATCCATTAGTTTTTTGATTAATGTTTGGTAAATGTTGGAAAACATAGCTTTGGAGTGGTTGAATGTATGATATGTGTATAGTAGTGATGATGCAATATATGGGCATAAGTATGAGAGAATGAAGGGGGGATTGTATAAGCAGAAGGATGAATAATTAGGTGGAATATGGTCAGTGAAAGGTGGAATTGTGGTATATGGAATGAGACCCAAGTGGTTTTGTAGTTCCTCGTGGAAGGGATATGGTGTGTGTAGAAAACAATGGAGGATGCATATGAATAACAAACACAATTAATGGTATGAGGGGTCTCAGAAGTAAATGATGAAGTATTAGGGTTTACAGAGTAGATACCTCAAATTGAAAATATATAGCTTGTAATAGTAGCATTTAAGATATTTTACAAGAGCTTCTAGATCATGATATAATGCCTCCTCAAACTTTGGGATCAAAATGTGGGGAATCTTATAAATTTCCTCATTGTCTAAGGGAGGAGGAGCAGTAGATGTAGGAGCTTTCCCTAGAGTCTCTTACTACTATCCTATAAATAAAGATATTTTTGTGTGATTGAGAAGCACGATCCATGATGTGAAGCAAGCAATATAAACTTGTGTGGTTAATAAACATGCAAAGGTAAGTCAAAGATTGTATGAAGATAATGTGAAATGATCAAGGTATTCTAAATATGGACCAATCCGAGACAAAAATATGGATCATGTTAGTGAAATAAAAATTTGTGGCAAATAGGACAATATTGAATGATAAAATAGATGGATGGAAAATCACAGACCAGTCATAGTTGTGACTGAGTATGGGAAAAATATGGAATGTAGATCAGAATGTAGAATGAGTGAGCCATGGATTCAGAAGGTTACAGTCTAGTTGCATTTGTGACTGGATCTAGGAAAAATATTAGATGAAAAATCATAGGGCAATCACACTTGTGACTGAGACTGGGGAAAATCAAGACTCAAAGTAACTATTAGAAATGGGTATGGAAATGTGAGAGAATATTATTAAGAATGGAAACCGTCACAAACATTACTCATACATAGTGGAAACTGAGATGAGGTTTTTTAATCGGGATAATGTTGTTTTGTTTGTTTTTCAGGTGCAATATGGGCCCGATTAGTCTGGATGCCTATTTAAAGATCTCTCTTTAGCTACCAATGTTATCCGAATGAGTACTGTTAACTAAATTTTTTTTAGTAGTATAATTTAATATGGGACCATTACCATAGAAAATATTGGGTCTACCTCATGAGTAGAACAAGTCAATCAGGTTGGGTCATTGATCCTTTTTGCCAGCATGTCCTCTTAATGTGCTAACTACTTTGGGATTCCTGTGGTATTCCTCACAACAAGTTTTAGGGATTATGCCCAAGTACTTCCCACAGTTATGTGGATGGGTATTTACTCATATACAAACCTATATTTAATGTGCATTCATTCCCAATTATTTCCCTTAAGAAGAAACAAGTATATTTTTATGTTTTTGTAGAAACAAAATTACAAAACAATTGCATCTGCAACTATCCCACAACCAAATTGCTATATTTTTTGGTAGAAAATATTGCAACATAGTCACGTCTATGACTGACCTATGGCCAATTTTATTTTAACATATTTGTGAAACCAAGTGTTGGATCTGTAACAAAAACTTTAGGGAAAAATAAAACCAAATTAAAAGGACTATAAAACCCTAAAGAAAACACTATTAGATTTAAAAAACAAAGTGATTTACCCACAACAAAAATGGTCTCATCGTGGTCTCCAAAATGTATGCCTAGATTTGGATCACCTGCAAAATGTATTAGTTGATATAATAATCACCAAATCAATGCTACTAAAAATAATAGGCTTACGCTGCCATTGCAAAAGTGAGGGACAATCATGGGTTCTTTAATGAATAAAGTGGGTAATTTTTTTTATCTAAATCAAAACCTACACACAAACACACTTGGATAAATGTTAGTAGTTTTTGGTGGTTAGGGGACCTACCTTGGTCATACCCCAACCATTTAAGGAGATTAAATAAATTTTATTGAGTAAAAATAACAAAATAATGCATGCAAATGAAAAGTGTACATGGCTCAGTTGCAGACCAGTCATAGGTGTGATTCACTAAAAATCACACAAATATTTGTAATCCAATCATAGTTACAACTGACACATGTGTTGAAATTTCACTGAGATGGTGATGCAACAAGTTGCACCTATCTTTTGTGATCCGCCTTCACCTCTACAAAAGATACAATACCAAAATATGCGAGCAAAGAAGCAAAAACTCAAGTATGGGCTCAAGTGCACAATGAGTCAAGGGGTTAGAAAGATGGGGGTGAGTGGTGTTTTAAATTTTTTGAGTGCCTAGAAGATATTGAAACATAAGGGTGAAATTTGCATATATGGGTGAGATGATAAGGGTCCATAGTGCATTGGGCATGCAAATGGGTAGGCGGGATGAACAAAATTAAATGTGAGTGGGTGAGGGTTAGTAAATGTCTGATGAGGTGTACTTTATCACCATTTTACATGTTTTTAATATTTTTAGTTGCTTTTGTGGGATTATTTTATTTTATTGGGATTATTGTGTTTTATTATGTTTTTGGTATTTTTGAATAGGGTACCTTATGGGCAAGGTACATTTTCTAGTGTCTACAGTCACAAAGGGGTATGCTCAAAAGTAAGGTATTGACTATGAAGAGAATTTTTCTCCCACAAATAAGATCAAAATGATAATGAGGATATTTACTCTAGCTACACAATTTGGATGGAAAGTTTACCCTATGGACATAAAAAGTGCCTTTCTCAATAGAGACTTACAAGAAGAGGTCTACATAACTCAACCAAAAGGTTGTGTCATACTTGAAAAAGAAGAAATGTATGTAGACTCATTAAATCATTATATGATCTTAAACAGGCTCCTCGAGCATTATATATTAAAATTGATGAGCATCTCATTCAATATGGGTTCCAGAGGAATCCTTATGATTCTAATATCTACCTCAAAAAGCAAGGGTGGGAGATTGTAATTGTTGTTGTTTATGTCAATGATCTAGTCATCACTAGAAGTAAATTGAAGATGATCAATGAAATAAAGAAAAATCTTAATTGGTCATTCAACATGACATATATCAGGCTAATGCACTTTGTCTTGGCTTGGAAGTATGGAAGAAAGAGAATCACATCTTTTTTTCTCAATTAAAATATGTTAAGACCATGCTCCAGAAATTTTAGATGATGGACTATATACCCATTGTCACATCTATGGAGACAAGAATTCACCTATCTCGTACATATCAATCACCAAAGGTAAATGAAACTCTCTATTGACAGTTAATCAGGAGTCTCAGTTACCTAACTTATACTAGGATAAATATAATCTTTACAATCAGCTATCTTTCACGGTTCATGCAGGAACCCAAAGTTTGTCATTGGAAAGCAACAAGATAGATCTTGAGATATGTTGGTTAAATAATTTGTCGTAGTGTAAATTATTAGTTTACACCAATGGTCACAGGGCTAAGCCCCTCCTTATTTGATATGGGGAGGCTCCCATTATTGAATGTAAACAAACCAAATCTTCGGGGTGGCCATCAGGTCGAGGATCACACATGAATACTCCACTAGACTTGTGGAAAAGTGGCTGTATAAAGTACAACGGAGGAATTTTATATGAAGGGAGGTAGAGGGGAATGAGATAAATAAGGGGATAGGGTTAATGTTGTGATTAGGAATCCAAAATTCACATACATTAGCCAGAATGGGTCAACATTCAATTAGAAGAATGCAAAAATGCAAACAATCAACAAGTCTAATAAACTAGAGACACAATTATGTAGATTCATCAATCAAGGACACTAGGTTACTTCTTGGTTATGTAAGATCACCATGCTTACAAAGTTGAAAAGTAGAGAGAGAGGGAGTAGAGGAACATAAACATATAAATAAAGGAAATGTAACTTTTATTACTTGATGTAGTAGTGGTAAATCTCAACAACATACAATAATAAAAAACTGCCAACCCTTTGGAATGGAGAAGCCGTTCGAATTTATAACATTACAAATCATTATTTCATCTCCCCCACATGAATTTTCATCTTTCCTCATCATTTATGACTTTCCACATTACTAGGAGGTGTGTCTTTTTATTATTGATGAAAATGACTCCTACAATGTTGTATTCAGGGTCACTTAAGTGAATAGGGAAAAATAGAGAAAGAGCACATGCTTGGTGAAGAATTAGAATATGGAGAGAGAAGGGTTGACCAATCTGATGATGATAAAGCATTTGCTAATGAAGAGCTTGTTGAATTGAAGCACTGAGATCACAATATCCTTATTTTGTGAGACACATGAACATTCCACAGTATTGAATAAGTGTTAAAAAACACTATCATGAGATTTGCATTGAAATGGGAACATGACAATATAATATGATTATAATGCAAGAGTGAGGATCACTTCCATAATTTTCTAGGCCTTAACAATTCACCCTAGTGGTCACAAATCAAATCCATGATGCTTAAAACCCTTTTATGCTTGTCTTTCACTCATTGAAATGGATCATCTCTTTATAGATAGAGGATTTCTCCTTGAATGAGATTCCTGTCCTATAACCATCCATTGAACCAAAATGAGGTGGTTGTAAATGCTTCTTCCTTTGGTCTGTGATCACACTACCAGGTGGTGAATGAGTGTTTATAAACACTACTAAGTGGGTTACAACAGGAAAAATAGATATGGTTTCTCGTTCTTGTAAACATGGTACTCCAAATGAAGATCATCCCTTTCTAGTTCCACAATCCTCACCTTCTTGCTCATATGCCTCTAAAGGGAATAGATGAATATTTTTTTATTCACATATGGTGGTCTTGATTATCTCAGTGGCTTGATTATCTCATTTTGACTTATTCCTCAAAGAGATTTAGACACAATGGCAAAGTAAGGATATGATGATTCTTAACTTATCACATGAGCTTCCCATTTTACCTTGAAACATGATGGCCTATTTTTAATTCACTTGAGATGAATACCATCATAACTCAAGTGAGATTCTCTCATCATGCTCCCCATGATGATATCCTCAATGACTTTGAATTTCAATGGAGTTTTTGATGTTTCAGATCCTTACAGACCACAAGATGTTCTTGATTTCACTTATTGTCTGAGTGACTATCTCTGACTTGTTCCCAACAAAATGTGATCCATATGATGTCATTTTCATCAATTAATTAAACAATGATGGATCCCATCTACCTCAATTGGAGTGAGTTAGAACCTTCACCCTCTTGTATCAGACTATACCTTGTAAAAATTGTCTCGAGAATGATGCTCTTAGTGCCTATGGGGGGTTTAATTTCCTTTTTTGGCCATGAAACCACTTATTAACCTCGTGATGATGGAAAAAATCAATGAGATAAACAAAATGGGAGTTTCCAAAACTTTCTGAGCTCAATTCTAGGACTTACTATTTTTAGTAGGTTATATCCAGGATTGTTATTTTTAGCAAATTTTCACTCCCTCGTGTTTCATGTTCATTTGAAGTGTCACCGATTCCAAAAACTTAATTTTTTTTAGAAAGTTATTGTTTTTAGAAACTCACAACTTTGAGTACTTGATATTTTTATAAAGGGGAACTGCACGTGTCAAATCGAGATGAAACTAGTCTCAAAAGTTTCATGATTTTTCGAGGATGCCCTGCTCTAATTTTTATATGATTTTCTTGTTTGGATTGGCGCAAAAATTAAAATTTAATTGAATGGGGAAGAATGTTGAGAGAAATCATAGTCCTCCATATCTCTAAATATCATCCACCTCATCATGTAAAAAATGGCTTAGATGAAAGTACATTTTTTGAGGAACATTTACTCCAAGTTTCAAATGATTTCTCCTGCCGAATCTCTGTAGAAACAAAGAAATAACTTGCTCTCATTTTTTGCTATGGAATTTCATCCATTAATGGAGGTAAGAGATGTTTCAACAGTAATTTACAAGAAAAATTGATAAATTTTGTGAGGGGAATATTTGGTGAAGTTTCTATGTGTTTTTTGTGTAATTTCTGACCATATTTTGATCTTATTGGCTACACGGAAGACCTGCATAGTAGTTTTATGTTCCCCTTTTCCCATGGGTGAAAAGGGATTATAGGGGAAAAAAGGTGTCCAAAGTGGGACTTGGGAGTTTGTGGGGGCTGAAAGTGAGGTCTGGGGGTTGGGAAATGACATTAGAGGGGTTTTTTGAGGTTGCATGGTGTCCAGGGGATACACGCATGCCTTGGTCACATTTATGTGTTAAAGGAGACATCAGGGACACCAAAGTGCAACCTGGGAAAAGGAGGGAGGTTACACTTTTTTGTTCCCCTTGTCCTCTTTGTACCGTGGGGGCCATAGGGGACACTTGAGACACCAAGGGAGCTAAAGTGTAACTTGGCAAGGAGGTTGAGGTCATAATTTGGTGTCCCCATTTCCCCCCTTTTCCTTTGGGGGACATAGGGGACAAAAGAGTTTGAAAAGTGTGACTTTTCCATTTTGGGAAAGCTAGTTTTGCCTCAGATGTCCAAATTTGGACACTAAACTTGAGTTTTTTGCCATCAGAGCTTAGGAAAATGGTTTGGGTTAAAATTTTATATGATTTTGATTCTAAATTAAATTTTAATATAAATGTAAGAATTACTAAAAGTCAATTCTTTCTGCAACTCAAAATTTATGTCCTATTTCACTTTAAACTTAGAGGGGAAGCTACATAGTTTTGAAATACCTTAGGAAATACTTAAGCCTTGGAGAAAATGTGATATTTCCAAATTATATATGATTAAAATATATTTCCAATGCATATTTTATTTCCTTATAAATCCTTCGAGAACTCTCATAATCATTCAGAGAAGTTAGGTTTCACCGAGGAACCTTCATCGCCCACATTCTAAAAACCTAGTATTGAAAAAATAGACCCTGAAAGAGATTTTATTTCCTAAATATTCCTAAATTATATCTAAAATATTCAATAATACTTTACATCACCCTTGGATGATTTATAATTTCCTTGAACGTTCCTAGAGGGTTTTTACCAGCTATAAAATGGCTATAAATGGCCTTTTTAGGCATCTGGAGGAAGTTATCTTTCACTGAATATCACTGAATTCATTTATCACCTTGGGTAATAGTCCATGCACACTAAAAAAAATTAATGTTCTTGTTAAAAATTTACCTTGAGCCTAGATGAGGGTGGGATTGAAGGAAAGCTAGCCAGAGGAAGGATGCACAGTGACCGAGAAGAGAAAGATTTAACTATATCATAACCCTTAGGAGGAGTGGAAGGAGCCGAGGAAGTGATAGGTGGAGGGAGAGTAGCGGGTGGAGCCATAGGAGGGTGAGTGTGGTGAGTAGTAACTACATTGATGGATGGATCAACCCTAGGGGTAACAAAGTGAGGAGGATGTTGAGTACACACTTGCATGAAGTCAACACCAATACTAAATACACCATAGAATTTAGTCAGTGCAAAATAAGGACAAGATGATTGAGTCATGACTTGATAAGGAGAAGAAAGTCAAAAGGAAGGGTTGGATCTGTTGGGTTCACCAAAATGTAAAAAATTATAGTGTAATATAATTCTATAAGACCAGTAAAATAACTAAATAAATGAAATAATAAAATACTGAAATGATACCCAAAAAAATAAGCTAGAAAATATAAAACCCTAATGTGCAAGAAGGGTTAAGAAAGGCCTTAGATGATTCACAGATATAGCGAGACTGTGTTGTAGTGTAGACCGGGTGAACAGGAGGAGGAAATGATCACATAGAAGCCTGAGAAAGTACAAATCTGAGCTATTTGACTAGACCGGGTCACTTGGAAATGGATAGGGGCACTTATGGGTGCCCTATTCTGAGATCTGGGTGCCTTGGTATACAAAAATGACTGGGAAACCTCCTCTAGAGTGTCGTTGGATGTTTTCCTTTATTTGCTTCTTGCAGTGTGAATGTCATTGTGTGATTGTCAAAGCACTGGTAAACCTGTAATGGAAGAATCACCTGTAAAACCCTAGATAAAGCATAAAAACCCTAAAAAATAAAGTTGCATATGAAGGGGTCAGAATGTCCTCATCTACCAAATGGATGGACTTATCACTGAGCATTCCATTACATCTCAGACCCAATGTAGTTCTAGGTGTGTGTGTTCAATTGTGCCCTAGGTTGCTCTTGTGCTAGTCACACTTTGTGAAGTTGTGAGCAAATAACTAGATGTTAAATGTAGTAAACATGTGCATGGAAACAATAGAATCCTCTCCTATGAAGTGTGATGCAAATGAAACATCCTTGTGTGCCTTGTGATGGATCCAGAAGGATACAAATGTAGCTTTAGATGCCATTGATGGATGCAACTCTAGATGGTGATAGTAGATGCTTAGTGCTTGGTCCCTTATTATGATCACATAAATTTATATGATTCCTTCACTTGAATTTTGTAATTAACCCTTAAAAGGCCAACTACCAAAAAGATAAGATGCTCAAATGGCTAGAAAGGACCCAAAAAGTGAGAGTAAAGTATAAAGAGGGTAGGGGCGCCCAAAGGGGATGAGGGCGGCTGGTGTTGGCATTCTAGCTGGGCACTTTGTCAAAAAAGGTAAAACTAAAGTATGAAAAGATAGATTGGGCTAATAAAGGTGCAAGACCGAAAGTAGAAATAGAAAGAAACAAAAGATGGCCAAAGACATGGGTTAATTATAATTTTTCGTACTTAGGAACCATACAAATAGTAGTATGTGATCGAGACTAGATAATTACCTAAAGTGCATGATTTTGTGTCCACATTTTCCCCCTCATTATGTTGGTGATCAGAATTCTCGGTAACAGAAAGTAGATAGAGATACGTACCTGATATCCATGTAGATTGATGTATAAATTATGCCAGACTAGAAAGAGTGTGGAGTGATAAAAAGATGAAGCGTGGAGACTAAAGATGCAAAAAGTTTAAAAAGGTAATGAAAGTGAACCTAGGGCAAAAGCACGTGTATAAATGCCAATGTGTGTGATGTGCCTACATGTTTGTATCGATGTGTTTGATGTACTTATTGTGTGTGATGTTGACTACTTGTTTCCCATACAAACACACTTGTAAAAGAGAAGATGATCAAGTAGTCAAATACACATGTATATGTGTAAAAATGTGTGTAAAGATGCATGTATGTATGTTAAAAGTATGTAATGAAAGTATAAAAATGAAAAAGTAACATATGCACCTGATTTGTGATGAGAAAAGGGTGTAAAAAGGATCTTGTCGATGAAGTGTGAGTTTTTTGGGTGATCTCATGCCACTATCCGAAGTAGTGTAGGGAGGAAAGTCTAATTTATCCTCTAGCCTATAACCACTTCCCAAAACTGAAGAGATCTCTGTAATATCTGGTTTTTTAGGAAATTTGATGCCATGACCGAAATATTGTAGAGAGGAAGGTCTGGTTTATCCTCTAGCCTGTAACTTCTTCCCAGAATGCTAAGGACAATCTGCCCTGTAAAATATGCTATGTATGGATTTTTGTAGATTGTGATGAACCTACTTGCTCTGTAACCCATTGTATCATGGATGAAAAATGAAAACTAAATTATACCAACACTGTGTTGTGTGTAAACCTAAATGATGCACCCCTCTTGGGGGGTGCATGCAATGTTGCTGTAGAAGGATGTGGTCCAAAAGAGGACCAATCATTGAAACTATGCCCGATAGGGGAAAGGGGATGTTCTTGGTAGAAATAAAGAGACATGCAAACAAATGGCTAGGAAAACAAGTGTTAGTATGAACAAACATGCATGAGGAGAACACGTAAAAGCTACTAAGATAGTGTGTAAGATAAGATGCAAGTAAACACTCAAGAAGCTAACATAGGTTGTAAAAAGTGGGTTGCAAACATCGGACACCACTCACGATGTCACAAGATACTCAAGGCCGCAATGGCCGCAAATAAACAAGTGTTTATACAAGACAAAGGACAAGGCCCGCAAACAAGAATAAGCAATAAAAAATAATGTAACAAACAAGTATGGAAGAAAATATCCCTGCATGAAAAATGCTACACATGAAACACCTGTTAGCATGTTAGAAAGATAAAATGCATGTCAAAGCGTGTGGAAACCAATAAAGTAGTGTGATATGAACAAAAATGAAACAATAACACCTATAGTGTACTAATGTGGATGCCCTCAAGAGCCACTATGGGACTGGTACTAGGTCCAAGCATCCATGTTGTGTGTAATGGATCTGTATAGTCTATGATCACAACTAGAGAAACAAGTGAACGCGCATATGTGTATATTAAAAGTAATGACATAAGATATCTATCTAGCATGTGTAATAAAGCGAACATGTATAAGTAAATATAAGCAAGAGTAAATACAACCATAAAATGTAGTATGTTACGGATGGGTGGAATGGAATGAAGAGTGGATGATAAGAGCCGTGTGCCCCCTGAGTGAATTGAAGTGTATGTAGTGAGGTTCATTTATTTATGCCCCATCAGCAGTCAATAATGAACTGTAAATGAGAGTTCGTCATCGAGAAATGGTCAAACTATGTGTTGTGTGTAGCACGTTGTGATGAGTGCGTAGTGATGAAATGTGACATAGATATGAGGTGCGAGAATGTGTGATCATTTAGCCTAAAGCATATACCAAAATTAGATGACTGAACGAGTGATGATTGAGCCTACGACGTATATCACTAAATGATGCAAATGAAAGTGATGATGTAGCCTATAACATGTATCACTAAGGAATGATCAAAAGAGTGATGATGTATTCTATGATGTATACCACTAAAGGATGTTAGAAGAAGTGACCTTGTATCCCAAAGTGTATATCACTAATCTAACAACGTAGCATAAGAAAGAGTGGGAATGGTCGAATGTGTGAGTATGATGTGGTCCATTTGTAATATATACCCTCAAGAATCTAGTATGGACCATGAGACTAGAGTGTGTCATAGGGTGGTGAGTGCAACACGTAGAAGTGAGTGTGGAAAATTCGTAATATATGTAGTAGGGTATATAGTATGTAATGCAGGATGCATAAATGACCTAAGATGTGTAGATGCACAGTAGATGTAAGACACAAGATGTGATGTGTAAGGTGTAATCTATAAAATGTAAGATGACGTGTATGATATGTGAAAACATGTAATATGCTATGGTGTAGTGAGGTATGTGTAGAATGTGTATGATGTATGTAGGAGAAGGTATAAATTTTAGGATGTAAAGTGTATGATTTGTGAAAATGCGCAATATGTAGCAGCTATGGTGTAGTGTGTGGAGCATGTGTAGAACATGTATGGTGTATGTAAGAAGACACACAATGTGTATAACTTGTAATGTAATCTATAATGTGTAGATGATGTAGGATTGTGTGATGATATGCAGTGCCTAGGGTGTAATGACTATTGTGCAGTGTTTGAGGATCATGCGTAGAGAATTCCCGCAAAAGTCAAGTGTGAACCAAAGCATAAGAGTGTGTCATCGGGTGGTGGCGATGTAGATGCACATGCTAATATGTATGTGTAAGTGTGTAGAGAAAGTGATGAGATAATAAGATGTCACATGATGCTAAAAAGAAGGAGGCAGGGAAGAGAGTCTAGATTTCATGCCCCCTAGGTGTGTGGTGGTGACTATGATCATGTACCATTGTCAAATAGATTATCGTTGTCATGATCAAAACCCACCGGAGAAGAATTCGAGATGTGATAAGAAATAGAACAAGGTGGATCATATAAATAACCATTATGACGTAGGTTATAGACGCTCATGGCATATTCTTCATCAGTGAAGGGTACTAGTGGATAATCATGTGCTTACCAATGAGAGAGATTATGAGAGTGAGTAGGAGATAGGTCATTACCAATGGGAGAGATTATGAGAGTGAGTAGGAGATGAGTCATTTCCAATGGAAACATTGCCAAATGACATAGGAAATGTGAGAGAAGTGTGGTCTGTATCTAAAGTACAGTGAATAGAATCAAGCAAGGATTACCCTAGTTTTAATGGAGAAGTGCAAGGTGTACCGGAAATGAAGACTGTCAAATGGAACACACGCCGGCCATCGGCAGCCATAATATGATAATAACCATGGTAAAGATGTGGTGAGTGAATCGGTGGCAGAATGCTGTTAAGCATCAAGCCAAGCCTAGTCAATCCCTCATGTCTGCAAATAGTATCTAGACAAGTACAATCGACTGGTATATGATGCCAAAAGGAGTTATTGATCAATAGTGTGCATGTGAAAGGTGGTGGTGCAGATGTAGATTGTGTATGAGGAGATGAAACACTGTCTAAAGTGTTAACAAATCCCTGACATAACAATGGTAAATGGAGGCGGGTTGAATTTATATTCTCCCGGGACATCGACCATAAAGGTTTCTTTGAAGTAAGAGTCATCTATGTCAATAGGTGTAAATTTTAGTTAGCCTAATGCTTCATCAGTGAGGTCGACGGTGTCAACTTCATCATCAGAGTCCTCAGAAGCATTTGTGTGAGAATTATCATGTTGTATAGATTTATCGAGTATATTATTAAGAGTTATACTAGGTGGAGTAGGAGGTGTTCTGATAGGTGGAGTAGCTGTGCTTAGCAGAGTAGACACGGTAGGTGCAATAATTGTTGTAGTGTGAGTAGAAATGGATAGATCACTTGAAGTGATGGAGGAAGGTTGTGAAGCGCTAGATTGACCAATGTCATATGTATCAATACTACCATATGGATTAGGTTATGGAGGAGGAATAAGCATACTAGTAAAAGGGTTTATGCGACAGAATTTGAATGGTTCAGGATCCGTAGTAATAGTATGCTCATAACCATCATGAATTTTTTTAAATCATTGGCGAATATTATATGGGACCACTTACATAGCTTAAATCCAAGGTCTACCTATCAATAGATTGAATTGAAATGAGGTACATGGAAGTTGGTGAGAATGGTCTTAGGCTCGATCCGAATATGTAATGAAATAGTCCCTAAACATGTGCGAGTGGTAGAGTCATAACCTTGAATTAGAGTAGAATTCTTAGAAATTAGATTATCCTTAATGCCCAGTTATTTTAAAAGAGAATGAGGACATAGGTTGAAAACTGACCCATTATCAATAAGTAATCACTTGATGCAAGTGGTCCTAAAACTTTGCACACTGTTTTCTTCGTCATAGAATTTCCTATCTCATATATTTTTTTGTTGGGTAGACAATGGCTCCAAGCCATGTAGGCAGTTTATTCCATGGTCCATCACTATGTTAAGTTCTCACATGAACACATAGAGTATACTATATTTAGGGATCGTGACCCATTTTAATAATGTGTCCACGAAATTAACACTAGTCTTACTATCCCTTGCATTGATACTACAAATGAGCCGCAACCTATCAATGACCCACCTCATTTACCACCACTTAAAGGAGATATTTGTTTACTAGATGTTGTGCCTTCCCTCCCACCTGCTACTACTGCTATTATTCCATATCAGCCACCCATCCCATCCATGGACATTTCTTTCCTAGCTTCATCTTCATACTGGGAGCACATTCCATTCGATCCTACTTCACTCGAAACCATATGTACGCATGAGGTCTTATCCCACTTAGGTTTTTATTTCCGATATTCTCCCACTATACTACCACCCTAATTTATACCACGTGCTGGTCCATTTCACATTTTCCTATAGGATTTGTGTATTTCATCTTGATTTTTTTCTTATATGAACTCCTACTTCTACACCACTCACATTAGGATAGTCCTGGTTGAACTAAATAAGGGGCACCCCATATCCAGATCATACAAATGTAACCTTTCCTATGCCTTTTAGATGTACTATAATCTGTAATAGTTCTTTCCTAGGTTATACATAAAATATCACTCATTGGTACATCCATGGTTTCACAGTTCCTCCATTCACTAATGAGGAATATGCTACGGGCATGTATCATTTACGTCTTAATGGATCATAACATGATAAACATAATACTATATCTTATCAAGTTATTAATGCATATCCATTAAATTTTGATCCCGAATATGATGACCTCCTTGACGAGTTCACATAATCCCTTACACACTACCACGGGGGGATCACATCACACACTTTCCTCCCCCACCCTCATGTTTCTACATAGTTATCTAGTCTTACATCACACCTTTCATAGTTCTCATTTACTATCATATCCTATAGTTATATCATATCACATGTCATAGCATCATCGTTACCCGATGATGCACTCTTTTGTTTCAATTCACACTCAACTGTTGAGGGATTTACAATTACATTGAACCCCACACATTACACTATAGGAATTACACATTTTCTCATTTCACCAAATACATATCACACATTATAACTTCTACGCTTATCCTATGTCCTAGATTATAGTAGACCTCATGTACGCATTACATACATACTGGTATCTATGCACTTAGTCACATAATACATTGCACATGTCTATACATGTTTTGTATACTACGCTAGGTTACATTACATATGAGTTTAGCTTTACATTTAATCACTATATGTTACATTACTAGTCTACCTACAGCTATTACATTACATTTTACACGTTCCATATTACACATCCTACACATTTATCATTGCATTCAACATACCACACATTTACATACCATATTCATCACTTAGTCATCTATACTACTATGTTTTCTATGTATTGCACTCACCACCCTATGATGCACTTTTTTTCCTCATTCTATACTGGAATGATGAGGGTTTACTAATCAAATGGACCTTACACTCACCATGCGACATTTCCTCACATGACATTTGTAACCTAGTGACATACACTTTAGGATGAATTGTCACCTATTCTATCATTTTGTAGTTGTTACACCTTAGGTTACATCAATAATCCCTCCTTTTATCTTGTAGTGACATACACTTTAGGCTAAATCGTCACCTATTTTTATCAGCATATAGTGATATACGCTTAGTGTTATATCATCACTCATCCTTTCTTCTTATAGTGATATACGCTTAGGGATAAATCATAACTCATCCATTCAAAAAGTCATGATATATGCTTCAGCTATAGGGTTCATGCACATCTCTCCATATTTTTTATCTCATCACCACTACACATACACACTCATTGCAACACACTAGACATAACGAGCTCTACTCGATCATTTCCCAATGGTGCACTCTCATTTACGGTTCATTATTGAATGATGAGGAGGAAAAAAAACTGAAAAATAATTATATATGCTTCCATCTAATCAGGGGGCATGTAGATCCTATCATTCCATATTTTATTCCATGCCACTCATCCACATCATACTACATTTCCTTAGGGGCATTTACTCTTGTTTATTAGTGTTTTTCATGATCACTTTGCTACACATGTTATATTTATCTCTTATATGTCACTATCTCTATCATACACACATGCATGTTATTGAACTTGGTTAGTGTCATCACATATACATTAATGTACATGTGCCATGAATGCTCTCCTTTTATCCTTCCTATACCGGTTGCTAGGGGCATTCAAAATTGTCTCATCTAGGTGTTATTGTTTCATTTTGTACTTAGCATCTTATATTACTCTTCTCATACACACTTTTAAATAATGGTTATCACTCTAACATGTTAATTGGTGTTCCATGTGCAACAATTATTTTGTAGTATTATATGTCTCCATGAATCCTTGTTTGTTTGTTTGTACTTGACTGCCATTATTTTCCATTATATTTGGTATTTTCCCTTTTCTTATATGTACACTTATTTTATGTTTTTGGCCATGACAACCTTGCACATGTTTTGTGACATCATGAGTGACATCCCATGTTTGTAACACAATTTATGTGGTCTACTTGTTTGCTTGTGTGTTTACACTAATTTATTTGGTACTTATTACATTGTTTACATATTTTACACTTCTCTTATTACATGCATGTGTTTTTAGACTAACACATGTTTTGGCTAGCCATCTCCTTTTGTGTGCACCTTTGTTTTTACCAAGTTCTTTTCCTTTCCCCTTTGAAGGTAGAGTTACATAGGTCATAGTGCAGCAGGTCATCTTCTGGGGTCACATTCTCATTTCAAAGACATGTCACATGCACCCCCAAAGATGGGGACATCATTTAAGGGTTTCTACATTCTAACACAATGCATTTACACCAATTCAGTACAATGCACTTTCCACCCTTGGCATTGTGGGTTTACATACAATGAGTGAGTTTAGAATAGTCTATAAACTCCATAGACAATGACCTTAATAGGACATGGTGTTTTTTGGCATTTCTGGGAGGAAGTTACAAGATTAGGGGTTATAAGGGGTGTGCCTCTCTACACTACTTCAACCACTTGGTTTCAGATCACCCAAAAAACCAAGATGCTAAAGAGATCTCTTCACACATTTCAGAAGAAGTAGTTAGAGTTAGAGGATATGCAACATCTCCTCCCTAAACTTCTTTAACCAGGGTGGTGTGAGCTCTCCCAAAAAACTCAGGACAATACAAGCTATCCTTCTACACCCTTTTCTCTTTACATGGATCATGTGTGCATGTTACATTTACTTTTTCTGCAGTGTATTTTACACTTGCATATTTTACATAACTTATTTTAAATCTACAAACATACATATTTGACTACTTGATCATTTTCTCCTTGTAGGTCTAGCTGTATGACAAACAAGGAGTCAAATTGGGGACAACAACAACAACGATGGATACAATGCAATGAAAAAAAACAATGATAACACTTTTCTTTACTAGCTATGTAGGTACACTACACGCTATAAGAGCTACACACGTGTTTCACCCTATCTTCACTCTCATCAATTTTTATGCACATTTTTCATCTTTAGAATCCATTCTCCTCCAATTTTTATTTTTTCCATTCAATGCTTGAGTCTAGTCCATCACCAAGTCTCTACTACAATATACATGGATATTAGGTACACACTTCTATCCAGTTTATATTCCCAAGTTTTCCACTCACAAGCATAAATTGGGGAAAAATGTAGTCACAAAATCATGCACATTAGACATTATTTAGCCAATTTTCGTACTACTATTTAGAAGGTTCTTGAGTGAAGAAAGTAGTAATTGATCCAATTTTTTTGACATCTTATTTTTATTTTATTTATTCATTTCTACACATTTCTCGATACATTCCTAGTCTGTTTTAGGAATTTTCTATCATTTTATCCTAAACTGGGGCTCTCAGGTCTGTTCTGGGGTGCCCCAATCCTTGTTCTAATTTCCTACCTCTTTTTGGGGTCTTTTTAGAAATTTTTTATTCTTATCATTTTCCTAGTTGGCCATGTTGGGGTTAACTAAGAAATTAGAGAAAGATAACCCTATAAATATAAAGTATGAGACCATAATGAGGGTCCTAGCATCACATACTACTATCAGTCCATCTCAAGTTTCATCCATTGCATTACTTACATCCACAGAGAGTCATGCATCAAGATTAGGAGATTTGCATCAACACACATAACATAGGGGGAGGTATTCTATTCTATTCCATGCACACATGTTATTACATTTTCTATAGTTATTATTCATCACTTCTTCACAAAGTACGACTCACAAAATAACACCTAGGGAACAAAATGTACACACACACACACACACCAGAACTACATTTTGGTCTAAAATGTAGTGTATCACTCACTTTAGTAAGCCCACTATTGTGGAATCTAAGGTTAGTCTAACCCATTCATTTTTCATGTTTGTTTTTAGGGTTTTTGATACTTCTTTTTCTTTTATAGGTCATTCCTTCATCCTATATTATTTACTACATCTGGCGTGGATCGGAAGATTCAATGTGACAGATAGGGAACACTTCAAGGTATCTTGTGACAGTGAAGGAACCAAATTATGAGCTTTTACAGAGACCAAGGTGCCTATTCTACAGACCATGGCACCCTAGGGTGCCCCAATACCTTCCTGGGTGCTCCATCCTCCTTAGACCTTCTAGATCCAACCTTTACAGGACTTCTGAGTGATCGTTCCTTCTCTTGAAATCTACAGTTAGAACTGCAACAACTTGTAACAATCATTTGGAATTAGCTAAGTCCTTTCCTTTTACATCTCTGTATACTTAGTGTTTTATTTCATTTAGCATAATTATTTAAAGTTATTCCATTTTGTTTTAGCGTATTTTACAACATTTTAGTCCTCCTATATTAGATTAACTATCTTAGAATACAATAGTTTATCCTACTTTTAGTTGATCACTGGGGCACCTAAAAAGGGATAGTGGCATTCGGGGGCACCCCAGTATGAGATTTGGGTGCCCTGGTTTGTAGAAATGGAGGAAACCTCCTATGGAGTGTCACTAGATGTTCGCATTTGTTCACTTCCTGTCACGTGAATGTCACTGTGTGATCACCGAAAGAACTAGTAAACATGCAATGGAAGAATCACATGCGAAACCCTAAAAAAATAAAGATGCATATTAAGGGGTTAGACTGTCCTCAACTGCCAAATGGATGGACTTATCAATGGGTGTTGTACTACATCTCAGACCCAATGTAGTTCTAGGTGTGTGTGTGTGTGTGTGTGTGTGTGTGTGTGGGTGCGTGCGTGTGTAATCTTTCCCTAGGTTTCTCTTGTGTCAGTCGCACTTTGTGAAGTAGCGAGAAAATAACTAGATGTAGAATGTAGTAAATGTGTGCATGGAAATAATAAAATCCCCTCCTATGAATTTTGATGTAGATGAACCAAAATTGTGTGCCTTATGATGGAGCTATATGGTTGCAAATATAACTTTAGATGCCTTTGATGAATGCAAATCTAGATGGTGATTGTATATGCTTAGTGCTTGGTCCCTTATTATGATCACATAACTTAATATTTATATGATTCCTTCGCTTAAATTTTGTAATTAACCCCAAAAAGGTCGACTACAAAAAAGATAAGATGCTCAAATGGCTAGAAAAGACCCAAAAAGTGAGAGTAAAGTGTAAAGAGGACATGGGCTCCCAGAGGGGATAATGGAACCTAACACTGGCATCCTGGCTGGGTGCTCTAGTCCAAAAAAGGTAAAATTGAAGTATGAAAAGATAGATTGGGCCAATAAAGATGCAAGAAAAAAATTAACAATATAAAGCAACAAAAGATGGCCAAAGACATGAGTTAATTATTACTTTTCATACTTAGGAACCATGAAAATAGTAGTATGTGATTGAGGCTAGATAATTACCCAAAGTGCATGATTTTGTATCTACACATACTATACCTTGCTCCATGTCCTGCATGTGGAAAGCATTACCTATTGAGCTCTTCCCTCGTGTAATCCTCCCTTATCTCAACCCTGCAACAATCTGCTTCCCGTCGAGCTTTGCCATTACAATGGCTACCTTGAGCCTAACACTGCCTTCCCCTGAGCTTGACCACATGTCAAGCCTCCACCAAGCTAACCTACTCCTTTTTACTTGGTCTCATTTTAAACTGATTGCCTGCCCTTTGTAATTTTTAAACCTAGTTTAATTTTTATCAAGTGGTGGTATTTTTTAAAAGGAAGGATTAATTTAAAGGTTAATATTATTAGTTCCTTATTTAAATTAAGGTCTATTAATTAGTTAGGATGTGGTTAATTAATTAGGAGGTTTAATTAATTTATTTAGGAGGATTTTATTAAATAATTAGTGGTTTAGGGTGTTATGTAGGTTAGAGGGGGTGAAAAAATGCAAACCCTAGGTGAATCCCACAAAAATTCAAACTTTTCTCTGCCTAAAGGGACCGTTGAGCAGGAGTCATTTTTAGTGCCTAAGTTAGAGGAGGTCACCTCTAGCATGAATAGGATACCTCTCAGCCTCTGCAGTGGTGAGGAATGGATCGGCCCTGACGCGAATGCTCTAGAAAAGGATGGGGTGTCTACTTTAGTTAGGTCTTTCGGCCCTGGGGCAGTCGTTAAACTTTTGGTCTTGTAATTAGGGTTTTCAGTGGTTAAAAACTTGCTTGAGGAAAATGATCCATTAAAAGGGTTCTCTACTTCCAAACCATTGGAGAAGGAGACCCCCTCTTCAACTGGCGGTATGGGGATGCATGGTCCGTGCCCCCCAAAAGATTTCAAGGTGGGTGGGATTGAATTTAAACTTTCCAAGGATTCGGTTATAGTCGATCTGCCACATGAGAGGAAAAAAGGATTTTGTTGATATCCATGAAAAGAGAGCAATTTGTTGTAAATTTGTTAGTGCCAAGTTCTCCAGAAGAAAAATTAGGAATTGGCTATACTGGTTCTGGGGTAGGGAAGGGAATCTCAAGATCCTCTTTTTGTGGAACAGTTTCTTTCAAGTCCTGTTTCACTCTGTGTCCTCGGTGGAAAATGTTTTTAAGGGTGGTCCCTGGTTCTTAAAATCCTCTAGTTTATACATGAGACCTTGGTCCTTTGGTTTTGATCCAAGGATGGAAATTATTCACAGAGCTTTACTCTGGTTAAATTTCCTGAAACTCCCCGCGGAGTTCCAGAACTCTGCCTCTCTTAAATCTATAGCCAGATCACTCGGCTCTTGGGTGCCTATTTCCAACTCGTCTCTTCTTAAATGGAGAAACTCTTCGGCGCACATATGTGTGAATATGGAATTATCTTCCCCCTTGCCAAGTTCCATCTTGCTTCCTTCCCATAAGGGCTTTAGATTGTCTGAAATAATCTATGAGGGGCTAAGTATCAAGTACTTTTCTTACGGGGCATTAGTGCATATGAAGAAGGATTGTCAGGATCCTGGTCAAAAGGTTGGATCCCTCTCTTCCCCTCATTCTGATGGTTCGAATTTGGATTTGATCAAATCTTCTATCCCTTCCCTTTTTGAATCTCTAGCTGTTGATGATGGTTCGAAGGGTTTGGCTATCCCCCTTTTTCCCCTTGTTGGTTTTCTGGATAACTTAATTCCTCACTCGTTACTAAGGGAAACAAAGGATGTTCATAGAGATTCATGTGCTCTTATTTCCTTAATTAAGGAAGGTATTGTGTATGGGAAAGCTTCCTCTATGAAAACTCTTAGTGGGTGGATTTCGAACAACCTCTCACGGGATGTGGAATTTCCCATCTCCAAAGCCGAGACATTGGAAGAGGGAGAGATTACCCTGAAAGTTTTAGTTCCCGGCTTGGCCCCTTCTAAATTATCTCCATGCTAAGATGGTATGGGGGTTGTTATTCTTTACTCCATAGGTAAAATGGGGAGAAAATCAAAGTAGGAATTGGCCCAATTAGAGGTCAATGTAGGGAAGCAAAAAACCCTGAATTTTGATCTTGCTGATTCTGAGAAGGTGAAAACCCTTCCCTGTGTACAATGAAGGTCTTCTCCTGGAATGTCAGAGGGCTTAATTCATCTAACAAACAACACTTGCTTAAGCGTTATATCCTCTCCTCGGAGGCTTGTCTGGTTATTCTTCAAGAAACTAAGTTACGTGCTGCTGAAGCCGAATGCCTTTGGAATAAGTCTTTTAGAGGTTGGAAAGGGGTCTTTTCAGATTCGTTGGGTGCCTCTGGGGGGCTCAGGATTTTCTGGAAGGAAGGCATTGTAATGGTGGAATTGCAAGCCCAATCTCTCAGCTGGAAATCTGTTAAAGTAACTTTCCAATGCTCTCAGCTTAATTTTCTTTTATTTATTATCTATGCCCCTCCTAACATTATGGGTAAAAAAAATATTTGGGGGGAATTTCTACAAGCAGTCTCTGCTATGAATGATCAGTTGTTCATTCTTGGTGGGGACTTCAATGCCATTTTAGATTACAGGGATAAGAAAGGGGGGGATATCTAGAAACCTTCAATCCCAAAAATATTTCTGCTCTTTTATTAGAGAAGGTACCCTTGTGGATATTGAACCTAAGCAGGGCTGCTTTACTTGGAGAAATAAGTGTAAGCGATTTAGTAATATAGCGGAAAGGCTAGATAGATTTCTAGCCAGCCCCAACTAGAATTTAAATGACATAGTACTGGAATGTTTGGTTCTGCCTTGGTCTGGGTCGGATCATTTCCTGATATCCCTGTCTGTTGATCTCGATGTTTCCCCTCCTCGATCCTTGTTCAAATTTGAGCTAATGTGGATGAGGGACACCTCTCTTGAGGGCTAGATTGACCTCTAGTTAAATTATTATAAAATTAAGGGTTCCAAGATGTTTGTGTTGGCTCAAAAATTGAAAAGATTAAAAAAGGACTTGCAGGACTGGAATGTCAAACATTTCAAAAACATTTTTTAGGAAAAGGCTAGAGTTGAAGCTGAATTGAATGTCCTTAATTTAAAAATTTTCAGTGATGGGATGTTCCAGGAAGATTATGCCGTGAAAAATCTCTCTTAAGTGAGTTAGGTGAACTGCTTCTTAGGGAGGAAATTTATTATAAGCAAAAATCTAGGGAACTCTAGCTGAAGGACGGTGATCAAAATACTAAATTCTTTCATGCCTCTGTAAAAGCAAAAAGGAATTCTAATTTCATTTCAGAAATCAAAAACAGTGAGGGGGTCAGTTTGGTGGATCAGCAGGACATCATATCTGAAGGGATTATTTTCTTCTCGTCCTTATTAGCCGGGGATGTTGCCTCCTTCAAGGCCAAAAAAGCCTCCCTTCTAGATGCTATTCCCACTCTCATCTCTGAAAATCAAAACTCTGCACTTTTGAAGCCTTTATCCTTTCTAGAAGTTGGGAATGTGGTATTCTCCATGGAGAAGAATAAATCCCCTGCCCTTGATGGCTTTCCTGTAGATTTTTTTCAAAACTTCTGGGGTATTGTGGGTTATGATGTATGGGTGGCTATGGAGGCCTCTTAGAGGTCCCACTTGGTGCTCGGAATGCTAAATAACACCTTCATCTGCCTTTTCCCTAAAATGCTTCAACCCTCCTCCTTCGGGGATTTCAGGCCTATTTCCCTTTGTAACACATCCTACAAAATCATCTCTAAAGCCATTGCCCTTTGGTTGAAATCTAATTTGGATCCCCTTATCTCTCTTGAGAAAATTGGCTTCATGCTTGGTCATTCTATTCTAGATGGTGTCATCTTGTCTCATGAGATGGTTCACTCTCTTTCTTCTTCTAAAACCCCTGGTATGATGCTAAAATTAGACATCAATAAAGCTTATGATAAGCTTAATTGGAGGTTTCTCATCAGGGTCCTTCTGAAGTTTGGCTTCTCCAAGCGTTTTTGTGAATGGATCTTCAGTTGCATCTCCGGCCCCCTCTTTCTCCGTTCTTATTAATGAGAATGTTGAAGGCTTCTTTTGGAAGTAATCGTGGCACTAGGCAAGGGGATCCCCTGTCCTCTTTCTTATATATTCTGGTGGCTGAAGCCCTTGGCAGGTCCATCAAACATAAATTCGGGGAAGGTAAGATTTTTGGTTTAAAGATTGCGGATGGTATTCCTCCTCTCACTCATCAGCAATTCGCTAACGAACACCTTTCTGTTCAGAAAGGGCCTTCATCCAGAGAGGCTAAGGAGTTAAAGGATTCTCTGGGAATATACTCTCGAGGCGGCTGTGCAAGATGTAAGTGTGGCTAAATCCTGCATTTTTTTCTTCAATGTTACCTTGCAAACTAGAAGCAAGAATCTTAAATATTTTCAATTTCAAAAAAGGGCTCTTGCCTATCAAGTATCTCAATATTCCTTTGTTTAAAGGTGCAGGCAAGAACTCCCTATGGACTGATCTTCTCAGTTCTCTAATTGTTAAACTAAATGCTTGGAAAGGTAAATGGCTCTCCCTTGCTGGGAGACTCTTGTTGGTAAAATCAGTCCTTGGAGTTGCCCCTCTATATCTCCTTTCGGTCCTTAAAATCCCTAAGGGTATTCTTGGTAAGATTAAGGGCATTTTAAGTGAAAATTCCTGTGGCAAGGTTTATCCGAGGAAAAGAAGCTCCCCCTGATTAGTTGGGATACACTTGCTAAGCCTAAAGAGCTTGGTGGTGGCGGGGTGTTCTAAATTTGGGTCTGCAAAATGTGGCCCTTGGAGCTAAATTGGTCTGGAAGCGTATCTCCAACCCCAACTAGTCTTCTCAACATGGTCTTCGAAAAGAAATAGTTGGGTGCCTCCCTTCTCTGAGTCCATCCTCCGGGTGGCAAAGCCCCCCCAAAGGCTCACATATATGAAATTTCATGATTGAATGTAGATCTATGTTTGTTTTTTATGCGGACTGGAAAGTGGGCAATGGAAAGAAAGCTCTCTTCTGGGATGATCCATGGAATGGATATCCTGCCCTTGGAGACTCGCCTACTTTCTCAGATATTAAGAGGAGATTGCTTGTTGATTGGGGCCCTTTTGTGTCCAATTATGGGGAACTGAATCGATTCCCTCCCCTCCATGTTACAATGGAAAAAAGTGGACCATCTGAACCTCTCTCCTGATTTAGAAGCTAATTTTTTATCTGTTTTGCAGGAAAGGAAAAATTTGATCTCAAATAAGCAGGATGAAACTGTTTGGACTGCATCTCCCTCAAGATCCTATTCCCCTCATCTTGGGTATATTCTGCTTCATGAGGATATTGCCCCTAAAAAACCAGTGTGGAAAGATTGCTGGAAATCCCATTGCCCCCCTAAAGCTGGTCTTTTTTCCTAGATGGCCTTTAAGGGCAAGATATTAACTCAAGAAAGAAGGAAAAAAATTGTTTTTCAAGGTCCCACTAGATGCCTCCTATGTGAAAAGGATGTGGAAGACAGGGATCATTTTACTGCTACATTGCTCCTTTGTAATTGAATGTTTGAATTGGTTATGCGCCAAGCTAAATCTTCTGTGGGTCCGACCTAAATCCCTCACAGATGCTATCCTAGCCTGGCCTATTAATTCTCACTCGGGGGCCCTTTCTTCTATTTCGCTTTGTAGTTTGGTTCTTCTGTTGTGGCACCTTTGGTGGGAGAGAAACAAAAGGCTTTTTAGGGAGGAATATGGTTTGGTAAATTCGGTTCTCCTACGGTTGGAAAGATCTATCTCAGAAGTTGTCTCTACTAATTGGTCGCGGTCCTTTCGCTTTTACTTCCCATGACAGACTATTGGAAAGAAGTTGGCCGTTGATAATCAAGCCTATGGATGGTGCTATGAAGTCTAAAGTGTCTTCCTCCCTAGCTAGAAGAAACACTATTTGGGCGCCCCCTTCCTGTGGTTTTTTAAAATTAAACTTTGATGGGGCTTCCAGGGGCAATCTGGGGGTCTTAGGTGTTGGATGTGTCATTCGTAACTCTTTTGATAAGTTGGTTATGGATGCTTCCTACAAACTCAATGTGCGGTTACATGTAATGCTGCTAAGGTGCAAGCCCTTAGTTTGGGCTTACTTCTCGCTGCCTCCCTTACAATTGAAAATATGGAAATTGAAGGGGACTCCTCGATAATTATTAATGCCATCAATTAAAAAAAGAGCCTTGTCATGTAAGTTGGTTATTGATGTTCAGAAGATTCTATGGTTGTCTAAATTCAAAAATTGGAGTATCATGCACATCTACCGAGAAGGTAATTAGTGTGCCGATAGGTTAGCAAATAAAGGTATCGATCAGGCATGTGAGGAAAGGGTGGAAAATAATTGCTCAGCATGGGAGGGATTTCATTTGATTGCCGCGAGGGACTCTTCCCATCATGATTTCGACGATAGCTTCCCCAGAGATTTTTTAAGACTGTTTGGGTGGTAGTTTTACACATCTCCCTTCTTTTTTTCTATGTGAAATGGCACCCCCTCGAGCTCCTGTGCTGGCTCTTTCTTGTGATGTGAGGGAAATGGCTTTTAGAAACATGGTTACTGATGACAGACTGAGGAAGAGTTTCCTCATCTCGTGTGCAGAGGACCTGGAGGTGATCTAATCGGTCTTGGGGCAGGATTTTCTAAATTTGGAGGGATGGCCAAGGGTAAACAGTGGCATTGCCTCCCTTTTTGTGGAAAACCTGCTGGTTCTACATATCTCAAAGGAAAATGTGGTTAATGTCATGACCCACTAGTTATGCCCAACCTTCTATAGAAACCTCGCTTCGGAGGTGGCTAATTTAAACATGGTTTCATGGTCTACTCAGGATGTCTCCCCGGGCTTGTCCTCTGGTGCTGCCTCGGCCTCCCTAAATCTAAGCACCGTTTCAATGTGGTGATGGAATTTTCTAAGACCCTCTCTTCATATGCCAAGGAAAAAAATTTGGGCCATATTCGTATACAACTACCTAATATAAAAGCTCTGGGGGCTCCATTGGTTCCTGTTCCATCTTGGTGGGATGAGCTACGTTCCTCGACGGGTGATGCCTTTGGATACCTCTGGCATGGCTAGATCAATGCTTGATCGGTTGAAGAAGGGTCTGTCGGCATGCCCGAGCTGGTAGTGGATGTGCCCGACTTGGGTTTTAATCTGTCTATCTTATAAGCCCGTAAGCATAATTCGGGACTATGTATAGGTATAGAATAAAATGTAGTTTTTGCCAGTATGCCACCTGGGTTTTTTTGTGGTTTCTGTATGGACTTATCTGACGCTATGCCTCCTTCTATAAATAGGGAATGGGTCCCTTCAACCCGCCTTAAATATAAAATAAAATAAAATAAAAAAATTATTGGTTTAAATTAATCATTTTTTCACTTTTTTAACCCTTTAATTTTTAAAAGTAAATTAATTGGGAAAATTAAAAGTGTAAAAACTAGTGTTATAAGAATTTTTTGCTTCTAATCGTTTATGGAGTGTATAACACTCTTTAAATATTTTTTCCACATTTATGGAGCTTTTCTTACGTCATGGAGGTCCTTTGGACTCGTTTTGATTGTTTCTCTTTGCACTATATCACCCTTTTTATTACTTGTGGACTAGTGAGCACGTCTGCCACAATCGTGTGAGAAGGGGTTTTTTGCTATAATGTGAGATGCTATTTCTCACATAGGATTGTGTTTTAATCCCTTATTCTTATTTTAACATCGTTTTGTGCTTATTTATGGTGTCGTACTATCACGATCACCAAAAATTGGTTGTGGTCTTCACACTTGCACGCTAGTATGATGATTGTAAGGTGAGTGACCGACTGTTTCACGATGAACATTCACACATGATTGTAATTAACTCACTAAACTATAAAATTCCATAAATAGGGGTGATAATATTGTTTTGGAGTGGTTGTGTTTCTTTTTCTTTCCTTATGCTTTCTTTTTTTTCTCTCTCTTCCCAATGGATGCTCTTTGAGTACCTTTGCTCATGCCATTCAATTTTTTTGAATGGAGATTGAAAATGGTAATGAAAATAAGGGGTAAAGGGTTCTTTCACATCACCATGGGAATAGATACTGAAATTGATGATGATCCAAAAAAATCTAAGTGGATGAACCAATGTGATGAATCTTTAGGTCTTTTTTGTACATTTGTTTCTCCTGAATTTCTCTTCCACATCAAGTCTTCTAAAACACTTGATGAATCCTAGAAAACTTTAAACAAAAGATTCAAGTAACAAAATGATATGAGAGCACATGATTTGGAAAATTAACTACTTGATTAAATCCTAATGAATTTGAAAACCTATAGGACTTCTTCTCAAATTTTGTCCACACTAGATTACTTTTAAAGGAATATAAAGTGGAGAAGAAATATTCCTAGTTCATATTGTTGATTCTTTCTAAGTTAGGTCCTAAAGAATCCATCTTCGTTTTGAATTTCCATGCCACAAAAACTGATCAGGGAAGTACTTGGAAAATGCCCTCATTTGAAATTTTTTTGTCCCAACTAATTTAAGAACATGACAAACTCATTTAAATGGGTACTCTCAAATCCAAGTCACATGCTCTTATAGAAAATAATGGTAAGGGAAAGAAAACTAAAAAGAAAAAAGAGAAAAAGACCAATTGAATAATGAAACCAAGACCAACCAAGCCCAAACCAAACCTAACATGAACACTTCTACTTATGAGCCCAAAGTAAAGAAGGAAAAGTGTAAGTGTTCCTAATGCAAGAAGACTAGCCATGAAGAGAAAAAGTGTATGAGAAAACAAATCAATCGCTTATATCATCTACTTGAGAAAAATAAAATAAGTGTTCCTTTATTAAAAAAATGCTCCGAAGGCCAAGTCTTTCAAAGAAAAGGAGTCCAAATATGAGAAGAAGAAAGGAAAGGCCCTTGTAGCAAGAGAACTCCTTCATTGACATGAATTATTGATTCCAGTGCCTTGCACCACATGGCCTCTTCACATGTTGAGTTTTCCAACATCGAGCCATGTGACATGTCCCAAATCATGTTGGGTGATGATACTACCATGTCAGTTTTTGATAGTTGATCAACAAAGGTGGATAGTGGATAATTTAACCAAGTGTTGAGTGTTCCTAATCTCTCTACCAATCTCCTATAGATTTACCAAATCACTCACCTTGGTGAAGGAATGTGAGTGGTATTTGGTCCTAACTTGATGATTATTCATGAGCTTCACTTTGACTCCACTATGGCTGAGGGAAAGGTGGATCACCATTTACGATTGCACACCTTCTCGCACTTTACTTTTATTTAAATGCCCACTTCCTTACTCATAAATATGAGGTTAGTAAGCTATGACATGAACATTTTGGCCATCTTAACTATTGTTACCTTTAATAATTAAGCCAGAAACAAAATTTTCAATGGGTTCACCACATAAAATTTTCTTAGGGTCTTTGTGAGGGTTTCTCCCTTGAGAAGCATCCTGAAGAAAGTTTTGGTAAAGGAAAACCCTGGAGACCTACTCATCTTTTGAATCTTGTTCACAGTGACATTTCTGGCCCACTCCAATCTCCTTCATTTACTAGAGCTCTTTATCTACTTCCCTTCATTGATGAATTTTCATGTTACACTTGGGTGTATTTTAATTAAGAAAAAGTTTGAAGTTTTTGATAACTTTTGAGACTTTAAGACTCTTGCTGAGAAATAAAATGAAAGGTCTATTAAGGTTCTTTGAATAGAAAATTGAGGTGAATATGTGAGAAATAGGTTTGAATATTTTTATACCTCTGAAGGGATTACTGTGTAGTGTGCAGTTGCTTACAATGCTTCACAAAATGGAGTTTTGGAAAGAAAGAACCAAATGCTTAAGGATATGGCCACTTATATGGCTCCCTTAAAATTCCTTCCTTTGTAAAATGGGGATTGTTGATGCTCAATCTAGTCCCTTGGATTGAGATAGTATTTTTCCTTGACTTTCCATAAATGTAACTAATATGTGTGCTTCATATTGTTCTCCGTGCTTCGAAGATCAATCTGAGTAAGATAAAATTATTGATTTGTAATGATTTTTGTGCCATGTTAAAATAAAATGAAAGGATTCAACATAACTGTTTGATGGATGGGTTGATCGAGGATTAAAAGCTTCGAACTTACGGGGTGATCGAGATACATTTACATCTTTCACAGAACCTGTAATCAATGATGAATGATTCATTTGCTCTGGAAATACAAAGCTTTGAAGGACCAAAATCATGCAACCCGACCACGAAGTATAAAGGTACATGATTGAATAACTCAGTTAAAATGGACTTAGCCATTTTTAAGGGAAAAAACATTCATACAACTATAAAATTCCACCTCTCAAAAGCACCGACTGTTGTCATTCAAAAACCCATGGGAGACTAAGGATAATTAATTAGTAGGTTATGTTTTAAAATCCATTTGATGTGCATTTGATTGTCAATTTCGACACCAAAAATAAAAAGGGCCATGCGGCAGAAGATCAATGGTCAAAGACAGGACACATGTTGGAATTCCGGAAGTCTCCAAGCCATTTGAATTTTGTGGACCTCAAGTCCACGCAATAAACTAAGATCAATAAAAATATCGGGTCAAGGTGGTCAAGTTGGTCAAGGTAGGATACGTCATGGCATTCTATGAAGTAAAAATTTTTAAGTCAGCCCAAGATAGAAATTGTAACACAAAGACATAACTAATGAAAGGTGAACACATGTCATACATGGATCTTTTCTATTGGTTTTTGTTTCGAGGCAATCAGAAGGGGATATCAAATAGATTGACATGTGAAGTAGCATGGAGCTTCCCTATTGGCTTATGCTTCACAGAGGTCAGTTAAGGTTTTTAACAAGTCTGACACGGTCTGGCATTTGGGAGGAGAGTTGAGCTTCCTCATTGGCTAGAACTTTGCACTTTGTTAGAAGAGGTAAAAGAAAGACATATATTTATGAGGAGTGTGGAGATTTCTCATTTAATCATGCTTCACAAGGCCTAAGAATATTTTGACAAGGTGAAGGAGCGTGGTGTTGTCTTATTGGCTCATTTTTCATTAAGGAACAAACCTAGTCACAAGGTCAAAGGAATGCATAAAATTAAAAGTAAGCAAAGCCCGACCCCACGACCCAATGAAAGGAAAACACATGGAAAAGGAAAAGTAAAGAACATGTAGGCAAAGGTAATCTATGAGGCTAATCAAAGGTTGACACATGTCATTCTCCTAATTCATTCGGGCACACAAAACTTTAGAAGGCCATATATTTCAATTCCTTGCTCCAAATTTTGCACAATTTATATTGTTGGAAAGGTCTCTTCAAGCCCTTCACTTTGGCATCATCATATTCATAAATTTATGGTAGTTGGTGGGAGAAAAATAATAAAATTTCCTTAACATTCAAGATTCAATTCTAATATTGTTCAACCACCCGTTTTAATGAATTATGGTGCCTATTTCTTCTCCAACAAGCAAGACAACAAAAATGAATGACCTTGGCCGCTGTCCCATGCTCTTTTTTTATAATTTTAATGCATATTCTTGGTGGTTGAAGAGGAAAATCATATTTTTCTATATTTTTTTTTCTCTCTCTCTCTCTCTCTCTCTCTCATCTTCTATATAATGTAAAAGTCTTTCATTTTGAGCGAGAGGCGAAACAAGGGTAGTTGTAGAATTTTGTTGATCAAGTTCAATTTTAAGTTCTAGTTTCTAGTTTTTTTTGTAAAACATTTTGTATGTATCTAGTTCTGTGAGGAAGAGCTAAGGTGGTTACATTGTATAGCCATTAGTAGATTTTGAAGGCATTTGTTTACGTATCTTTGCCAAAACTTACATGAATAGTTTCTCTTTGTTTTGATAAAATTATACCTTCCTGTTTTTTATGTTTTGAAAGAATTAATGAGGTAATAAAGTTTCTGTTACAATCTTATACTGGTTTTACTTTGTTGATTATGCAAGGGTCCTTCTTCAAGTTGTTGCATTCTTCTAGTCATTGTGAGAATATTGTATAATAATGTATACTTTACAATAGTTTAGTTTGGTTATAAAATCATAAAGGAAACACCACTTTTGAAGGGCTATTGTTATCCCTTAAGGGTCTTTTGGGTGTATGAAACGAATTGAGAAAGTGTTTTATCTCAAATCTAACCCCATGCTTTGTAGTTAGGATTATAAAGACTATTGATAACATTTTTGTAAATTGGGTATCAATGAATGCAAATGTTATTTCACAAAATATGTTAAATTGATTGTTATTTTCAAGCATCATTGTTACAAATGGATTCTTTCCATGGGAACATTAAAATACCAAAGGCATGAAAGAAATTACCCACCTTCAAATATCAATTAAAAACATCTAGTTATCTTCATACCTACTAAACATATCATACCTACATACCATTTATATGCTTATTCTGCAAAGGTGTGTTTGAGAGTTATTTATTACAAATATGATTTTCTGAGAATCCAACCAAGTATGTGATCCAATATAATTTAAAACACCCTTGGTTGACACTATTTCATAAATTTAATATCTGAAATTGTCCATTATCTGTCTGTTTTGATCTATATTTCATGTGTCAAGTGCATACAATAATCAAGTGACAACTGTTTTGAGTGAATATTGTATATGTTTCCACACTTGCTTCAAATTAAGTTTCACCAATCATAAAGGAAACCAAGCGAGGAAATATTTTCATTTATTTAGATCCTCTAACTAGGTCCTCTCACCTTGGTCTAGGTAGAGTCAAAAGTAGCAGGGCTAAGCCATCCCCTTTGTTAAGGTGTCTCTCGATCACCTCCTAGATTTTATTTAGTAAGATTTCATTATTCATCACTCCCTCAAAGCCAACCCACTTTGGTTAGTTGCTCATTTCCTTGGGGTGTGATTTTGTGAGTCAACACCCAAGTGGCACCATTGCCAGGTATTTCTTGATATAAGTTGATCAGTAATTTAGCTTTGAGAGAGAAAATTGCTTATCAATACATGAGTGACACCGTTTTCAGGGATTTCTTGATTTAAGTTGATCAGTAGTTTGGATTTCGGAGTGTGAATTTCTCGTAAACATATGATTTGTAATATTGCTAGGGATTTCTTATCCATAATCTTGCAAAAGGTTCCATCTATTTCTATAATTCAATATTCTAGTGGTGACTCCCTAAAGTAAATCTAGGATAGAATGGTTTCATCCAATTATAATTACTTTTTTGCTTTCTATTTTACAAAACTGGAAGGATTATAGTCTTCTTCCAAATCTGATTCCATGAAGAATTTGCTTCATGAGTTAGAGTCTATTTGGAAAAGGAATTATCTATGGAAGCTTATAATTGATCAGAGTCCACAGAGTAGTTACAGTCAAGTTAATAAGTTTGATATTCTACTAGTCGAGGACTAATGCAACACATCTAACAATTCTAAAGCATTTGGTCCAGATCATCATTTACACTCCTTGTACAAACAAGCTCATGTTTCTAAGAAATTAAAGGTAAACGTAATCTTATTCTTTTATTTACGAAGGAGAAACATGGATTTGGTTTATATTCTACTCCTTCAAGAGTCTTTCTTCATGTTGTTCAAAATCTGTTAGATCAACAATCTCTTGTTCAACATTGGTTACACAATCCTCCACCTATAATTTCAGTACAAAATAGCATGGTTGACCCCCCTCCCAAAGAACCTTTTAGGGTTAACACATATAGACCTATTGATTTTAATGACATGGAAGGTTATCAAAATGAGGTCCCCAATGAGATTATAATGAGGTTTCCTAAGTTTCAAGGAAATAATGCTATAAGTGGTGATCATGATTTAAATTTATTTCAAAATCTGATGGATGATTATGAGGTTGAGTTTGATAATGTATATATGAATTTTTTTGTACACACTCTAGAAGAATAAGATCATGAATAGTTCAAATCCTTGCCTGATGGATCAATCGATTCATGGCAGGAGATGAAAAATGCGTCCAGGTTTTTCATATAGTGATAGAACCGATCCAAGGTTTCCATTGTATGAGTTTGAGAATATTAAAATGAATCCTAATGAGTGTGCCCAAGACTTCAATACCATATTCAATAAAACCTTGACAAGGTTTCCCAATAATATAAGGCCCAGTGATGAGTCTTGTCTTATTAAGTACTCAAATGCATTGGATAAGCAAACAACATACTACTTGAGAGACAAATATCCTCAGACCCTGAGACAAGATTTTACCATGGCTATCTAAATTGAGAATAATATTAAAGCTGCTAGGAAGCCACCAAAAAGGGAGGGTGTGAAGTTGGTTAACCAAGAGAAGCCTTAGACTAGCAAGACAATTGACCTTGAAGAAGTTGTCTAAACTTTGGCAGGGGCAGTTAAGGAAATTCCTTATAAATTAGCATGGGCTAAAAAGGGATTGTCTCCCAATCTTCAAAATCAAAATTAGAAAATTAGACAAAATATATTTGGGAATCATCCCAAAGAAGAGCATTGGGCTGAGGATATAGGAAAGGACCTATGGGTCACACTAGTAAGCAACAAAATTTTATAGATAAAAAATCATTTCCTGACCCTTTAGTGGGAAGAGTAGATGCTATTGAGGAAGAACATGCCATTGGTTGGTGTGACAAATTCTTATTTCCCCATGTGCCCTGTGATCCACCTGAAGATAATGAGAGTGAAGAAACTGATTTTGGTGATGTGTGCATGATGGAATGCCAACTAGAATGTGAGCATGATGTATCTTCTACTTACCTCCTCTGTGTCCAAACTATGTTTGATTTATGTACTTATGTTGAAAAGGTTAGATCTATCCCTATTTAAATTAATGTTGAGGCTGATATGGATTAAGATTTTGAATTAAATAATCATGATTGTGAGTATTTAAGAGCCTTGATGATCAAGAAATATGATGGCGATGTTCCTTCCAGCAAGGATAGAATATTGATCAATGCTACACTTGCTTAGGAAAAGGAATACAATCTCATAAATAACAAATTAAAGGAACTACTCCTATAGCTAAAGTAAGGATGCCTATTCTCTCTAATATCCCCAAAGATGTTTCTTAGAGAAATGTGTTGAATAAAACTCCTATAATTCATCCTAAGCCAGGTAGTTCTTACCTAAACCCCTCTAGAAAGAACCTTTTTCCATCTGACAAAACTATAATAATGCCTTCCAATGTTCGTCTTCCTAAATAAAATGTATGTGATATGGACCATATTTTAAGTTAGATAAAGATTACAGTTCCCATAGTAGAATTGTTAAGGATCCTTGAGCATAACAATCGAGCCTTTGAGTACTTGGGTTTTAAAGAAGATGAGGTTGTTGCCAATAAGGATCTCGTTGATGAGAAATTATCCCCCACAATTGCTGAAACTGACAAGGATATGGAAAATCCTCTTGAGGTATATTTGAGAACTTCTTTAGTGGAAACATAATTGGATGCCAACCCCTTTTTCACATCCCTTATTATAAATGGGTGGATCTTACACAATTATATGTTTGATTCTAGAGTTTCATGTAACATCACGCCTCTTACAATCATCAATGAGTTAAACCTAAACGTAAATGCTACTTTTGGGAAATGCTATGCTATGGATTCTAGAGAAGTACATGTGGTGGGCTATGTGAAAGGATTGATTGTATAATTGGCAACACATCCAAGAAAGTACTTGACTATGAATGTTGTCATTGTTGATTGCCTTTCCAAATGGGGGGTTTTGTTGTCAAGAAAGTGGGTAACTACTTGGGAGGCAGTGTCAAAATGGATCTTTCCTATGATTCCATACCATTGGAAGGGAAATTAGTCAAGTTATATAGAGAAGATAAAATGTTACACCTCATTGAGGATCCTAACAATGCTTCTTATGAGGTACTTTTTACTGATGTAGACATGGAATATTTTATAGGAAATAATGATTTTGAAGACCAATGTATGGATGAAAATGATCATTTTTAAGATCCGATGGTCCCTTAGACCATGACCTTTGATGGAGCATGCTCAAGTAGTGGTAATGGGGAAGGAGTGGTGTTGATTTCTTTAAGTGGCGAGTCTTTCAATTTTTATTTTAAATTGAATTTTGAATGCACCAATAATGTGGCTGAGTATGAGGCACTCCTGTTAGGATTGAGAATTGCTTGGAGGCATGGGATAAAGGACCTCCTAGTTAAAGGGGATTCTAAGTTAGTCATTAAGAAAATAAGAAAGTTATACGTGGAAAAAAATCAAAGCTAAATAGTAAATGAATGCAATATGGGATCTCATTAAGTGTTTTGATTCATTCAACCTTGAGTACCATGAGAGAAACCAAAATGTAGCAATTGACAGATTTGTAGTCTTGGGTTCACAATATGACAATCAAGATGCAACCCCTTACTATATGTTTGAAGTGAAAGTATTGGTTCGGCCATCTGTACCTGATAATATTCAACATTGGCAAGCATTTGATGATGATTCACACATCAAAAGATTTTTGAATTGCCAAGGTGAGTTCACTGACTAGATATTTGATTTAGAACCCATGGTAGATGTTGAAGAATGCAACTTGAGAGCTTATAAAGATCCCATAAAGGTTTTTTTGGGATGTAGCATGAGAAAAAAAAAGAAAAACAAGCTTATGCTCAATTGCTGAAGAAATACCACAGGATTTCCTGGCATGGTATTATCAAGATGGTAAGGTATGATTATTGTACTATACAATACGTTTTTTTTATTTTTGTTTGTTGTTGTTTTCCCTTTTTGTGATATGGTCTATAGTGACTATGTCTCTCTAGTTGTAAATTTTCCCTCGGCCTGTAATGTATCCTTTCAAAAATCCTTATGAGTTTTGTCTCCCCAAATCCTTACCCAATGGAATAGGAATCTAGTCTTTGTCTTTGTTCTTATGACACCCATAAGGGGTGCCCATCCATGAACGGGAGCCATTGTTGGTGCTGAATCCAGTCCCTTGGATCAAACTGGTCAATTTTCCTAGACTCTATAAATGAAACTGATCTATGTGCTTCATATTGTTCCCGGTGCTTCGAAGATCATCCTAACTAAGGGAAAATTGCTAATTTGTAATGATTTCAGTGCCTTGTCAAAGTAAAATGAAAAAGATTTAGTGGAACTAGTTAATGGAATGATTGGTCAAATTATAAAATCTTTAACCTTGCGGGTGATCGAGATACATATCTACATCTTTCCCAAAAATAACCTACAATCAAAACAGAATGATTCATTTTCTCTAAAATACAAATGCATCTGAATGCCCAAAAAGCATGCAACCCGACCAAAAAATATAAATCTGCATGACTGGTTAATAATTCAGTTAGAATGGACTTAGCCATTTTAAAAAAAAATGATAGACGTTGGTACGCCCGTCAAATGGTCTACACCACTCAAAATTCTTCAACATTCTCATTGACAAATGCTCGCAAGAGAAGGAAAATGTGGTTGTATTAAAAGTCCCTTCATTACATTATGGTTTTGTTCAGACTTCAAGTTCCACGAGAATGGGCCATCAATGTTCAATATCCATCGGGTCTAATCCTACAACGGAGGAATAAATAGACAAAGTCCAGTGGGTGAACTAAATTTAAAAAAAATTTAAACACATGGCAAGTGTTTCTAGGAGCCAATAGGGTGAAGTCCATAGGATGAATTTGCGATGTAAAGGATGTAACCGTGGAATGATCGAAAAGCATGAAGGCGTCAAAAAATATTGATAAGCCTGAAGTTACATGGAGCTTTTCTTATTGGCTAATATTTCCAATGAAAGTCAGAAAAGAAAAGCAAATAGGTCTGACATTGCGAGGTGTATCATGGAGATTTCTTCATTGGATCACGTTTCACAGATTGTCAGTTGGGTTTATCAAAAGTATGACATCTCAGGGAGGGGCATGGAGCTTTCTTATTGGTTGGAAATTCACACTTTGTTAGAAGAGTTAAAAGAAAGACTGACATTTGTGAGGAGCGTGGAGCTTTTTCATTGTGCTCACGTCATGTTTCAGTTAAGGGCTAAAAAGAGTATGAAACAAGTGAAGGAGCATGGCATTGTCTTATTGGATCACTTTTCATTAAGGAATAAACCTGGTCATAAGGAAAAAGGAATCCATAAAAGTAAAAGGAAGAAAATCCCAACCCCATGACCCAATGAAAGAATGACACATGGAAAAAGTAAAAGTAATGCACACATGTTGGCAGAGGCTAATCCCCAAAGCTAATCAAAGGCTGACATGTGTCATTTTCCTGTTCATCCTGACACATAAAAATTCAGAAGGCCATATCTTTCAATCCCTTACTCCAAATATTACAAAATTTATATCATTGGAAAGGTATCTTTTGAGCCCTTTACTTTGGCATCATTAGAATCATATTTTGATGGAGTTTAGTGGGAAGGAAAAAAGAAAAAATAGTTCAAGAATTAATATGTAGATTTAAGATGACTCAACCACCCGAAGTTGATGAAGTATGGGGCTCTTTCTTCTCCAAAAAGAAAGAAAACATGAATGAATGAATTTGGAAGGCTACCCATGCTCCTTTTTAGAATTTTAATGCATCTTGTTGGTGGTTGAAGAGGAAAATTAGATTTTTCTCTCTCTCTCTCTCTCATCTTCTATATATTGTAAAAGTCTTTCATTTTGAGCGAGAGGCGAAACATGGGTAGTTGTAGAATTTTGTTGATAAATTTGAGTTTTAAGTTCCAATTTCTAGTTTGTTTTGTAAAACATTTTGTATGTATCTAGTTCTGTGAGGAAGCGCTAAGGTGGTTGCATTTTACAACCATTAGCAAGTTTTGAAGGCATTTTTTTATGTCTCCTTTCCAAAAATTACATGAATAAATTCTCTCTATTTTGATCAAACTATACTTTCTTGTTTCTCATGTTCTAAAAGAATGAATAAGGAAATATAATTTATATTACAATATTGCATTGGTTTTAATTTGTTAATTACACAAGGGTCCTTCTTCAAGTTGTTTCATTCTTCTGGTCATTGTGAGAATATTATAGAGTAGTGTATACTTTATAATAGTTTAGTTTGGTTGTAAAATCCTAAAGGAAACATCACTTTTCAAAGGGCTATTGTCATCCCTTAAGGATCTTTTGGGTGTATGAAATGAATATAGTAAGTGATTTATCTCAACTCTAACTCCATGATTTGTAGTTAGGATTTTGAAAACTATTGATAGCATTTGTGCAAATTGGGTATCAATGAATGCAAATGTTACTTCACAAAATATGTTAAATTGATTGATATTTTCAAGCATCACCATTAAGGATGGATTCTTTCCATGGGAACATTAACAAACCAAATTCATAAAATAAATTACCACCCCCCTGAAATATCAATTAAAACCATCCAGTTATCTTCATACCTATGAAGCATATCATACCCGACATACCATACATATGCTTATTCTGTACAAATTTGTTTAAATGTTATGTTATTACCAGTAATATTTGTTGATAATCCCACCAAGTATGTGATCCAATATCATTTAAAACACCCTTGGTTGACACTATTATGAAAATGTGATATCTGAAGATTGTTCATTATATATCTTTTTTTATCTTTATTTGATTTGTCAAGTGTGTACAATGATCAAGTGACAAATCTTTTGAGTGAGTATTGTATATGTGGCCGCACTTGCTTCAAATTAAGTTGCACCAATCATAAAAAACCAAGCCAAGAAATTTTTTCCTTTATTTAGATCCTCCAACTAGGTCCTCTCACCTTGGTCCAAATAGAGCTAGAAGTACCAGGGCTGAGCAATCCCATTTGTTAAGGTGTCTCCTAATCACCTCATAGATTTGAGTTAGTAATTTGAGTGTTGAAAAAATCCCCTAGTTGCTCATTTCCTTGGGGTATGATTTCAGGAGCCAACATGGATGAAGTAGTGAACTTTGTTTGCTACATTTAGAACCGTGTTCCACACAAGGTAGTAAGAGGGGTGACACCCTTTGAAACCTAGTTTGGATGAAAAATTGATCTCGAGCACTTTTACATCTTCGGATCCAATGCTATAGCTCGAATTCCCAATAATATATGTAAGGATTTGGAACCACAATCCATACCTTATATTTTGTAGGGTATCCTAATGGCATGAAGGGGTATAGATTGTTTAACCCTACTACTCATCAAATTTATATTGAGAGAAGTGTTAAGTTTGATGAATCATCTTTGAATTCTAATTCTCCACCCTTTGGAGTGCTTATTCTCTTTGATAATGATTCTGACTCTTTAGATGATGACTGTGTCATAGAGTTTCCTCCTCCTCCTTCACTTGATCCTCCCATTATTTCTATTTCTCCCTTCCGATTTTGACAATAGTGATGATGAGGAATTTTTTCTATCTCACTTGAGTGAAGAATCTACAGATTGTGAGCTGGACTCACCTCCTGGTATTTTTTGGGCTAGGAAATTTTTTTAGAGTATTGCAGAGTGGATTAGGGATCATTCAGATGAGAGGAATCATTCAGAGTTCATTGGAACCCACTGCTTCTTCATCTCCACTTCTGAACCTCATTATTTTCATGAGGATTTTGGGATTCCTAAATGGGATTATGTTATAGATGAAGAGTAATCCTCATTCTTGAAGAATAATACTTGGGATATCATCCCTCTTTTGAAATGAAGAAAAATATTTCGGTGCAAGTGGGTGTACCGAAAAAAGTATGACATTGATGGGGAAGTATAAGGTGCAACTTGTAGCTAAGGGTTTCTCCCAGATAGTTGGGTTTGATTACTCAGAAACCTTTGTTCCAGTTACAAATATGAATTCCATTCAATTGAACCTTGCCATGGCTGCCATAAATAAATGGGATGTCCACTAGATGGACGTTAAGAGTGTATTCCTTTATGTAGACCTAGAGGAAGAGATCTATATGGAACAACCCCCGAGTTATGTCTATGATCCCTCCCTCGTTTGTAAGTTAAATAAGTCTCTCTACAAACTTAAATAAGCCCTTAAAACTTGTTATACCAAGATGGAATCCTTTCTACTTGCATCAGGGTTCCCTCCATGTCACTTTGAACCTAATGTTTACATTTTGTGGTAGGAGATATCTATGCTCATCCTTGTTCTGTATGTTGATGACTTGTTGATGATGGAAAAATCTTCCTTGATCATCGATTCTGTGAAGATTTAATTAGCTAACAAGTTCTCCATGTATAACTTGGGATTAATTCATTACTTTCTTGAGATTCTAATTTCCCAATCTGACTCAGGAATTGTAATTTTACAGCTTAATTACTCCCTTGATTTGCTAGCTCGGTTTCACATGTTTTATTGTAAGGCTTATCCCACTCCTTTCATTTCCAGGGCTAAGTTGGTTTTTGATTTCTCTACTCCTATGGTTAATGGTACCCTTTATCAAAAATTGGTGGGGATCTTGATTTACATTACTCACACTCATCTAGATTTTTTGTATGCTATCGGGATTGTGTCTCGATTTTTATAGGAGCCTCATGAGTTGCATTGGAAAGAAACAAAGTGGATCCTTCACTATGTTCGTGGCACTGATATAGATGGAATTCATTATTTAGGAGTGATTTTGATTGACTTGGTTGGATATATAGAATCTAATTGGGCCAGTAATATAGATCATCGAAAATCTACCTCAGACTACAATTTATTTCTTGGTTCAGGTCCTGTCAATTGGTCTAGCAAGAAGTAGCATGCAATTGCCATATCATCTATAGAGGTAGAGTATAGAGGAGTAGTTAACATTGCCATATAATCTATTTAGTTGTAGGTAATCTTGACAGAGTTCAATATTCACTTTTAACAACATACTATCATCTACTATGACAACATGAGCACCATCTCGATTTAACAAAATTTGGTTCAACATTAACGGAAGAAGGACGTTAAGATCTACATGCATTTCATTTAGGACCTCATACATGAAGACATCATCAAATTGTAGTATTTTCAGACTTCTGATCAGGTTACAAAAATTTTCACCAAGCCCTTCACTGAGGTGAAGTTTCTTCAATTGCGGTATCTTTTTGGGGCAAGGTATTTTGCAACCGCCCATCTTCTTCAGGATTTCTAGTCCTCTTCTCTTCTTCTTATTTTATTTAAAGAAATTTTTTGTCTATGGGAATCTTACGCACCCAAAATTGCATGTGCTACATTATCAAAAAATAGTTACAAAAGTCCCTAATGATGATTCAGGTCCTTTCAAGAAGGTTTTCGAGCTCTAAAACCCATTCATAGTGTATATTTGTATCCTAAACATCCTTACTTATCCTTCCTACATCTCTTTCCAGCTTCCTGCTTCTTTCTATGTATGTTCTGGCCTTTAGTGCCATGACCGCCACCCTGCTTGGGTGGTAGTTCTGAAACCAACGCCCAGGTAGGGCAGCGGTCCTGACCGATTTTTCCAGATTCTGTCATGCGTGTTTTTAACATGTGATAATTCACTTAACTTCACTTTTAGCATGCATCTGTGAACCAAATTTTCTAAAAATAGTTTTGATTGCTTCGTTTTCCTTCCCTCTTCTATTTTACATGTGATTTAGTTAGTTGGAACTACCTCTTCTTGCATTATGCATGAAGGCACATCCCAGCCCTAATTCTTATATATTCCATGCTTGTGTTCAAGAAAATGGCCTAATTTTTTTTGTGTATCTTACATTGTATTGATGCCACAATCTTGCTAGGAATTGCATAGCCAAGCTTAGATATCTTGTACTATCTCTCTTCTACTTGCATTACATACAGACTGCCTTCAAGCTGCAATTGCTCAAGCGCCATCCTCCTGCCGCTTTTCTTGCATTTCTGATCCCTTGGACTCATATGAACACTTAGAGAAAGAAAGGAACAAACTGAGGGGATAGATACAAATACAACCAGCTTTTCCAAAGCTCTTGCTTATCCAGGTTGGAATTGTGTGTTTGTCTACTTTATTTGTTAAATTGTCAATTTAAAATCACTAGTTTTAATCACATATCAAATAGAGTAGCAAAATTGTTCATTTTAATTGATTGGGCAATTACAAGTAGATCAAACCGTTAGAGATTTTTCTCTCTGACATTACTAGGGAAGTTATGGGGAACAATAGCTCTTTTAGGGTAATGATTTGTTCTTCACCTCTGAGGTAGGGTTTGAAGGGTTTTGATTAGATTAGGTTATTTGTTTTAGATTAGATTCACATATTTGCACAAGTAACCAACTACATCCAACTGATTACTTGTATTTAGTTTATTTATTAGATTAGAATGCATTCCTTAAAAATTAGAAAAGATAAAAAACATTTACTTTGATAGATTAGTTTTCTTTTATTGTTTTGCTATGATATATTGTGAAAATTCCAAAAACATAGATTAGATTTACTTTGATAGTTAGTTTTCTTATCAAAATCATTTCATTTCATTATGTATGATCATCAACGATCCACAACAAGAAAATACGTACAATTGTGATCCCTTGGTCCCACAACCCAACGGGCTAGAATTGATAACTGAAATTGATACAAGTTTACGTTTGACAGTCTTACACACACCTGTAACTTTTGCTAAGAAAATAGAACAACTAAATATGCTAAACATCGCTGCTAATCAATCCTACGATTATTGGACTGCTCCTAGAAATAGGGTTTGATTATGCACATGACCATACAAAGGCCACAACCTCCACGAGTATTTGGTTTTGATCCTCACGTCCCACAACCCAATGAGCTTGCTGACCAGTTAGACATTAACACTAGTTTACGTACATTAGTATTCAGATCTTCACCACTTCCACTAGACATTATTGCATAAATTTCCATACTAAACATAACAGTTGATCATGCTAAGACTTTCTGGACTAGACTAGAAAATTTCCCATAGTCTTTGTGGCTCCACTACGTCTCTCATTCTCACTTCCATGACCTTGTTTGGAAATCCATACGAGGCCCCCGCATGACACTTTCTACATGTTTAACAACCAATAAACATAATATTGATGGAGCTCAATATTGATTGGAGTCTCCGAGAAGCTATTATATTAGACCGAGCCATCACACTGCTTCAGGTTAGGAGAGCATTCTTCGCCTTAGACTTACAGATCCCGATATTACATGTTAAAGACATAAGATTTCCCAACTAGCTTGATTTCCATCACCACACTCACATTCACTTTCATTTTACACCGGCTGTCTCAACACAACCTTGAGAGGTCAGGTGCGAAGAAGGTCACATGTTGATTTTCTATCGTACATGAACCTTATCAGGCCTTTAGTTTTCAGGCCCCATTGACACATATTTCTTGGTTTTCTAGGGGAGTTATCTTTTTGATTTTGTTTTTCTATGACCTTTACCTCAACTTTGATGAAGGGAGGTATTGGTGTGTGTGACTTACCTCATCATCACTTGGTGTCTTATCCACCTCACATGACAAGTCATCTAACTTAGGTGAGATCATAGGTTATAGGAGTTATATGACATATGGAAGATTCCATCATAGAATATGCCATTTTCACATGAGTCAGTGATGTCAGAGGAGTTACATTCCATTTTGGAATTGTAACTCCACTTTCCCTCATAGAGGGAATGATTGTCCTGGTACGGGAGTTGTATACACCTAATTTTTCACATTTATATTTTCATATATGTTATTAATAGTTTCTATTCTAGGTTAAAAGTCACTATTGTTTCTATTTCTAGGAATGGGTTCCTTAAGGGGATCATTCTGTGATAGGGGTATGGTTATTCATGTAACCATTGGGTTGGGGAGGATACATGGAGAGAGAATATCTTTTGGTACCATTTATGCATCATCTTTTACTTTTATCTTGTCTCAATTTTCTTTGCACCGTTCTAAAACCTTACTTGCAAATGACCATATTATTTTTTACCTTGCATTTATTTTTGTTCATCATGACATATTACACACACTAATTTTCATCTTCCCATACCTTAGCCGATGTCATCACCAACATGGGAAATTGCATCAGTGCATTTTTCAATTTCATAGGCCGACATGCCTTCACTCATGGGTGATGACATCAGTATAATACCAAAAATAAAATTTCACACATACACAGAGATACACACACACAGATATACACAGACACACACACACACACACACACACACACACACACACACACACACACACACACACACACACACACACACACACACACACACGTGTGCGTCACATGGATATATAAGAGCTCACCATTTTCTCTGCTCTTTTACATCAAATTTCATATGCTCACTCAACTATTGGATTTCTTGCACCTTTACTCTTGGATTGGATCTTCTTCTTGTTTTATTTATTTTCTTGCATTCTTGGCTCACCTATAGTGTGTTAGGACATGATTTTTTCCCCCTTATCTTCCCATCATCTATTCCCTATCTTGGTGTATTGGATCCTTTGGGAAATAAATTCATCAATGACTTTCCCCAACAAGTAAGTGCTCCAAATTAACTCGTCATTTTTCATAGAGTAGTATCTTATCTCTATTCCTCTATGCACATGTTAACCTAGTACCATTTTATGCACATGTTAGTTTAGCATACTATTATTCAACTATTTATTTTATGTTACATGCTTTACTTCAGTTAGCATATATATTACATGTTAATTTTATTTCTTTATCACCCCCATAGTGTTTATACCCCAATAGGGCTCCCTTCCTCTTTATCAATATTAGGCCTTGGAAACCCTAGGTTTTCCTAGTTTAAGTGTTACTTACCTTTAGATATGCAATATTAGTGGTCTTTTTACTCACTTTAGAATTCTATCCATTGTGTGTCAGTTCTTATTGTGTCTTTTACTTGTTGCATTGATTACCCTAGTTGAATGAATGATAGGGGTGCATATCGTCTAGACACATTTTTACCCACCATACATCTTTGGTGAACCTGACATGAACTTTATTTTGTACCTTCTGATCGAGTATAGCTCATTAAAATCTTCCATTTTCAATTTTATCTCTTTTCATCCCTTAAAAATCTAGAAAAACCCTAAGAACCAAATTTTTTAGACACCTTCGGCCTCTGTTTCAATTTTGTACAGGGTCGATCCTGTCTGTTTTATCCATATTTTATCCCAGATGCCTTCAGCCCTTGTGTAACACTTTTTACAGGGATGATTATTTTGGTAGCCTATATTTCTGAGATTTTTTTGGGCCAAATAATCTCTCCATCATGGAGTATCTGGGCCTAGGGCTCTCTAATTCTAATGTGTAGTAATTTCTAGAAACTAATCATCCATAATATAATATTTCCTTTCTACATAATATATTGTGTGGTAGGAACCAATACAAATAAGTCTAACACTTGAAATAATAAAACCTTAGGGGATGAAGAGGAAGAGGATTAGATTGATGATACCTTTGATCTTCCACCTGAGATCCAAAAATTCCTTGAAAAATTTCATCAATACAAGGGGGAACCGGAATCAGTGATCCAAAACACCTTCTTGACTTGGCATTTGAGAAGCTTAACAATAGGGTAGACAATAAGAAAGCTACTATGGTAGGCACATCCGAGAAGGCCTTTAGTTCTGATCCTACTAATATCATCCTTCAACTCATAAACAAAATGAGCCAATAACAAAACACTATTATGGCTCAACTCCTCTAAATGCAAACTAACATGGTTCAAATGATTAACCATCCCAACCCAGGATCTGGGGATACACTTCCCCCCCCTTATCTAATGGGTCTAATGGTGCACCTATTTCCCAACCTCCTATTCATAACAAAGTTTTGCAGAAAATCCAACAAGAATTCTCTAACACCCTATATTGCTAACACAGATATTAGAGGCATTGTTCCTTCCATTTCATATGATGGATTAACCGATCCCACTCTCCACATCAATTTTTTTTGCAATCTTTATAAGGAATGGATTCAAGATAAATCCTACACTTTTACTAATATTTTAGCTAAGAACCTTACTAAGGATGCCTTATATTGGTATCCATACTTTACCCCCTAACTCAATAGTGGAGCTAGAATATTTGGTAACAACCCTAGTGAATGAGTTCCAATATCATGATCTTCCTTGAGAATAATATCAATACTTTCATTAATTGTCAACAACATGAGAAGGAGTCAGTGTAAGAATTTATCAAATTTTGGAAGACTTTGTCTACTAAAGCAGAACATAATATGCCAAATGATAACATATTCCAACTTTTCCTTCGAGCTCTAGAACCTCACCTTCAATATAAAGTTAGGTATTTCTACCCTACTTCCTTAGATAAAGCTTTTGAATAAGCTTAAAGGAAATACTACCTTGTGAGGAATTTCTATAAGGCCCCTCTAAAGCACAAACAACCAAACAACTGCAAATCCTCCAAATGTCAAAGAACAGGAACACCACAGATGATGTAGTCTTAGACACTCTTCCTCTTATAAGTTATTCAAGTAAGAATGTCTTCAATATTGATCAAAAAAGCTAATAATAATAAAATCCAACCTATTTATTATCAACCCTTGACAATTGATGAGTTGAGACGACGGATGCTTAAGTTATTTAGTCAGATCCTCAATCCTTCTTGACCCTTCCCTTAATGGCATGATGTGAACAAGTTTTTTTGGTGGAAAGATAATTGGGGATATCCTCATAAAAATTATCATGCCCTTCACTTGAATACCATTTCATTTTTCCTAGGTTCTCAATTTGATCATGATGCCATCATTAGAGAGCATTTTACCAAAGCAGTCAAGGCTCGTGATGCCTAAAAACAAAAATATCTTCATAATTCTATTAATCAAGCTAACGAGGAGCTCAAAGTCTTCTCTAATCCTATGCTTAACCATAGTACATGTGAAAGCTTATAAGAAATCAAAAAATGCTACAAAAAATGTAGTTGATCTTGATTATCCTATCCAAAACATAATTTCCATTAATGACGTGAGGCGTGTTATAACATAGATAGAACATGAATATCCTCCATCATTTTAGCCTCAGACTCACAGATTCATCTACCCTTGTGTCTTTCAAAATAATATTCCCAAAGACAAAATTCCATCTTCTACAGATGTCATCACCCCATGTGGCAAAACTACTACAGGGCCAAGGATGTTTGAAACCCTTCCTCCACTCACATATGCCTTTGAGCTGGGATGATGACATTGAGCCTAAATAAAAATTAGTTTTCCATAGTATCCCTAATCACCTCCTCCTTCTAAGCCTATGTTTTGAAGATCCTTAACACTCTCAGTCTGCTTCTTAGTCTAGACATGATGAATGGGATCCTCTAGAAGTAATTTATCAGTTGCTAAGTTAGGCTTCCTTTTTAGAGATCTTACGCACATCTCCTCGCCACCGCAGTGTTTCATGACTGCTCTCTTAGACATGAACATCCCATTTTCTCCTATTTTGGGGTAGTCTACTACATTGCATGGTTCAAAAGAAAGCATCCACCACTAATGTGAGGAGATTTTTTTTTGTACAGATATTTCCAAAGAAACTCAAAGTTATATCCGTTTCCCCATAGCTACTATGATTCCAGATGAAATATTCCTTCAAGTAGATAATCCTCCACTTTTCATCTTTGTACAAATCAATCAAAGCATGGTTAAGCTTTCCCTCATCGATGAGGGTTCTGGTACATGTGTGGCCTCCTTAGATTTCATCATGGCTCTTGGTTATTCAATAGAAAACCTAAAAACCACACGTACTACTTGTTAGGGACATGATCGTCACCATATGCTTCCCATGGGTTGTATTTGTCTATCCATCACTATTCCTCCTAGGACCATACAGGTAAAATTTGTGGTATTTAATTTCCCCTTAGCTTATAATATCCTCTGAGGTGGACGTTGGACCCATCGTATATGTGTGGTCACTTCCTCCACATACCAATGTGTCAAGTTTTCTCATCAATGGGATATCTATAAGATTCAAGGTGACCTAAATCCTTGGAAGTACGATACTCTTCAACAATAAGGGATATATAAAATCCTGACCCTTGAAGAATTATCTCCTATCTCAATTTCATGAAATATCAGTGCTTCAAATATCATGTTAAGTCTCTTTGTGGAAATGCGGGTCATCCATAGAATTGGTTGGATCGCACATACCTCCCAATATCTTGGATTCTAATGAATGACGAGCCTGATGAGATCATTGTTAGGATTAATAACACTCTTTGATTTACCAGATCTCATCATATCCCAAATTCCTCCTAACTTGTGGCCTCATATCAAGAAGGAGCCATCCATTCCCATTACCATCTCACGTATTACTCCACCTCCACAAGAGAAAATGGTTCAACTAGAAACCACAGTTGAATCTTGTGTGATAGATATATCTACTCCTGACTATGATGATGGCTACGCTTTGGATGATCCCCATTTGGCCATCTATGCTCAAATTTAGGATAGAGAATAGAGAAATTACCAAAAAACCCTTCAAACGATGCTTTCTCATGATGTGAATGTCATTATTATACAAGAAGTATCCTCACACTCGGTCACACCTTCTCCCAGTTGACAATCTCCTGAGCCTCAGATAGCTCCACCAACCTTTCCCTCTCCTCACGATTCCACTACTAGATCATGTGATGTACCTCCTCATATAAATGAAGGGGAGTGTATATCTGGTTTTGACTATGAAGCTAATGACCTTATGGATGAGGAAGTATAAGATGTGATGACATCATCCATACCAACCCATATCAACCATTCACATCCTCCCCTACCTCTCGCCCTTATGGATCCTCAATCCTCTGAGGTAGAACCATATTAGACATGACATGAGGCTCAAGGGTATGATGTATTTGATTACAGATCCTACAAAAGTCACATGAAGAATCTTGAAGATGAGGTTAAACAAGATCAAGCTCAAAAGGCTACATGGCCTTCGGCCTCAGCCCCACTTTATTGTTCACACCATGGCTACTGCTCACATACCGATGTAGACTGTTGGGTCATGTGTAGGAGGAACCTGGTTCCCAAGTCCTCTTCACGTGGAAGAAAGTGTAGATCCAAATCCTCTCGGAGCCTCCATCCTTCCCCCAGACCAACTAGACCTCAACCAACTTATGAACCACTACCTTGTCCTAATCCCCATCCTACAAAGGACAATATTTGACTTGACTTCCTCACCAAACTAGAGGATCAGATAGATGACACCTTATTTTCCACAAGAATTGAGGTACATCGATAGGTTTCTATCACACAACATGCCATAGAGGACCTCATGACACATGCCTGAAGCCATATCCTTAATCAAGTTGAAGATATTATTACTGATACTCTACGATCATTCCCCTCATGGCTAGATATCTCCTTTATAAATACCTTGACAATGTTTTTCTTTGGACTTGGGCTCTTGCCCCTGCTTTGGTCTCTCATCCCCCTTGGGTTTTACACACATCTTAAAAATCTCTTATCCTTATTTAGGCTCTTTTCCCCGCTTGGGTTTATCATCACCTCTCTTTCCCCCTTGACATCTCCTAACATAGGAATGTTGCAGTCTTGATTCTACCTATCTTGGCACTTTGATTCTCCCTGGCCTTTCCTAGTGGATCACCTGTAGTATTGTGCATCCTCTCTTAGGTCCTTGAAAACCTCAATTGGATTTATCGCGTTCTAATCCCAAACAATTTATTTCCTAAATATCATTATCATTATTCCTAAGTATAATGAGTATTACCATATACATGCATGAGGGAAGAAAGGAAAATAATAAGTAAAGCATCAACATTAACAAATACTACCATCATCAAAATCATCACACAACTGAAATACAATCATCATCAACACACACATCACACATCATCACTGGGCATATATATATATAAACATTCACTAGTGCACGCATATGCATAGGGTGCACACACACACATGCACACGTACATGCACATGCAGCACACCACACTACACATACATTACTATGCACATGCACACGCACACACACACGCACTCGCACACGCACATTGGACATATGACGCACACAGAATTTTCCTATGTCACACACGTGCTCTCTAGACATTGACATATGACACATCACATCTAAGTCCCCCGCACTAGGCCAACTGGGACATCACAAAATTCCCTGTGTAGGGCTCCCATATGACACTATCTGGATGTACTGCAAGATAATACGTGATTGCTAACTATCAACTCTTTGCACCCATTAAAGGTACTCTCAAGCAATCTATCTGCTATGAACCAATGGCATCCCTATGGACCTGTACATCGAAAATCTCTGATATATCTATGCTGTCCGTGCAATAATATCATGGGATCAATAGTCCTTTGTGCTCTCCATGTTAGTTCCTGTATAAATTTTGCACTAGTTGTACCCATATAGAAAGGTCCCCTAACTGAAATAATGTACCCTTACATTATGGGTGAATCTATGAGGGAGGCCATCAGAATACAATGATGTGGATGGTCTCATCCTCCTTGTATCACAATATAGTGTGCCACAATAATGCCCATTACCACCTTGAAATAAGCTAGAATTCTACCTTAAATACCATTTGTGTCAACACTTAATGGTGATCCCCTCATTATATGTCTCCTCTTCATGTGGCCCATGTGGTCAAGGGCTCTCCTCTATATAATATCTTGGGTAAGATCATAATACATGTGATCCCCCATAATCGGTAAACCTAATATCTTGTGCACATCCTGGAAGTGTCATGGTCATCTCAAAATATCTCACCTACCCACCACTAAAAGGTGGTTTACCTCATAGGATCCCACATGGTCAAGAACATCTGCCATAAATTTAGTCTCAATGGTATCCTAGGCATCTGGATGATGCCCTCAAATCCCCATCCATGTAGTTGGGACACCTCTACATCTACCAATCCACCAATATATCCATTAAGTCATGCCACATCAATCACCATATGCAGATCCTCTGATCTCCTTACATTCACAAATCAATAAAAGACAGGAATTAGATTCCTAAAAAATCAATTTAATATCTCAAATCATAAAAATTCACATGTTTTTCTAATATTCCTTACATCTATCAAATACTTTGGACTTATGCCATCAGCCCATGTCAATATTTTTTGAAGTTCCCCGATGCCGAATTGGTCCTATTGTTTTAGGGGGGTTGATGGCATCCAAGATTCCATACAACCATGACTTTTAAAAATTAAAATCTTGAAAAAATAACTAAACATGACAAAAGCTAAAAGAAATCCCTCCCAAACCCACTTGCATTTTATCCTACTCTTTCTAATGATGCAAGTTTGACTAAAAATGATGCACCTTATATTTTCAGTAATCCTAAAAAGACCAAATTTTCCCTAATCTACCTAACAAAATTAAATGCAATGACTTACCCATGGTTGTGCTCCACCGAGTGCAACTCCTCATCAACCCTTTCCTCCTTCTCGTACTCATACCATATCATTGCACTAATCTCAAATTTGGAATTCAAAAGTCTTGCTTGGATTCTCTTAATTCTCTTATGCTTAGCAATGCTACCAAATAAAAATAAACAATCTATTTAAGCATAATGTTTCTTTATTCAAATTCGGTTACGATGGGCTTTCAATCATTCAATGGATCGTATTTTTTAGTTCCCTTTGATATTCCAAAAAATCCATCTTCTATTAGCTTGGGATCATATCTTCTCCCGCTTTTATTGGCATATTTAGTGCACAAATTGTTACCCATTCTTTAGCCAAAAATTAACATTTTTTGACACGCTCTATCTCCAATGATCCTATGAACCTACTACATCCATCCCATGGGCCCCTAGCTAGGTTATTTATGTCTTATTTTACTGATGATCCTCTAGTGTTTCCTTTTATTTTTTCTTCTCTAGGGTTCTAACAACATGGATTGCACCCATAGGTGGTAGGACGACTAACATTATTAGGTACGCATTGGTGGGTATATTTCATTTCAGCTAGTCCTTTATTTATTTTCAGCATCTACTTTCAATTTCAATTTTATGTATTTTTCTTTCTGTTGACTACCCCATGTTACGTTATTACAACATGTGGTAATCCATGACTGAGGCACGTGCATAAACCTAATTTTTCACACTTTATATTTTCATATTTATTACTAATAATTTCTCTTCTAGGTTAGAGGTCGCTAATAAATCTATTTATGGGAATGGGTTCCTTAAGGGGATCATTCCAGGATAGAGGTATGGTTATTCATGTAACTATTGGGTTAGGGATGATACATAGAGAGAGAATATATTTTGGTCCCATTTATACATCTCTTTTTCTATTATCTTCTTATTTTTCTTTACACCCTTCCGACACCATACTTGCACATGACCATATTGTTTTTACCTTGCATTTATTTTATTCTTCATGACACATTAGACACACACCACTTATCCTTTCCCTTCCCTAGTTGACGTCATCACCCACGGGTGATTGCATAAGCACATTTTTCAAATTCATGGTCGATTCCTTCACCCACAAGCAATGGTGTCAGTATAAATACTATAAATAAAATTTCACACACAACAAATGTATCATATCAGACTCATATCGTTCATACAAAAATCACCATTTTAGATCTGCTCTTTTGTGTCAACTTGCATATGCTCACTCAACTCTTGGATTTGTTGCAAAACTTGAATCTTGGATTGGATCTTCTTCTTGTTGGATTGGTTTCCTTGCAATCTTGGGTCACCTATAGTGAGTTAGGATAGGATTGTTTCCCCTTCTCCATCATAAATATATTCTCTCTTAGTATTATGGTCCTTTGGGAAATAGATGCATCAATGAGTCACCCCTAATAGGTAAGTGAAACTATAACTATCTAGAATTCTCATTTTTCATAGATTAGTCTTGGGATCTCTTTCCTTATGCAAAATATGTTCCAGCCTAGTATTTTATGCACATGTTAGGTTAACATATTGTCTTAATCCATGTTACATACTATGGAATACATTAAGTTAACTAGGACATAGGATGAAGGTTACATCTTAGTTTGTAAGCAACCCAATAGTGTCATGACTTCCAAGGCATCAATAGGGTTCCTACATTTTGGGGTGCTATTTTAGGAGATTTCCTAAATATAGTAAAACTCTTCCCTAGGTTTGACACTAGTAGTAAGGGTTACTTACCTTTGTCTCCAATGAAACTTTATTTAGTGTTCTTTGTGCTTACTAGCATAGATATTCTCATCCTATAAATAACTTCTTTGGGACATTTCTTCATGAATCTTACTCATTGCTCTTCCATTTAAATCAACATAGTTGAATGTATGAATACTTCTTTATCCTCCATGTTATCCCAGATTGACATTTGTCTAGAATCTGTCCTATCACAGAGAGCATTACAAAACACTCTCATATGTACCCTCTTTTTGATATATGGGAATGCGTACATATTATTATATGAAAACTCCACTGCATGGAAGGTATTCATCCCATTTTTATTATCTAGCCCATGCTAATTACATTGTAAGTGTTCATGTCACTCTTGGAGTACAATTCACCCTTTAATCTGCATCGTTTGGTTCCATATTAAGTAGCAAGTGGAACTAAATTTTACAACTATCATTCCCATAGGTTGACACAATATCACTACTATCAGGAGCAACCTACCACCTTGTATGTCATGCAATGGATATCGATATGATATTATCCACTCTGGTATCCCATGTAATCTAGATATTTCATGCATAGGAAAAAACTACATTGTAATTACCATTGTATCACTTCATTTAAGAGTTCCCAAGTTTAAAGTGAAACAACTTCTTAGATTCAACTTATCTCCCAACATCTAACCAATATGAAAATATATTCATGCTTTTTTACTGGCACATGTAAAACATTTCACAAAATCCATATTGATTACTCTACCACTTCTCATTAAGACAATGGTAATATCAGAGCGGGGGGGGGGAATATAAGGTAAATATTTTTGTGATAGAACGTAATTTGACATTGTAATTATCCTATTTACACTTACTAAAAATCAATTAGGACAATTCCATGTGCATCCTAAATTATGAACATGGTTGAGGAGTAATGAAACTTTTATACAACTATTTTATTATTATCCATCCGTATGATTTGACTAGTTTTTATTATGTTGGTTTGACTATGAACACATCCTCAAGCACAGTTTGTTATGTAATATTCCCTTCCTTTGGTAAGTATACATCCTACTAGAATACTTAAAGTGATCCATTTCCCTAAGATAATTTTAACCATTCATACCTTTGATCACGGATGATTCCATCCTTGTGCCACTTTTACCTGGCATTAAAGATAAGTTACCATATTGGGTAGTTTCTTTTGAAATTCCTCTCTTTTAAGTTTGTGACTTAATTGTTAACATGCTTCATCAATGTATCTACATCTCCTAAGAGCATTTAGTACACACTTTATTCCTTTCACTTTAATATAATTCATGATGTATCAAAATTGTACTTTAAAATGAATTCAATCGATGAAACATTGTAACAATATAATGTAGTCAACCTATATGATAAAAATTAGTACTTAAGATCAAAATATAGATATTTGATAATGATTTACAACTTTCAATATTACAAAAGTACACAAAGGATATGCAAAATATGAAAAGAATACACTTGTTCACCTTGCGGAGGGAGGGGCTCCTATTGTTTTTGTGATTTGAAGAGTTGGAATGTTCTCTAGAGATGTTGAAGGATTGGGAGTGATTAGTCCCCAATGTTGTGCATATAAAGTTGTGTATATGTAGCATATGTATTATTTACGTTTATCAAAAGACCCATAAACATTGATGCCTTCTCCATAAAAAAGTGTGAAGTCTTGAGAGGAGAAATTATTAGTGCTATGAAGGTCACCATTCCTAATAAAAGACAATTCCTTTTTTGTACGAATGTGATGAGATGCTCAAGTGGATTAGAAGGTTCTAAACCATAACATAGTTATAGATTTCAACACTATCTACCAGGGGATCTCATAAGTGAAACAAGGGTTTGGAATGGGTTGAGATTTATACGCGATTTGTTCCAATTAATATTTCAAGAAATATTTTCCCTTATAATGCCCCTAGATAGGGGCATGATCTTACTAGTTTGAATCTCCCTCCCTATCTACATACTAAGGGTATTGATTTTGGGGAGGAGGCTCCTTGCCCCTGAGTAAATCCTCCAACTATAATGTTGAAATGTCCATTTTTAAGAAGAAATGAAGTATTTTATTACTCCTTATAAGGGTGATATAAATTGTGTAATATGTTTATATAATTCACAGAAATATTATCAAATGTCTAGATAGAATAATGTAAAATCTTCATACCTTTGCCTTCATGGATTCTCATCTAGCATGGGAATGTATGGATCATTTGAAGACCATGACCCTCCTTTGTAACGCTCCCAATAATTATGAACCTCAATTTTTTTCGTGTCATTACACCAAATCTACCTAAGTTTCCACTAAATGTCATTAATTTCAACACTAAAATTAAACCCATATCTTAGTTCCAAAGTAGAAACTAATGTTCAGGTAAGTCCATGTTATATGATTTTATATGTAGAAATACCCCATTAAATGCCCCCTCTTGATATAAAATGTCTGCATGATCATAGTTTTGAGAGTGTCACAATCAGAATTAATCAAATAAGTGTACCCATGTACTATATGCACTCAATAATCTATAATCAGGATCTGGAATGATCATGAAGTGATATAACCATCGTTCAAAATAAATGTACATACAAAATAAGGTTTTTGCATGGTGGAAACCATTTTGTGGAAAAGAAGCAACATATAACAAGTAACAATGTCAATAAGATAATCACAGTTTCAAAAGGCACATTGTTTCAAAAATTAGAGTTACACCCTTTTTAAGCATTTACTTAGTAGGCATTAAGCCACATGTTATGGGATACATAAGATGTGACAATAGAATAAGGAATCCTTTAGACCATATGAAAAAAATAAGAGATATTTTCATAATTAGATTAAATTCCAACATCAATTACAGAATTATCATAGATAATGTATTGGTACTTATAACAAGCAGTGACAACAATGTATAAATCAAGTGTAATAACTAGTAATAAAAACAATAGGAATAATAATGATAAGTTAGCATTACACAAGACATGTGTGTTAGTTCCATAGATCCAAGAGATAGCAACTAAAGAATCATAGGAGTGCAGAGGATAAAGCATGTTTTGTTACTACAGATTGCAAAGTAGGGAGAAACTACCTAGTTTAGAACTGTACATGTCTTCCCTTAGGAGAGTGGTTGTATAGGAACCACGCCCTATTGTATGTGTATATTGGACGTGTCCTGTAGACACTCAAATTTGGTAATTTGCACTTTGGAACCTCTTAATTTGACTATACACTCTTGCTATGATAAATACAACTTCTCCATTCCCTCTTAGCACTTTTTAAGGTCCATTATTCAACTTGTTTATACTTGTACACTAACATGTTGACACATCCTAAGAATACAATGCACAAAATCAATTAAAATACATCAATTAACCAGATCAAAACTTTATTTGGCATATTTCATGCTCCCAATTAGGACCGTACAGATTGGCCAGGACCGTACATCTGGTATTGACATACTTTGTATGGTCTTAGAATGAAATGTCTTCTAACTTTACTTTCAAATTGATACCTTTTTTTGGGTCTTATACTTCATTTGGGTCTCTATTTCTTAGATAAATCATCTATGGAACCCTATATAAGCAAGTAAACACTACCTCATTTGCTAACTTGGAACTCCTAAGGAAATGCACTAGAGCAATCACTTCATACACTTGCAAAAAACATCCAAAGCTCCCTAAATCTCACAATAACACATATAAAGTCATTAAGGAAACACCCACATCAGGTTTGAAGCTATAAACTAGGTCAAGGAAGCCATATCTCTTATATATAATATCTCAAACATCCTCTCTCCAAGTATTTAAGAAACATCCAAGTAAAAAAAAGTGTGGTCAAAACAATTACCAAATATGATTGATCTATCTAGATATCACATGCTAGGTGGAGAATGATGTGTGGTTTGAGGCCTTTTCAAAGTAATGTCAACATTTTCATGGGGGTTCTCACAACCCTTCTAATTTTTGTTTTTTTTCAGGACTCTTCATCCATGGATACGATTTGAGATGATTATCATTCCATTCAAAGAGCCTCGTTGCATGTGTCGATCAACTAGGGTTTGACAATGATAGACAAGTCCATAGGAAGGTGAGAAACCACATAAAGTTATAGAAGCTGAATTAAAGAAGGTCTAAGACTGTATAAAAGGGGCTTGACTGTACGGTATGCAGTCTTGACTAAGTTTGTACAGTCTTGACCCAGGTTGATTCATAGTTCTAGTTTCAAGTTGTAAAGGTTATTCAAGTTTAGATTCCCATTTCATTGTTGTGATAGTCTTCGATCTCTCTGAGAAATCATTTGAAATCAACTAAGTGCCTTCTATACATCTTTTTTGAGAGTTTCAATTACATGTTAGGTTGTTTTGTATGTGTTATATTCTATTTCTATCTGATCTGAGTTGTAAATCTGAAGTTATTATTTCTATTGTAACATCTTTGTAAGATCTGTAATCAACTCAATTATAATCTAAAACCTAATTAAATTGACCTAAAATTTAATTAAGGGTTAAACATTTTGGTGAACCCACTTTTGATAAAATCCTTAACCTAATCTAGGATCTATTCCTTGTGTATTAGGCATGTTGATCTCTAAACCCTAGTTGATTAAGGGTTTCTATCTAGGTACATGCTTATTTTTCTTGGTGTGTGATTTTTATTGATTCTCATCACACCATCCTCTCAAGATTAGACTATATCACTCTTCAAATATCTTGAGTGACATCCTCAATGTAAAGATTCATTCCTCAAGCTCCTCCATGATACTCAGATTCATCTTGATACTCCTACTGACTATACTTCATCCATCCTACACAAGGTTCTATCTTCCCATTGTGTTAATAATCATATGATACCTCCACCTTGACAATTAGACATACTATTGGAAATGGATATTGTATAGACTTACACAATGCATGTATAGTATTTTGTAAAAACACTTTAGTTAAATGTTTTTTAGTTAATACAAATGTTTATCTTACTATTTTCACTATCTCTCTTGTACATGATGCTTGGTTTTTCTATTCAAGATATATCTCCTTCTAGTCTTATCATCAAAGGGTTATGACAATGTCCCTCACAAGGTTCTTAGTTATATTACTATACCCATAACCGTTGGTCCTAATATTTTCCATGCCACTTGCTATGTTGTCCCCAATAATCTTAATTACAATATCCTTCTTGGGAAACCTTGGTTTCATGCTACTCACCTTTCCATGACCCCAATTTGGCTGCAATTTTTACATCATAGATCTCTCCATCTTATTTCCATGGACCCCTCCCCTTTTAAATACATTTGTTATCTATCATTCTTCCCATCTCCTGTTAAGTTTTCAATAAAACCCACACTCAAAAGTAATCTTAATGAGGTCAAATATGCTCCTAAAGAAGACGTTAATTCCATTTCACAACCTATTAAGATAAAATCATAACCCTACATTGTCAATTTACTTATTTTATAAGTCCCACTAAAATTTCCTTGAAGCAACTACTCGAGTGCAATATCATATCTCTCCCTCCACCATTTGAGGTTGATATGAGTAGACCACAAAGCAAAACGTTCAATGTCATCTCCCATTGCAATTTCATTGATGTCTCGGGCACTCTATAAATAGTTACTTAAAGATTCATCATATTATTCAAGATCTTATCGATTCTAATGTTATTAAATGAGATGAGCCTATTGAATATTCATAGCAAATCAATTCTAATGTTGAGCTTAAAATTTTTCATGATCCCTTTCCATCTCAAGTTGAACATATAGATACATATTGTAATGAGTACACCTTGCACTCCTATTGATCTTACAATACCTTCGTACTAATTACCATGGTACAAGAGCATATTCATCCTTCTAATCCATATATTATAGAAAAATACTCAACTCTTAAGCAATCCACTTCTTCTTGGTCCCATCACCTCTCTTAGACATTTATATTTCATGATATGATACTACACCCTAGGACTCTAGGCCTTGCATGATGACACCTTGAAATGACATATGGTAGCCTTTGCGATACCCATATTTTATACATAACTCTACATTGCGATGATACAAAAACATTCACATATTTACAAAATACAAAATCAGGACCTGTGTATTTTACTTGCATTCTTAGCACTTTACATTACACATGTTGTTTGTCACTTTAGTTTGATAGATAACAAGCCTTATTCCTTTACACACATACATTCACTAGGTATATTGAGTTGGATTCATGACACATAGATTGATACATGTTTATTGGATCACTCTTGTTTCCTTACATTCTCATCATTTGGGGCAACACCTCCACATTTTGTAGGTGTTATTGTTTTATTATAGTACATTTTTCACTTCCTTGTTTATGCTTAATTACATTCATTATGTACGTGTTATTTTTTAGACTAAAAATACTTACACATGTGTCTTGTGCAACATTGAGATATCTTAATTTCATATATTTCACTCATGTTTTACTACATCATATTATTTTTGACACCTCTTGGTTGTTATACATGCTTGCTAGCCATGTGTGTTATTAACTATTTATGTGCCTCACTTGTCTTGTGACACCATAGGTGTCCCATGTTTGTGGCATCATTTTGTTTATGCTCTTATTTTCAGGACTATGGGCCTTGATTGTATTATAACACTGCGAATGTCCCATATTTTCTATCCCCAAGCCTTTTATATTCTTTTGTATATCAATGTTTACAATTGGATGCATTAATATTGTTCTTCTTTTCTCCTACATGCATTATTCCAATTGTTATCTATTACTAGTATTGTTTTTTTTGTGTGCCATGGTGTCCACCATGCATAAACACCATTCCTTTTGTAGGCATAGGTTCTCCAAGGTGCACACCTCTTCAAAACCTTACAAAAATTCTCAGATGTCTCCTACAACAATACACACCCATTTCTTTTGAGCCACATGCTCAAACATGATTTTCACACATGCCTCAAAAGAGGGGACATCTATCTAGGTTTATTTTACATTTTCAAGAAATAGAGATTTTTTTGGGGTAGATACAGGTGAAAATAGGGTAAAGGCATCGAAAAATGCAAGCATACACAAAATTTTAGTAAAAACAACACAGGGTAAAAATCGTACACTTTGGTCAGAACTGTACGATATGGTCATGACCCCTACATCTTTTTGACTAGAGGAAAATTTTAGAAAGTTTTTTAGCATTTTTATATTTTCACCTATGTATATAGGTTTTATTTAAATTTTCACATCTAAATTACTCAGTCCAGATTAGTATAGGGGGCATGAAAGTTTTCATTCTTTCTTTGTACCAACACTTAGATTTAGGCTCAGTTTTAGGAATATTTGGGGCATGGATCTCCTCCCTAGTTCAACATTGTTAGCACACTTTAAATATATTTCAACATTGTTTCAATTCATACTCAACTATTCAGTGTATGGGGAGATTTTGGGGGCACCTATTATCTTTTGTAATGTATGTCCTTATTTTTAAAATTGGGTCTAGATCCACCTGCAAATATGTGATCCATGGAGTTATGGAAGGCAATGAAGTAGTTAAGGGATTTTTGGGTTAGATTTACTCTCCTATTACTTTTAAAGGGGAAGATATCAGAGTTACCAAATAAATTTAGTACATGGTCTTCTTCCTTCACAGGGATGCATTTGTACCTCTTTCTTATTCTCTCTTATACATTTCTATGTTGGGTTGCATGCACCTAACACTCTGAGTTATCCTGGGCACAAAGTGGGGATTGATAACCCCCATTCCTTCAACAAAATTCAAGCAAAAAAAAATCCAAGTAAAAGAAAATAAAAAACAAATAGGTGTATTCTTTCCTTGTTTACATCTTTTTACTTCATATATATGTAAATGTGAATATTTTTTGTTACATGTTTTGTTTGAGTTGTGGTCAATTATCTATCACAGACATTGACTACACTCTATGTTACAGGTTGCATTATGGAGGATGCCAATGCCAAACAAAATAACGTAACTACAAAAAAAACATTCAAGAAAAGGAAAATTGTGTTTATACATTTATGTGCAATTTCCTTTAATAAGCATGCAATTTTCAATTTCATACTTAAAGGGGGGAAAATATAAAGACTCAAAATTGATAATTTATACTTTGGAAACCTTGATTTTTTTTTATTAGAGGTAAAATAGGGTTAAGGGGGCCCTACCCCATACAAATATTACAACCATATAAAAACAAAGGCCAAGGGGTTAACCATTGAAGCCCATATAAAACCAAAAGAATAACAGATAAAAACAACAAAAAGAAACTACATAGATAACCCATGGAGGAGTAACTAACAACAAGGGTCCAAGTAACTAACAACATAAAAATTATGAAGAAACAAAGTATAAACAAGAAAGAAGAAAACATAGTCCAGGTTATTAGACCTCTTCATCCTTCTTTTACCAGTTCCCCCATAGTACTTATGCATCCATTCCATTCTTTGACTAAGCTGGCTATAGTAGACTTCTAGAACTTGTAGTTTGGTTCAACTATCTATACTTTAGGGCCATTTCCTTCTTTTTCTTTCTTTGTAGCTAATTCCATAGAATGGATCATCTCAGCAAGGATTTTAAGGTGATGAATGGTACTTTTAACATTGAGAATGTGAACATCTCTTATCTAAATAATTATTTTCTTCATCTTCAACATTTCATTTTCCATAGCTAGGCTTCTTTCATTATCATTTTTTAATTGTTCACTCAGAACAATAGAATAAAACTTATCCACTTTTTCATTCAATTCTCTTAAGTCCATAGACACCATACTGATCTTATGTCAGTTAATGTCAGTGTCTAACTTGCAATTCTTAAGTTCCCTCATAAAAAAATTGGATTTGACCGCACAGTCTTGAGCATTAAAGAGTTTATTTTAGGCAGTTTTGAGATCATGTAAGCTTTCTATAGACTCCTCCTAGTTCTTTGATCTCTTTCCTTCCTATGCTTTAGGAGCTTTCCCAATTTCCATCTCCTAACTGTGATCCCCTTCCAAGTCCTCTTCCTATTGAATTTCACTAGAAGTAGAATGATCAGATTTACCTTCTTGATTCTCTTCCGAATCCAAAATAACTTCCACCTTCTCAGATGGTGCTGAAACCTTCTCCTCCCTACGCTGCTTCTTGAGGTTGACATTTTCTTGGTGGGATCTAGTTATTTTTTCCATGGGCCTAACAAGAAAATCCTCACTACCAATAACCTCCTTGACATCCAAGCTTTCATAATAACTTTCTGAAGAATCGTTCTTTAGGTTCATAGAAGCCCCCAATTTTTCATTTTTTCCAATGAGGGGAGTTCCCAGCCTGAGCATAGATTTAATGAGACCTTGATGCAACGATAAGGAGAAATTACCTTTCTCAACCTGAGATATAGACTTGGATAAGGAGGAGAACACAAAATATGGGAAATTATAGGGCTTGTTGTTTCTAACATGGTTCAACATGGGAAAGTGGTACCCATAGATCACTTTGTAACACCCTTCAAGAGTAATATAGGAAATAATTAACTGAGTAATTTCCCCATAAGGGTGGGGAAAATTACCTCTAGCATAACCATTATGGAGAGAGATGGGAACACCCTTACCTTGCATGAAGCAGTCAATCTCCTTGCTGTAGTCCGACTTAGGTTTAAAAATTCTTCTTCCTTCCATGAACAGGCCAAAAAATTTAGCAATAAACTTGGGGGAAATGGTGAAAGATAAATTTCCAACCCAAACATGGCCTTACTTCTAGGTTTTTGCCACAGCTACACTCAATTTTTCATCATGCCCATAAAAAATGCTAAAGAAATGTAATAATCCCTCCTTTTCAAGAAAAACCTCAGCCTCTTTTGAAATCATTGGGACCTTGCTTGGTTTAGTACGTACTAAATCCCCTCCTATTCTACTAATGCTATTCTTATTTTTATTCTGAGGGTGAACATCTATACCAGACTTGATGGTGAGATGCCACAACACACAGAGATCTGCCCTGCCTTTGTGAAGATATGAAATAAATGTTTGAATGATGTTGATATACATGAAATCATGAGACATCAAACCAAAGGAATAATTACATCCTCATTGAAAGGTTTGTTATTAGGTATTCTTTCCCTTTTCAATATGTCTATGAAATTAGCACCCATCTCTTTAAGATCCTCGACCAAATTTAATTCCTTAGCAACCACCCCCATATTAGCCAAAATATTTGCTAGTTTTTTTCCTTCACGAAACACATGTTGAAAGGAAATAGTTTTAAAGGAGGATAATTTACCCTTGGATTTATTGATGAAGTTAACTATAGAAATAGAGGCCTGAGACACTCCCTTCACACAAGAGATAATATACAAAGAGTCCCCTTCTACAACCAAATTCTTGAAAACCTTCTCTTCCACCAACTTCACTCCCCAGAACAAAGCAACAACCTACCTCTGCAACATTTTTTGATTGGGTACCTAGATTAAAAAAATAGGAACTTTTCCAAGAATCATTTTTAACTTATTTATCCTTCTACACTTACATGTCGACACATCTTGAGAATACAATGCACAAAATCAATAGAAAGACATCAATGTACCAGATCCAAACATTTAGCATATTTCTTGCTCCCAATCAAGGATCATACAAATTGGTCAAGACCATACATTAAATCCTAACCTACTTGTACGGTCTTGGAACAACATGTCTTCCAAATACAATTTCAAATTGACATATTTCTTTGGGTCTTATACTTCATATGGGTTAGCTTTTTTAGATAAATCATCTATGGAACCCTATATAAGCAAGTAAACACTACCTCATTTTCTAACCTTAAACTCCTAAGGCAATTAACTACACCATTCACTTCATACACTTGAAAAATACATCCAAAGCTCCCTAAATATATCAATAACACATTAAAATCATTAGGGTAACACCCATATCAGGTGTGAAGTTACAAACCAAGTCAAGGAAGCTATATCTCTTATCTAAAATATCTCAAAAATCCTCTCTCCAATTATTTTATCAAGAGATAAGGCAAAGTAAATGCAGTCAAATTAATTGCAAAATTTGATTGATCCATCTCGATATCACATACCAGGTAGAGAATGATGTGTAGTTTGAGTCCTCTTCAAAGTAGTGCCAACATCGATGGTGCACGAGGGTACCCACATATATTATAATGTTTTTTTAGGAATCTCCATCCATGGCTAGGGTTTGATATGATGACCAGTCCATTCAAAGATCCTTGCTGTATGTGTGACAACTAGGGTTTGATAGTGACAGAAAAATATAGGAAGACGACTAACCCATAAATTTATAGAAGTTGATTCATAGTAGGTTCAAGATCATACAGTATGGTCTTAACATTTTGGTATGATTCCACCCCAGATTGATTCACGGTCACAGTTCTAGTTGTGAAGGTCATTCAGGTTCATGTCTTCTAGTTTCACTGTTGTAACGTCCCATATCTCTCCAGAAGCCATATGAAATCAGATAAGTGCCTTCATACATTTGTTCTAAGAATTCAATTACATGTTAGGTTCATTGGTGTATGCTAATTCTTTTTATCTATTATGAGTTGTAAATATGAGTTAAAATTTCTATTGTAACATCTTTGTAATATCTATAATCAAATCAAAATTAAATTGACCTAAAATTTAAATAAGGGTTAGACATATTCATTTTTTGGTAGTGCTAATGAAAAACATATGTCGCGGTCATTTTTTTGAAGAGGTATTATCCAATGATCGTGAATGCTTCAATTTTGGGGGGGTCTTTTGGTAAGATGGTGATGTCACCTTTAACCTTTAACATAGTAATATTAACAATAAGAGTTTTACATTGATTAGTGTTATGTATAGATATATAATTATAGTCACACAAGGGGTGTCTTGGGTGTTTATATAGTTTTTGATTAGACCAATGTTAGAGAGAGTAAAGGAAGTAAGCCAAGATCCAAAAGGATGGATAATAACTCATGCAAAGTATCCAAACTAGTCAAAATGGTGATAGATTGAATAATTGGCATAGGATCGAGGGTGTTGAAAACATGTGACAATAGATCAAAAGGAGTTATATGACATTTATCATTGCTAGAAAATGCAACAAAAGGAGATATGTATGATTATGTAGCTTTGATCTTATAATGGCTAGGAATAGAAGATGTGAAGAGAAAGTGAAACATATATTTATCTTCATCGACAAGGTTAAAATTCACATATGAAGGTTATCATCAGTAATTTTAGTGGTTTCACTATCACTATTTGAGGATATATCATCTTGTCTTAGGGGGTTCAACTGTATTGAGTTGAAGTAGTGATTATAACTAGTTAGAAGCATTTTAGTTACGACACTTATAACATAGGTGGGAAATTGATCCATAAATATTGGTTATTATGGGGGAGTGATGATGGGGATTTCGGAAGTGGAAATATCAACTTGGAAATTTTTGAATGGTTTGACATCAACAACTACATTGTACCCACATCCATCGTGTATAAATTTGATACATTAGTGAACTATGGATGGGACCATTTGTATAACATGAACCCAAGGATGACCTAGAAAGATATTGTAATGCATACAACCATCCATTATGTTGAAGGTAGTAGGAAACAAATTGGGGCCCACTAAAAGATCAAGAGTAATTGTTCCTAATGTAGAATGAGTAATGTTATTGAATCCATGTATAATAGTAAATGTCATGTCAATCAAATGCATAAAAATTCCCATTTTTAAAGAAGAGAACTAAGGCAAATATTGAGACCATATCCATTATCAATGAGTATCCAATTGATTAGGAAACCATCAATTTGTGCTATGATTATAAGAGGTGGGAAATGGTACTTACTTATATTAGGTGGGATATCTATTGTGTTAAAGGTTATATCTTTATAAACTACTTTGAATGTGTCCATAATAGAATCAAAACTAACAGGATGTGTCGCAGAAGCTAAAGTGATAGATTGTAATGTCTCATATAAGATACCCTTGTAGATAAGTGTTTTTTGTAGTAATTTTAGAAAATATATCTTAATAGGAGTATTATTAAGCTTGTCGAATATATCAATTCCCTTATAGGGAATATTAGACCAAGCAGTAGGTTCTATAGGTGGGGGAGGCAATGGTGGATTTCACCCAATATTTTTCTTAGTACGATGGGTCATTATAACATTTACATTAGCTACCACACGAGGAGGAGTTCATTTACGTATATGTTTTCATTTATAAGGAATATAGTTGTTTGTACATAAATTCTTGTAGGATCTTATTCAATTATGAAATACGTAGAACCATCATAAAGGCCTCCTTTGTTAGATCAAAGATAGGTATGGACCTGGTGAAAGGGATGATAAATCCATAGCCAAAGGAAGAAGTGAAAATATAGGTTTGAAATGATGATCATAAAAATATAAAGCAATAAGTATGATGACTAAGAATATTGTGAGAATCAAAAGAAGAAACCTTAGGGAAACTAGGGTTTAGGGAATGGATTCGATACAAGAGTCGGGTTCACCAAATTTTTAAACCCTTATTATAGTCCCTATGAAGAGTATAAGGATTATAAATAGGTGGAATTCCTTGATCTAATTAACTTATAACATTAATTATATATGACTAGAATAATGTATTCCAACTTGAAATGAACTAAGACATTGATTTCTGGTAAGAAAATTGTTCAAAATACAATAAGAGAGAGAAACTTAAATTATTTAGGTAGATTTTGGAATGATCTGGATGTTCCAAGTAGTAGAACAAGAGAATACATAACTATGTATTTTACTTAGAAGATTCTAGAACTAGAAATTCTAAAGGTTTAGGACCATACATGATCTGTACTATCTAGGATGGAAAACTTGTAGGTTCATGACCATACAAGATCGATATGGTCTAAGAAGGACTAGGACCATAAAAAAATTGAGCTCAATTTTTTGTGTGAATTTCGTAATAGTAAATGGTTCTTGTTGTGTGTCTCTCTTCTTTTCATAACCTTAGGATGAATTGTTATGATCCACAACAAAGTAGAAATCCTAATAACCTGCAGAGCCCTTCATCAAATCATTAACAAACCAAAGGATAAAAAAACTTATGTGTGTTTGAGGTTAGAAAACCTTGGGTCATCAAACTCCTAGCTGTCAAACAAATCCTAATATAGACACTCAAATTCGGTAATATATCCTTTGACATTGTTGATGTTGACATTGCATACTTGCACAAACAAATGCACTCTCTTCACTCTTACTTAGCACACCCTGATAGTACTTCATGTACTTTCTTATCTTTGCACACCTATTTGTTGTTATTTATAGAATTTAATTACAAAAAATACACCTAGAAACATCCATGCTTAGGACCATAAAATCCAAATGTGCTTTTCTCCCTCATGTTCAAAAATAACAGTTTTGACTAGTTTGTAAAATTACATCTTGACCTTATTGTATGGTTTTGGAATGAGATGTTGTGCATTAATTATTTCAATTCTATCACTTTCATATGAACAAATACACCCCTATGGTCAGCCTTTCATTTCATAAAAACATTCATAAGCATATATAAGTAAGTAAATCATACCTCATTTAAGAGACTTGGCACTTTATGAAGTCATAAAGCAAAAGAAAGCACTAAAGGCACTCAAAGATCCCTAAAGAATGAAATAACTTATGCACATCCATTAGGGAAACACCCTCTACTAGTTTGAGTTATCCTTCCAAGTTTATAAGTATCCATTAGCATCCTACAAGCAAACGAATTTACCCTTCCCAAAAATTTGAGAAAGTGTGAAACTTAAGTAAGGCATTGTAAAAACACTGTTGTCAAATTTTGATTTCACTACGATAGATATCACATGCTAGGAGAATGAGGTTTGAGGCTTCTTCAAATTAGTGCATACATCATAAGTGAATAGGGGTTCCCACAACCCAACTAACTATTTTTTACAAGAAATTCTTCATACACTACAAGGATTTGAGGGTTTGAAAAGAGTTTATAGAGTCATTCTGAAGTTGAGTGAAGAAGACCAATAGACATCAACAAATATTTCCACGCAGGTGAAGCACTTAGGAAGTTACAAACCTAGATTTAAAGTAGGTATAACACAATGTAGAAGGTTCATGACCATACAAATTCTATTGATTGAGTTATAAGGTTTTGGCCAGGCTCAGTTTTAGGTCACAGTTTCAGAGATGAAGCAGTTTTAGTTCTAAATCTACTTGTTCCTACACTCAGACCACCCAAACTCCTCTATATCTACATAGAATCAACTAAGTGTAATATCCCCCTTATGTTTTGACATTTGTTAAGTAGTTAGTCACTTTGAAAATCATTATTCTGATTTATGTAATTAATGTTATAAGATAATTAAATTAGAATAATCATCTGTAACATTATTAATCCTTTTTAGGAATGTTAGATAAAACATTATTAAATAAAAAAAGTGAAATAATTTGGTGAACCCAATGCTCTCTAATCAACTATCATAGTTCTAACACTAGTGGCCATAGGGTTTCTTTTATAAGTATATGTTGTTTTTTCTTTCATTTTTATCATCACTTTTCAGTTTCTATATGCTTTCCTTTTATGACATACTAGTGTAGTGCTCAAATTTCTAATCAATATATTGAGCATCTTGAGCTTTCACCTCCTACTCACAAGCATTGTAGTGTAATGACTTCTTATATTCATACTTTTAGTTCTCTTCTTAATCCACCTACAAACGAGGTTCCCTTGCATGAAATTGAGACCAATAGTGAGCACTCATATGATTATGACCATGATGAGGCCAACAAAGTAGATCGAGACCAAGTATAACTCTTATCTAACTTTCATGCTTAACTTCATGCTAATCCACTTCATATCAAGCCTATTATCAAAATTATACTTGTTACTAAGCTCACTCGTGATAAAAAAGATAATGACACATATTTCCTAGATAGATCTTAGCCCTCATCCACTATACCTACACCTATTATGCCTACATACTCGGGGCACCTAACATTCCTATGCAAAATATGTCTATGCCTATTCGTGAAGCCATTATTACTACTACATCTCCTACCTATCTTCATAATGGCTTTCATGCATCTTCATCTAGCACACATGCTCTTGAGTCCCTTGTTCATTCTTTACAAGCACAAATGTTACAACTACAAGGTGTCTCTCATAATTCTAATGCTATATACTCTTCACAAATATTGCATAATCCACTTGCGCCTAAAGCTGTCTCATATCCTTTTCCTATTGGCTTCGTGGCACTTAAGCTTCCTATTTATGATGGCAAGGTTGATCCCCAAGAACATCTTAGATCATTCCATGTTGCTTATTTTGACTATGAATTTAATGATATATTGCTTACTAAGCTATTTCCTCAAATTATTAAGGAATTTACTTTGCAATGGTTTTATGATCTCTCCACACATTCTCTATGCTCTTTTACTACATTAGCAAATCAAAATTTTGGCACAATTTTTAATTAACAGGGGATAAGATATCTTATGAGAAAATGTAAAAAATTAAACAAAGATTTCATGAGTATATCAATGATTAAGTATTACATTATAGAACAATTCTTACAAAGATGAACAACATATTAGCTGACAATGAGTTATAATACCTTTTTATTCAAAGTTTTTTTATTCAATTGCAAGAATTAGTCATGTTTGATTATTTTATATATTTTGGCCATTTATGTCATACACTAAAAGAGCGTGAAGCTAAGATATTACACATGAACAAACATAAGTATGTAACTAACACCTCTAATCCATCAAATGTCAAGTTGAAAATCAAATCTAATTTCAAGGGAAAATCTAATGATACTAAGGTTGATTCTAAAGACATTGTTAACGTTGTTGCTCAACATACTAAGCTACAATTACAACCTGTTAAAAACCAATTTACATGGTTACATTGTACTCCATGCATATTTCTAAAGAAATTACGTGAGTGTAATCTTGTGTCTCTCCCTCCACCATCTAAGGTTGATATGAACAAGCCTCAAAGTAAATTATTTGATGCTAATTCTTATTGTGATTATCATAGATGTATTTATCACAATATAGACAGATGTATTAAGTTATGCCACATTATTTAAGATATTATTGACTTTAATGTAATTAAATGGGATGCACTAATTAAATATTCTAAACCTATAAATAAAAAATTCAAATTTGAACATCTTCAATGATCCAATTTTAAGCATACTAATGACACATCTCCTTCCAAAGTTCATAACACTCATAGAGTAGTGTTACCACTATCTTCTTATGATCACCTGCTTGATGTTATGATTAATACTATTACTTGCACATCATCTTATATACCAATCATTTATTTTGTTGATTATGATATATATGACACACTTATTTCTAATACATTATCTATTCCAGTCTCTATTCATTAGATTCATATTCATGGTTTCTTGGTTATTTCACATAGCAAGGAAAATTTTTGTGCATGGAAATTGCTTCAATCTCTTGGTATCTCTTTTTTAGAGTCTTATGCTTGATTTTGATCCACACTTTTGATGCATTACACTACCAATCATAGTCAACTCTATAACTACACAGACTTCATTCTTGGTCGCTAAATCTATTGCTATTAGAGTATTGCATATAGATATCCTGTTGACTACATGATCTTAGGGATGTTACATCGATAGATCATCAATGTGTCAAGTTTATTCATCAATAACATGTTTTCACTATTTGAGGTATTCCTTTTAGGGATTTCTCTCCATCATGCATAGTTCTTCTATTGTTTCTATTACTCTTTTTAGTGCATCTACGAATAGGTCTCTTGTTTCATGTACTAATTTGCATACTTCAAGTCCTCCTAGGTCTCATGACAGGCCTTTGGTTGTGCACACTACTTCACATAACACTAGCCCTCCTAGGTCTCTTGCTCAACTGTTGGTTGCACATATGGATTCACATAGTTCTCAGTCACCTAATATGACTTTAGTTACACATGCTATATCACATAGTTCTAGGGCCTCTAGGTCTCCTCTTAGGCCTTCCTTTACACACATAATATCTAGTGGTCCACACTCTCATAGGATTTTATGCATATATTATAGGCTTCCAACTCACTATATGGGTTCTCATAGGTATTGTAGGAGTTCACATTCTTCTAGTCCACCACATAGATATCACACCTCACATTTTACTTAGTTCTATATTATTTATAATTCTCCTCATAGGCCATCTTTGGAACACATCACCAAGATGGTTCCACTTGACCTTGAGTCACTTTCTATAACACATCCAAGGCTTGACCTTACATCATATTTGGAAGCTGTTTCACCTCCAGGAGAGGTTATTTTTGGATAACTCTGCATTATCCCCTTTTTTGTACATAGTCATGCATATATAATACAAAAACAATGAAATATGTTCAAAATACAAAATCAGAATGTGTTTTTATGGCATACATTGTTTGTACTTCACATTATACATGATGTTTATTCTTTACACACATGTGTTCATGAGGTACACTAAATATGAAGCAGGAAATACACAAAGTGATACACGATGAAAGGTGTTTTCCTGAACCTTACCTAGACTACTAACCTCTGGGGCATCTACTTTTGCATACTATATCCATGTGTCATATTTCCTTTATAATTCCTTTCTTTCTTTGTTACGCTTGGTTACACACACACACACACACACACACACACACACACACACACACACACACACACACACACACACAAAATGTATTTCCTATCTTTTGGAATAATAAGACTAACACATGTGTCTTGTACAATGCTTACAATTATTACTTCACTGGCTCTTTTATATCATATGCTATGTGATTTTCATCACATTTGGATACACTTGATTTTTAAACATGCTTGCTACTTATGTGTGTGTATGCTTGTTTGTTATTCTGATTATGGCATAAGGGCCTTAATTATCTTATGACATTGTAGGTGTCACACGTTTGTGGTATAACGACTTATGTGTGGTTGTGCATCCCTTCTTTGCTAGCCTAAGGGAATTGATTGTCTTGCTATACTATGGGTGTCCCATGTTTGCATGTGCTTCAATTTTTGTGTGATATTGTATGATATATTTACACTTGTTTCTATATTATATGCACTTTTTTTTACTGACATATGGTTTTATATTGTTGTTATTACTATTTTTTTGCATTGAAATTGTTATGGCTATTATGATTCTTATTTTTATTCCTCTTGTTTTGTGTCATGGTTTCTACCATGCACACCTCTTTGTAGATACAATTACTTTTTTGTGGCCACCACATCCATAGTTTAGAGGTTATACATAGACTTTGAGAATATCAGACATGGATATACATATTTTCTTTGTTGGGGTTAGCACACCGGTTGTACAGATAATATATCAGATCTAAGCATACATGCAAATAAAAGTGGATATTCTACCAAAAGAATTATACAAAACAAGATACATAAATCAAAACAAGATTTAACGTGCTTCACCCAGTGTGGGCTACGTCCACCAAGAAACAAGCCAATCTATTATCCAAAGATTTGAAAAGATATATAATGAAGATTTACAATCTTCTACACTTCTCAGATGTTCAGTACTTTCTTCCTTCAAGCTTTTTAATTCTTCACCAAGAATTCTCTCTCACATAATTATCTTGTAATTATGATCAATCCTCTTATTCTAAACCCTAGCTTTATGATTTAAATAGTCATTTAAGACTTTAGGGTACTTAGCCATGCAATTAAATTCATTAAATCTATTCCAATACTAAAAATAGAAATAAAACCCGAAAGTTAATTAAAAACTCATCACACAGGTAACTGATGCCAGTTCTATCCAACCATTGCTGGTTCTAACTTGCCTTGACTGATTCCGGTCACACTCTTATAGATGCCGGTTACTTTCAACTTCTAGAAAGTTCTATTTACATGCTAAAACATGAGTAATTTAGCTCCATACTCAACAATCTCCCACTTGGAGATTAATTACTACACACTATACCTGTACAGTGCCATTCTTGGATCCTCCTAAGCTTTGTTTCTTCATCTTCAAGTTTAAAACTCGAAGACCAATAAAAGTGGAGTGTAGCCCTAACTTCTCCTTTGCTAATGGCTTTGTTAGCATATCCATAGGGTTCTTGCTTGTATGAATCTTTTCCAGATTCAACTGTCCATCCTCCAATACCTACCGTATGAAGTGATATCTCAACTGAATGTGTTTCATTCTCAAATGAAATGCTAAGTTATTTGCTAAATGAATTGCACTTTGACTGTCACTAAACAGTTTATAATTACTTTTCTCCTTTCCCAACTCTTCCATGAACCTACTCATCCATATCATCTCCTTGTTAGCCTTTGTAGCTGCAACATACTTTGCCTCTGTAGTAGAAAAAGCCACAACCTTCTGTAATCTCAAAATCTAGCTAACTGCCATTCCACCTATTGTGAAAATATATCCAGTAGTGCTCCTCCTACCATCTAAATCTCCAGCCATATCTGAATCAACATAGCCACATAATGAAATATCCAAACCTCCATAGCATAACTGCATGCTAGATGTCCCTTTCAAATACCTGAGTATCCATTGGACTACTTTCCAATGCTCTTTACTTGGATTAGCCATATATCTACTCACAACTCCCACTGCTTGTGTAATGTCTGGTTTTGTACAAACCATATCATACATGAGACTTCCAACTGCTGAAGCATATGGAACTTGCATCCATGTACTCAACCTCCTCTTGTGATGTAAGACACTGATATTTTCTCAATTTGAAGTGTCTAGCCATAGGTGTACTAACATGTTTTGAATTTTGCATGTTGAACCTTTCTAACACCTTGTAGATATAATCCTCCTGAGACAAATACAATTTCTTGTTTTTCCTGTCTCTATGTATTTGCATGCCAAGGATTATTTTTGTAGCTCCCAAATCCTTCATTGCAAACGTGTGAGCTAGCTTTCTCTTAAGCTCACCAATGTCCTGCATACTAGATCCTGCAATAAGCATATCATCCACATATATTAACAAAATAATATAGCTCCCATTTTCAAGCTTCTTGAAATAAACAAAATGGTCAGATTCACATCTCAATTAACCATGCTCATGCATAAAACTATAAAACCTCATATACCATTGTCTTAGACATTTCTTGAGCCCATATAGGCTCTTTTTCAACCTGCACACTAATTTCTCCTTACCCTTGACTTCATACCCAAGCGGTTGCTGCATATAAATATCTTCATCCAAATCACCATGAAGGAAAGCCATCTTCAAATCTAGTTACTCTAAATGTAAATCTTCTACTGCAACTAAACTCAATACAGTATGAATAGAAGTCATCTTAACAACAATAGAAAATATTTCACCAAAATTAATACCTACCTTTTGTGCAAATGCCTTTACTACAAGCCTTTTCTTGTACCTTTTCTGTCCACCCTCTTCTTCCTTAATTCTATAAACCCACTTATTCTGCAATGTTCTCTTCCTACTGGAAATTTAACCAAATCCCAAGTTTGGTTCTATTCCAAAGAGTTCATCTCCTCATCCATGCCATGCTCCCACTGAACATGAATTTTATCCTACATTGATTCTTCAAAGCTTTCTGGTTCACCACTATCAGTCAATAATAGATAAAATAGAGAAGGTGAAAATATTTCTGGAAGTTTACTTACCCTTTGTGACCTTCTCACAGGAGTTTGGGGTACTGGAGGCTCAATCTTCACCTCCTGGACATTAGTATCAACTTTTGACAGTGACCAACACTGGTCACCTCTAACCGATGTCGGTTCGACTAACTGACACCCATTATGATCCTCTGTAACTATCGGCGGTTCATTTGACTGATGTTGGTCAGGGTCTAACCGACCACGGTTACTGTGTATTTCTGTAGGTGTTTCTTTAAAACCCGAGAGTTCATTTTCATCAATGAAATTCTCAATTTTCTCATCCTTGGGTACCAAAACTTGATCCCTGTACATTCTCTTTTCATTCCATTCAACATCACGACTCCTAACAATTTTAGAATTCTCTAAATCCCAAAAATGAAAATCTAAATCACCATATCCATAACCAATGAAAGTGCACCTCTTGGATTTTACATCCAAATTTTTTCTATTTTCTCTATCAACATGCACAAAAGCTTCTGAACCAAAAACTTTAAGAAAAGAAAGATCTACCTCTTTTCCAGTCCATGCTTCCTCTGGTATTCCTTAATCTAGTGAACTTGAAGGGCCACGGTTAATCAAATAAACTACTGTATCAACTGCTTCTGCCCAAAACTGCAAGGGCAATCTAGAATGTATCCTCATACTTCTAGCACGTTCCATGATTGTCTTGTTCATTCTCTCTGCAACACCATTATCCTGTGGTTTTATTGGAACCATTCTTTCTCTACGTATCCCATTCACTGAACAATAATCATTAAAAGCCTTGCTACAGTATTCACCACCATTGTCAGATCTAAGGCACTTTAACTTAGAATTTGATTCATTATCAATAAGAGCTTTCCATCTTTTAAAAGTTTCAAAAACATCATATTTGTGTTTAATACAATAAACCCATACCTTTCTTGTAGCATCATCAATGAAAGTAACATAATATTGGGATCCACCATGAGAAGCTACCTGAGTTGGTCCCCACACATATGAGTGTACAAGCTCCAATTTCTGCTCCGTCTTAGCTGCCCCAAATTTGAGAAATCTCACTCTCTTTTGCTTTCCAAAGATACAATGCTCACAAAAATCAAGATCTAAATCTTTCAAATATGATAACTTACCCTTAGCCTTTAAGATCTACATTCCTTTTTGACTCATATGACCCAACCAATTATGCCACATGCATGCATTCGAATATGAAGTAGATAATACAGAAAAGGAATTAGTAATACAGGTAGATAAATATAACATTCCTACCTTCTTACCTCTTGCACAACAAAAGCACCCTTGGTGACTTTCCAAGAGTCTCCTATAAAAGTAACCATACAACCAGATTCACCTAGTTGCCCTGCAGAAATAAGATTCCTTCTGAGGCTTGGCACATGCCTCACATCTTTCAATACCCATGTATTTCCATTATGTAATTTTAGATGAACTTCCCCTTTACCAGTAATACTGCAAAGTTCATCATCACCCAAATAGACATGCCCAAAATTGCCCTGGACATAATTTCTAAAATAACCCTTATTAGGGGTTACATGGAAAGAAGCTCCTGAATCTAAAACCCATGATTCAATTCTACTATCTAAAGAAAGAATAAGAGCATCTTGCATTACCTCTTATGCAACAAGATTCACCTCTTTACCTTTGTCTGGTTGTTGGTTCTCTTTATTTTCCTTGAACCAACAATCTTTGCATGGCCCTTCTTTCCACAATTCTAACAAGTAATTCCCTTACCTCTGGATTTAGATATGCCCATCTTTGACTTTGATTTCCCATTACTCTTACTCTTGGATCTCTCCTTTTTCCTGCCCTTGCTTTCTACATTCAAAGCATTTCTAGATGATGTTTCCTCTATACTTTTCCTGTGAATTTATTCATTCAAGATTATACTAACCACATCATCAAATTTCAAAATATTAGTAGCAGATGTTGTATTACTAAAAACCATTACCAAGTTGTTCCAACTATCAGGCAAAAAACATAAGAATAAAAGCACTTTTACTTCATCATCAAACGGTATTGAAACCGATTTTAACTGATTTACAATAGATTGGAAATCATTCAAATGACTAGAGGCAGATTCACCTTCATGCATCTTAGAACTAAAAAGTTTCTTCATCAAATAAATTTTATTTGAAGCACTAGGTTTTTCATATAAATTTAGCAAGAGATTTCATTAAGTCTACCGTAGAAGCTACTTCTATAATATTAGAAGCCACGGATGCTGCCAAGCTCAATCTTATAGATCCCAAAGCCTTTTTGTCAAGAATCTTTCATTCTTCATCAGTCATCTTCATAGGTCTAGACTTCTCATCCAATGGTAAGTACAAATCTCTCTGGTATAGATAATCCTCAATCTGCATCTTCCATAATTGATAATTTCAGCTGTCAAACTTCTCTACCTTGTATTTATTATCTTATGTCATTGTTGTAGCTCCCTCTCAATCAGAAAACCCTTAAACAAAGCTCTGAAACCATTTGTTGGGATTAGTACACCAGTTGTACAGACAATATATCAGATCTAAGCATACATGCAAGTAAAAGTGGATATTTTACCAGAAGAATTATATAAAACAAGAGACATAAATCCACACAAGATTTATCATGGTTCACCCATTGTGGGCTACGTCCACAAAGAAACAAGTCAATCTATTATCCAAAGCTTTGACAAGATATACAATGAAGATTTAAAATCTTCTACACTTCTTAGATGTTCAGTACTTTCTTCCTTCAAGATTTTTTCATTCTTCACCAAGAATTCTCTCTCACATAATTATCTTGTAATCATGATCAATCCTCTTTTTCTAAACCCTAGCTTTTTTATTTAAATAGTCATTTAATACTTTAGGGAACTTAGCCATGGAATTACATCCATTTAATCTATTCTTATGGTAAAACTAGATATAAAACCTGAGAGTTAATTAAAATCTTGTTACATAGGTAACCAATGTCAGTTCTGCCCAACCATCGCCAGTTCTAACTTTCCTTGACCGATGTTGGTCACACTCTAACCGATGTTGGTTACTATCAACTTCTAGCAAGTTCTATTTGCATGCTAAAACATGAGTAATTTAGCTCCATACTCAATATTGTTTTGAGCTACGTGATCAATTTCTTCATTTGCACCCTAATTAAATGTATATGTTATGGAAGTGAACAATAATAAAGGGAATGCAAGGTTTTTTAATAGAGGTTATTATAATATAATTAATTCACAATAAACCATTCATGACTAGAATGACACATCAATACCTACAATGATTGATAAAATGATAAACAATAACTTCAATACATAAAAGGAGAAGAAGAATTAGTTTTACAAATAAAAGCATAGAAGATTTAAAAGTGTATATAGGTAGAAAAGACATACAAATATTAGATACACTTTATTGTGATTTATGGAACTATAGATTGAGAAAGACATGATCGTATAAATTTTGTATGGTCTAGATTGGAACTGTATGGTACAGACCCATGGTTATACAGTCTTGGACCATTTAGCAAATGGGATATAATTTTTTTTGTATGTTTTACATGTTTATATATTCCCTTTATTATATGTTTCTCTTACTCACACAACCTCATGATGACCTTTAATCATTTGTAACAAAGTGGAACTCTTGGAAATATACAGTACCCTTCATTAAGGCATTAAAAAAAAGGGAGAAATCATGTATGTTTGGTGAGGCTAAACTACCCTTAGTGGTAAAAATTGTTTTTAAACCAATCTAAGTGTGAAAATGAATTCCTTCATGCATGATCAATCTTCATGTAGCTCTCCCAGGTGCTTGTGGAAGTGTGAGTGTAATCAATGTCTACCCTCTAAGGGTGCACTCACGTATTTTGGCATAAATATAATGGGCTAATTGCATAACATAGAATTCACTAAGTGAGGTAGTAGTATGATGTGGTGTGCCTCAACTACATGAACCAACCCTTTGTTTCTTGAAACCTTTTGACAAATCTTGGAGTGAATTTTCTCTTGCTAAGATATGACTATATGACCTTTACATGTTTGGAAATAGAGGAATATTTAATATTTAACCTATTGAGTGTTTTAGATTTGTAGTAGGGAATACTCTAATTGATGTGCAATTGATTTGGGTAGATTTAGGAGACACTTCAGTGTTTTTGGAATGATATTTAGAATATTAGCTTATGAGAGTGCCACGTGAGTTATAAAGTGACATTGAACTCGCTTTTATAGCCTTCCATAGGTGAAATGTTCTAATAAACGTCGACCATATAAAGATTAGACGGATACAACTCGAAGAGGAATTTGAAATTGAAATTAAAGCCGGTGAAAGAATCAAAATGGGCAGGAACATATACAGGTCGGTCCAAGACCATGGACCTCACATCTCTGACCAAAGTGTCCATACATTTTTGAACCTAGGAGAGATTGAAACATCAAACATTGAAAGTTATGTGGCATGAATATCAGAGGGTTAATTTACTTCTTTAATTCAAATAACATTTCTCAGACTTAACGAGAGAGTAGAAGTATAAAAATAAGGAAGTCATGTAGAAGAGCTAGAGAGATGCATGATAATTGGATTTTGAATGTGAGTATTTTTATCAACAAGGGAACATTGTCAAACTTGGCAGTTGCACAAGGACAAGTTGCCAAATTTTAATGTCTACATTTTTGCCCATTTAAGTGTGTAATTTGAAAATTGCATGCTTAAAGGAAAATGTACATGAGTGTGCACACACAAACTTTTTCTTCACTCGATACAGTAGTTCTCTAATGTGTTCTTGTGTGACATGCTCCATGATGAAACCTAACACATAGAGTGTAGTCAATGTCCATTATAGAAATTGAACTTTAACTCAAAATACAAATGATGTATGTAACTTAAATTTTAAAATCACTAAAATAGTAAGTAAAGGAGATGCAAAACATGGAAGGAATACACCTATTTGTTTTGCGAGAGGGAGGAGCTCCAGATTTCAATGTGCTGTAGAGCTTTGGAGAATTGGAGTTGATGAAATGCCGATAGGGTTGGGCGAGATCACTACCCTAATGTGTGCACAAAAGGAAACGATACTAGAGTGTCAAGTGAACATCCCAATGTACTACAGAGAGTGAGAGAGAAGGAGCCATAGTTTGCCCCCATTTTAGAGTTTTGTAAAAGAGGAAGGATTTAGTCTATGAAGAATTTAGTTGCTTTGATACGACTTCTTCATTTGAGTAACTTGGTGAGAGGGGTGGAAAGATTAGTCCTAACGAAGAATCCTAAATGCTTTTTTTACGCTTTTCACTAAAACCTAAGGATACCACACCGTTGCAGATGGATCTAGGTCCAATTTCATATTTTTGTAACTAATGAGTAATATAGAACCATAAAACTAATGGATATTTCCATGCCCCCATAACGTACTACTATTATTGAAACTAATTATGTAGAGATTGTGAACAATCATTATAGGGGAGAAGCAGGCCCATGTGCCCACAAACCCATGTTCTTGCAACAGAATCTGAAATAGTGCCATGAAGAAGGGATGAAGTACTCATGCCCCTTATAGCTTGCTCTAAAATTGTGTCATTTGTATTTGTGACTGTATGAAAATTTTGTAAATAGTTGATAGAGTCTAGGATAAATTGAAAATTGAAGAGCATCTGCCCCTCTCTCTAGGAATGTAGGAAAATGGTCAAGACCATATCACAATCCTAACCGTACTTGTACGACTTTGACCTTGATTTGATATTTTGCCACATTTCAATATTTGTGACCTGTATTCTGAGGATCCGAACCTTGTTAAAAAAAATTCTTGTATTTTGTACCCTGTCTGTAGACTGTAGAAATCCCCTGATAAATGACCCCTCTTTTGAGGTGCATGTGATAAGACATTTGAGTGTGTGGCTCAAACCAATAGATATTTACCCATGTACCATATGTCTAATAGTCTAAGTACAACCACATAGAAGGTTGGAATGGTGGCCACCTTTGAGAACTTGCAAAATGAATCGTGCATGGTAGCAACCATGGCATGGAGGAAAAAAAGCAAGAATACATGTGTAAAGAAAATATTAATAGCAAAGAAAAGTAACAATCATGCCCTACTCCATAGTAGAAAATGTATATAAACATCACAACATTAGCAAGCATGTTAGAAGTAATATCGGAAATAGTAGTGTAAATTCAAGTAAGTCGTAGTGTATGGAAACGAGGCATATGTAATCATAGAGCCGCAAATATGGGATACACAAAGTGTCACAAGACAATCGTAGGAGGCACGATGCGACACCTTCATAGAAACAAGTGTATACTTGTAATATATGATAGATATATAAACATTTGACACCCAAAATGTCATAAGAAAATCAAGGCACTGTTCGGAATTCGGGACTACAAAATAGTGCTATGATTCAATAACAGAAAAAATCATGCACATAGGATCTATACAATTCCCCAAAATATACAACAATGGAAGTATAAACTAGAATAATCCAAATCAAAACAAAGTACACACACATAACACAACATGTACCATGATTCACCCGATGTGGGATATATCCACCAAAGATATAGATTTCATATATATAATATAACAAGAGTACAAACTACCTCTTCAATACAAGAGTACAATGCATCTCTCCAAGAGTATCTCCTCTCCTCCAAATCTCTAAATAGATCTCCATGAGTTCACTGTTAGGAAATAAGAGATAAAATATGCGGAATAATCCCTTACAAAATCACAACAGTAGAAACTAATATGCAGAAAATATTACAAATCTCAAATAAAAGTGTAAAATAAATAACACAACACAGAGAGACAAGATTTAACGTGGTTCACCCAATTTGGGCTATGTCCACCAAGAATCACTTGCTCAGATTTTATTACAAGTCTCCAATCTCTCAATACAATACCTAGATCCGTTTGGAGCTATGCTCAACAAACTCTACAGAATTCACACCCAAATTCAAAACAAATCTGGAATACTTTTTCTTGTATTTCTATCATATGCATAAGACCATATAAATAGACAACTGCTTAAGCAGTTTTAGAAAACCATGGGTATCAAACAATGGGCAAAAACAAAAATTGTCCCATAAACCTATGGGTAGTTGAAGAGACAGTTTTACAAAACAATGGGTACCGAAAAACCATGGGCCCAAAAACAGCCCATAACGGTTACCCATTACCCATGGGTTAATAAACCACCCATGAAAATTTACTTTGGGGGCTTCGCCCATGAGCCCCCCTGACCCACTCACCGGTGAGCGAGACCACCGTAAAAATACCCGAGTGTAACACATAGAAGGTGTACCACACTCTAACATGAAAATAGGCTCCACAAACATAACAGAACATGTACCATGGTTCACCCGATGTGGGATACGTCCACCAAATATATAGATCTCATATATATAATATAACAAGAGTACAAACTACCTCTTCAATACAAGAGTACAATTCATCTCTCAAGAGTATCTCCTCTCCTCCAAATCTCTAAACAGATCTCCATGAGTTCACTACATCCATGCCTCCAAACTCCACCATTTGATCTCACATAACCAAGAACTACTACATCTATGAACTACTACCAAGTTCTCTATGGATCTACAACAAGACCTCTCACATGGGTCTACCAATGTGCAACCATGGCTGTGCACTAAGAAGTAAGTCTATCTATCTATTACTGCATCAACCCGTGCAAACATGGATATAACCTCCTCTATAATATCTAGATCTACATGGATCAAAAATGACTACAAGATCTCATAACAACTTGTGGATCTAACAATATAAGACTAGATCTACATGAATCAACATTACATCATGATCTTATGGATCTACAATACAAGATGTCACCAACATGTGGATCTAAAAGAAGAAACTCTATCTGCTTCGCATACTATGCAAGCCATCATAATTAGATAAGAAAATACAAAGGAAATATAGAAGAAGACATAACCACCTTCTCACCATTCAAATGTACTTGTTATTTCCTTTTGTCCAGATTCTCTCCATTAAAGCTCCGTCTTCATGCAAATTTTTTTCTTATTTTTTTTCTTCTTCATCTTCAACCAAGGATAATTAACATTCTTCCTCTATCCTTCTGTTCTAACCCTGTTTTTCTAGCGTATATAAGCTTAGACAAACTTAGGGCAACTTAGCTATGCATTTACAACCTTTAGATCAACTTCATAACAAAGTTAGATCTAATTCCCGTGAGTTAAATATAAACTTCCACGCATAGGTTACCAATGATGGTTAACCTGACCGACAACGGTTACCTTGAATAGCAATGGTTACCCTGATGCTAACTGATGCCGGTTACCATCTGACCAACACCAATTACTAAGTAAACTAGCAAGGTGTAAATCATGCTAACTGTGAAGAAATTCAGCTCCACAATCCTAACAATCTCCCACTTGGAGATAAATTGCTGAAATTATACCTATACCTGTACATCATCGTCCTCATATACATGCATGAAGCTACTCCTAATCCATGATACACAAGCTATACATACATCAAGCACCCATTGAATAATTAATCCAAGCCTCTAATGCAATCAAGCCACCATGACTAACATACTTGCAAGAGCTGCCACTCAAATTGAAGTACTGAGCCTCTATCACATCCATAGCCATACTTGTAAAACCAATCATGTTCTCTAACCATATATCCATGTCTTCATGCTACTAACAATGCAAGTGACCAAAGACAAGTCAAACTGGAATAAGCGTAAGCAATAAAAAAGATCCTAGGTAAGACAACCCAAATGAGTTCTACATGCAACCAGTGGGTGATGAATCCAAAAAAACCTGCATAACTCAAAGAATAAAAAAAATGCAATCTACAAATCCAACCCTACATAAAAAACTAGCATTTCCAAGAAAATCATCTGTAGATAACATCTCCCATGGAGTAACAAAGTAATCAAGAGGAAATACAAACATTCCCTACTCATGCTCTAGGCATCTAAACAGTGCTCATAGGAATCCATGTGCAAATCAAATTTACATCATCATAGACTCACAAAACTGAATCTATCCACACGTACAAACTCACCATGTACATCCCTTCATATCTCTAATCTCTCTAGAAGTTCCATGTCTACCACCGACTAACTCCAAAGCCGAATATGAATCCTTTGCTCATCAATGTCAATAAAAAAATTCATGCTAAACCATGCCACTAATACCAAGTGCAAATACTAGCAAACATGTCATCAACATACTCTGCACAATCAACCAAGATAAAAGAAAAACAAGGGCACCATAAAAAATTGGTAAATAAGCACTGCTGTCAAACCTGTGACCAAACCGACCACGGTTACCTAACCAATATCGATCACTACCTGACCAACCATGGTTACCAAATGACCAACCATGGTTAATCCTAACCGACACCAGTCTCTATAACTAGTAGATTTTATCCTTTTCACCCTTTAAACTCTTAAAATTACTCTACCATCTAAAATCAATTGAATCAACCATCAATTGCCTTCCCTAAGGAATATTTAGGGACCAGAAAATAAACTAGAAGTGACATCATAAAGAAATAAAATCAAAATACCTACAAATCCGTGACTGCCCTCCAAAACCAACTTGTGCCTCCCACCACTTTGAATAGTAGTAATCTTCTCTCACTCTATATGTGCATATATGTCCAACCTGTAATGCCAACAACCATGGCTTACTTCCACTTAACTTGAACTCCCCTACACTGCTTCTAATCACCAAGATCAAAAAGATATATATGTTAGTGAGAAATAACATAGATGAAAGAAAATATAAACCGATTCCCTTCTTATCAAATAATACTTCTACATCACAGAAGTTTGGAATTCTTGTGAAATAAGTGAATCAACTTTTTTTCATCCTATGTACTCAACATCTTTCGTTACTAAAACTGTGTCTAAACATGAATTTTCATTGAGGATCTCATCCTTAGACTAGATATCCTTATCCTCAAGATTCCAACATATCCCAAAAATAAAAGTCAAGCTCACCAAATATCAAAAGTGCAAATTTTATGTGTGCACACAATCCAAACATAATATCAGTTGCTCCAAATGAAAGAAATAAAACATGAATCATATAGAGATACCTGACTCAAATTCTCATTGGACTTGCCAAGCCAACTATTTCCTCTTTCTTATCCAAACATTGAAGTGATTTGCACTGTTTCTTCCTGTACACACTATGCAAGGAACCAGATCCTCCAAAACTAGACACTGAACCATTCATGCCGTCTTCTACTATAAGAAACCCTGTGTAAACTCATTGTCATAGAGACTGACCATGGTTCGCTGACCAATATCGGTTAACCTCTATGACCGATGTCAGTTCCCTGATCGATGTCAGTGCTGCTGGAATGAACACAATGCCACAAATTGGCATAGGTCACTAAAATAGGTTCCTACTCCAACCAAAGCTGATAGTTGTGCTCAGTCAGGCATTTCAAGAAGCACCCAAATCTTACAAAAAAAACATAACAACAATAATACATGCAATAAATCTACACCAAGATGAAATACATCACCTTACCAACACCAAGATAGTCAACCACATATTCAATTGAAGAACATGCTTCTCTGATGGAAACCCTATCTTCATTCTATGCTACTATATTATAATTCTCTAATGAAGTCCATACATCTAACTACACCAAAGGATTCACAACTATTCCTTTATCTCATACTCAGATCTGTAATCCCAAACCATGCATGTGCAACCAAAACATACAAGTATTGCAATACCAAGATAAAACCATACCTCTATAACCCGGATCTGCAATCTGACCAACATGCTTGTGCCTCCAAGAACTAGGGACACTTCAACAAATAAGACACATTCCATGCATCTTCTCAATTCTTCAGATATGTGATTTTCTGTTTAAAACTAAGTTTCCCAGTAACCGACCATGATCACCTTATAACCAACCATGGTCACCTTGCTGACGCCAGTTGCCACCTAACCAACGTCGGTCACTGGATTCTCCAGCAACCTCACATTTCTATTTTCCACTTGAGATTTAAATATCTTCCTGCCATTTTCATATAAGGAAAAATAAACTTTTCTCTCATACACCTGTCAGTAAACCACTAACAATATACTAAAGCAAAACCTTTCTCTGAAATAACCAAGCTCTGATACCAGTTGTTGGGAATTCAGGACTGTGGAATAGTGCTATAATTCAGTGAAAAACACAATCATACACACATGATCTAAACAATTCCCCAAAATCTACAGTAGTGGAAGTATAAACTAGAATAATCTAAATCAAAACAAAGTACACACACATAACACAACATATACCATGGTTCACCTAATGTGGGCTACGCCCACCAAAGATATAGATCTCATATATATAATATAACAAGAGTACAAACCAACTCTTCAATACAAGATTATAATGCATCTCTCAAAGAGTATCTCCTCTCCTCTAAATATCTAAATGGATATCCATGAGTGCACTACATCTGTTCCTCCAAACACCACCATCAGATCTCGTATAACTAGGAACTATTGCATCTCTGAAATGCTACCAAGTTCTCTATGGATCTACAACAAGACCTCTCACATGGGTCTACCAATGTGCAACCATGAATGCGCACCAAGAAGTAATTCTATCTCTCCCTCACTACATCAACATGTGCAAACATGAATACAACCTCCTCTACAATATGTAGATCTACATGGATCAACAATACAACACGATCTCATGGATCTATGAAGACAAGATCTCACAATAACATGTGTATCTAACAATATAAGACTAGATCTACATGGATCAACAATACATCATGATCTCATGGATCTACAATACAAGATCCCACCAACATGTGGATCTACAAGAAGAAAATCTATGTTCTTTACATACTATGCAAGCCATTACAATTAGATAAGACAATACAAAGGAAATACAAAAGAAGACATAACCACCTTCTCACCATTCAGATGTACTTGCTATTTCCTTCTGTCCAGCTTCTCTCCATTGAAGCTCTGTCTTCATGCAACCTTTTTTCTTCTTTTTCTTCTTCTTCATCTTCAACCAAGGAGAATTAACATTATTCCTTTATCCTTATGTTCTAACCCTAGTTTTCTAGCTTATATAAGCTTAGAAAAACTTAGGGCACCTTAGCTATGCATTTACAACCTTTAGATCAACTTTATAACAAGGTTAGATCTAATTCCCGTGAGTTAAATATAAACTTCCACGCACAGGTAACTGGTGAAAGTTAACCTAATTGGAAACGGTTACCTTGACCGAAAATGGTTACCTTGATGCTGATTGGCACCAGTTACCTTGACCAGCGCTAGTTACTGAGTAAAACAACAAGGTGCAAATCATGCTAACTATGAAGCAATTCAGCTCCACAATCCTAATAGGAACTAAGGCCATATAAAGTGAGAAATCATATAATTTTAATCAAGCAATGCAATCAAAAACCATAGAAAAGGAGGCAAATAATGTAGAAATAAAAAAATGTATAAGTAATGATAATAATGTATCAAGTAGAGACAACAATGAAAGTAAAAATAAAGATTAGAAGATAAGTTAGTACTTCATATGACACATGTGTTAGTCCTACTAATGGAAAATATAGAAATAGATACTATGTACATAATCAAGTATGACGAGGAAGGTGTAAAGTAACTGTAATATAAAAAAATAACCTATATAACGCGGGAGATTCCCCTAGACATAAGTTTAAGGAAGCAAGTCTGCACCTATCATCATGTATCAACCTGTATATGTCCTTCATCAAGCTCAAGATACCTCATGAAATTTTGGGTAAAGATTATATAGAAAATACATGATATTTATCAAACCAACCTGAAAAAAAAACATGTATCAAGTAACAAGGTATCTAATCAAACCATAAACATGTCCCAAGTTTTGGATGTTTTCAAATATGTGTATGTTTTTATATTATGTGATTATTTGAATTTTTTTGATTTTTTTAACATAGCTATGTATAGGAAAAGAGGGTTAGCACAAGAGATACCTAATAAGAGTATTATGAAGAGGCTGAAGGAGCCCCAAAAGTGTCAAAAGAGATGAAGGATTCTCATGTATAATCTATGTAGAAGTCATGACACATGTCATAAAAGACTTAGGGTGGGAAGACCTATGATAAGGGGGGCAAGGTGATAACCTAAATGAAAAAAGTGGTATAACTATATAAGAGATTAATATGTATGTGGTAGTGAAAGGAATATAAAAGCCATTAGTGTAAATATGGGCTAGAGGAGCTAGAAAGAGTGGAAGTACAAAAATTGTAAGGATTAACACATAAAGAAACAACCAAAAGTAATGTATATAAGACATAAGGTTATGAATCCCATGGGGATTGATCAATATAATGGGAAGAGTCACCATAAGAAGCATGAATAAATTACCATTATAACCAAAATATGTGGATTTATTTATCAACTCATGGATATGGGGTGGAAGAGCTAGTATTTTGGTTGCCCCTAAGGGTAGAGATTGTTGGGCTGAAAAAGTTGCTATGTTCAAGCCACGAGTGGAGGTTGAAGACTGCATGTAGAAGGGCATGCGTGAATCATGAAGAAGTGTCAAAGAGACTAGAAGACACACGCGTGAATACATGCGAGGACATGAAAAATATGCAAGTATAAGTTAGCACACGAAGGTACACGCGGAAAAAGAAAAGACATTAGGGTGCGAGGGTATGTACACATAGACAAATTAAAGGAGTTAATAGGATTTCAGAGTGGTCTAAAAGTAGAGATAAATAGAGTTGGCGTGGTGGGAAAGAAAAGTCTAGAAATAGACTCAACAAGGATAAAACACATACATGATGGGCATGGACTATGCATGGACAAAGCTAATTATAGGACATGGGAATGAATAAGATTGAGCTATTTATAGTGCAAATTGGAGGTTAAAGTAGAATTTTAGAGGTATACAACCTATAAATAGGGAGTCTATTGTCAGAACTAAAGCATGTCAGTGGTGAAAGAAAATTTCCCACCTTATATATATGTGTCGTATTCTTTTAATAAAGATAATATGATGAATGTATTGTTAGTACTTGAGGATCTAAGTTAGAAAGTAGAGGCATGCATATGTATAAGTGTGCGATGCACATATTATATGTGAAGAATTATGTTTGTAATAAATAATATTGTATGGATTACCAAGGTTAAAAGGGATGTGTTTGATATAATTGGAGTATAGATCTCATTGCTAATTGTTTATGTTGATGAATAAATGATCAAAGATCTTATTGTTAACATATATGTTGTGATTATACCTAGTCTATCTTCTATCCTATGTTGCACAATGGTTTATACTAATTATACATATTGCATGATCAAACAAAGAGGGACTTGGTTAAATGTGCTTTGAGGTCTAAGTGAAGTGCCAGTGTGCCTAAATATTGGTGTTGGTAAATAAAGACTATAATTTGGTTTTGTTGTTAGGACTCTTTCAACTTCAATCGTCAAGCACATGGTGTTTCAGTTGTATTTGGAGAATATTGAGTGTTGGGTACATGATGATCAAGATGAGTTTACTTAGAGGTATAACATTGGAAAAAATTTTAATACATGAAAATGGGTTGAAGATAATTTGTGTGATTCATTATATGAGACATTCTTCAGTTTCTTCCCAAAAGAATCATACAATTTCGTAGCAACTTACACACATAATCCAGGGAACCATTTGGGAAGGAAGCAAGTGTTGAGCGAGGATAAGTATTAAACACTCTTTGATTTGGATGAACCATGGAATAAAGTTGTAGATACTTTGTGGAAGGCATGTTAGGTAGTTATACCTTAGAATACACAATTTCAACATACTCATGTCCAGAAGAAGTAGAGTTTCAGTTCTTGTGTGAGCCAAGAGGATCGTAATTATGCATGCTTCCATTAGCTATAAAATATTAATGATTGAATTGGGAATGGAAAATTTACCCATGGATAGCTAAAATCATGAGAGAGAGAGAGAGAGAGAGAGAGAGAGTGAGTATGATGAAATATTAAGAATCATTGGAATGCATCTTACCCACCCTAGATCCCTAGCCCTTGCACATGGTGTTCGAAATCTGAAAGTTCTTATAAAATATCATAACCATGATGAGGAGAAAGAAGGTAATCAAGGATAATCATGTTGGGTTGGAGATACATGCAGGCACATTTTAGTATCAACATATGAGGCACAATAGATAAAGGTAGTGCAAATGGCTCACATAGCCATACATTAAAGTTTTTTTGGGAATAGTCCAATAGGGAAAAATGTTGGCTCATTTGTATCACACTTCATAAGAGGGGATTTTATTCTAATCTATGCACACATTATTTACATTCTACATCTAGCTACTTTCTCACTACTTCAAATGTGACACACACAAGAGTAACCTAGGTTCTAATTCTGCACACACACAAAACTACATTGGGTCTAAGATGTGGTGTAATACTCAATTTTAAGTCCACCATTATGGAGGTTGAGGATAATCAAACCCCTTCATTTACATCTTTCTTTTTTAGGGTTTGATGCTTTGTTTGGGGTTTTACAGGTGCTTTCTTCATTACAGGTTTACAATGACCTCGACGATCTTACAACAAACTTGAGATGATCAGAGGTAAATAGGTGTAAACATCTTCCGACACCTTAGATGAGGTTTTACGAGTATCTACACAAACTAGGGTGCCTAGAAACCAGACCAGAGTGCCCCAAGCTCCCCCATCCTTCTCTAGGTGCCCCAGTCTAGCCAAATATGCATCTAAAGTGCGAGGGTCTTCCACTCATATTTAGCTAGTATCCACTTTGACACAATCCAACAACCCTTTAAATGAGTTAAGGACCTTCTAACCCTCTTTACACTTAGGGTTTCATATTTTTATTTCTTAGTTATTTGGGTTAATTTATGTATTTCCTTATTCATTTTTTTACTGTTGTTATATCATCTAGATTAGGCTATAATATCACATTTTAGCATAATTACTAAGCCCTTCGGTGCTATAAAGTTATGTAAATTTAGTGTTTTTTGGGAATTTTAGATATTAGCTCTTACGATCATGTGGGTGATGTTGATATCCACATATGAATCAGTTGTGCATTTGTTGTTTAGCTCTTATGATCGTGTGAATTATGTTGATCTTCACCTTTGAATCATATGATTTTTGGCCTTTCAGAGCTTCCTTTGAGGGGGAAATAAGAAATGAGCATGTTGCATGTTTCTTGTGCAATTTTATCTCTTAACGACTTGATTATGTCAAAATGGATACTCCTGAGACTATTTCCATGTTGTTTGAATAAATTTTCATGAATGTGAAGTTTACTTATAATCCCTAGAGAATAATTGTCTATGAATAGTTTATTAACTCCATAGTCTTATGTAATACATCATCCTTAATCACTTTATCTTGAGAATTTGTAATGTTCCTTTATGTTGTAGTTTTTATAGAATTCACAGAACATTGATTTGAATTGCGACAAAACAATGTACCATGGCTTCTATAAAATCCACAATGTGTGTACAGTTGTTCACGTCTTGTATAATTTTGTGAGACATTGTGGTAGTGTATCGTGGAATTGAAAAACCCACGGGACATTGATGTAGTGCATCGTAGAATTGCAAAACTTGCCAAACAAGGGTTTTTTACATGTTATCCTAAATCAATTATTGATTTATGAATTGTAATTCCTTTTGAACTAAAAGGTGACTTGGAAGTGTTATTTGGAATGATCTTTGACATGCGAAAGTAATTTTGTACGTTTCCTTACTTAACATTAAGGGGGATTGTAGAGTTTATAATATTAAGTGGGAAACTACTTATTTAAGAAACCCACCAAAGATTGTAGGTTTTTGGCTTATAGATTATATTTAAAATATAAGCATTAAAGATTCACCACTATTTTTGTCATTTTTTAAAATATAAGAGTGACCGAAAACAAGTTGCCCACCTTGTATAAAATAAGGTGATCTCATTAGATAGTTGTTACAATATAGATATCAGAAAGATCAAGTGTAACATATGAATGCAAGCAATATGAGTGAGTTGATTATAGATACATAAAGAAAATGATGTAAAACTCATCATCGAATGTATGAGGTGGTTTGTAATACCTTATTGAAGGTGTTACTGTAAGTGGATATGTGGAAATAGTGGGAGTTCTAGGTGAACATTGAACATATTCTCAATGAACATAAGTTATTTTTAGTGGGTTTTTTACCTTCCAAGGTTTTCCCACTTATATATTGTGTCATTGTGTTCATTTACTTTCTGTTCATAGTGTTTACATTTTGTAATTTGCATGATAAACATCTTAATCTATGTCTTTAATTACTGCACTTCATAAACTATAATCTTTGATAGTTTGTAATGTGGATTTATAATTTGTAACATTATTTATCCCCTAAATTTCCTAACAATGTATCAGGAAAAACTATTAACCTGAAAAATGATGGAGGAAAATATGGTTTTATAGGAAATCCTACATCACCCAAAAATATTTAGTAGAAAATAAATATTTTCACGATGTCATATGACTCATAAGAAATTTGTGCAAAACAAATTTTTCGTAGCTATTTTGTAAAAGTCATGAAAGATTGTCCAAATCCACATAAAACGATGAATGTCATGTGTTATCCCATTTCACCCTTTTATGAAATCAGACAATGAAATAGACTTACATTACTACAATGAAAAAAGAATGTCATGTACGCTTATCCCATGCATGCCTTCAGAGGAATAACAAATCCGGAGGATTCATCTAAAAATTTCCCTTACATCTCCAAGTTACTGTAATACACCCGTGGAATCCTAAGTCTCCATAAAATGTCTAGGGAGATGTAGGTTTGCAAGAAAGGCCCTCAAGCTCTTGGAATAGCTCATCAAGCTAGTTGAGGAAGGGCGAGTGGCTCATTTTAAGGGATTGAGCTCTTGGCACTATTAACCAATCCAAGCATCAGGGAAAAGTATCGAGCTCATGAGTGAGCAACTTCTTGGAAAACGAGTTGTTTTATATTTTGATTTTGAGCTCCATACAAGAGGATGTGAGCTCGAGCTATCTAGCCCCATCATAATAATTATAAAAATACATTATTAATATAAGATATATCTGAGCTTTATGGTGAGAGTCAGGCCCATTTACATATGCACCTAGTTCACATTGGTTGAAGTCAATTTGTTTGAATGTACCTAGTTCGCATTGGTACAAGTCGACCTTGTTGGAAAAAATGAGCTCTGGATTCATGTGACAAGTCGTATCAAGCCGTTATCAAAACCAATCTAATAGGGAAGAAGCTTCAGTGAATTTTTAGGAGCTATCCATGCATGCACGTTCCAAGTAGTTCAAAAAGGAAATTTCTCAAACCAAGCACTGGAGGCCAAGTTGTTTAGAAGGGTTGCAGATGTGAGTCGGAAGAGTAATCGATGAGCTCATGGCCTGAGTAGGTTGGAAAGTGCATTGTGAGGAAGAAGGGGATGCATGGATCCACATGGTAACACAAAGCAACATCACAATTATCAAAGCGAGGAGGTGACCCAAACCATGTGGGGAGGTCAATGCAGACAAATATTTTGTCGGAGGTGAAAACTGAGCTCACTTAAAAGACTTAACAGAAAATTTAGCTCGATGAAGAAACATTTACGGCTAAGTTGTTCAAATGATTAGGTCGTGATCACCTTTGGCTGAGATTAAAGGAGACCTGGGTGAGTTTTTTTGAGATCAAAGAGTCCCTGGCAAGCCCATTATAGGCGTAGCAGAGAAATGTGGCCAAGTGGCCTGAGGAAGTAGGGATGCGAGGGTTACAATGTGGCACCTCAACATATTTTCGAGAAGGTCAAAGGAAAGTGGAGACTGTACATACCTGAAATTGTAGGGTACTGCCAGAATGATGTTACACATACCCCAATGATGATATAGGTCTCCTTGCAATGTGTTCGTGATCCAGAAAAGATCGCCAAGTATACGTTTGTATCCCGCATGCCCCGCTTAGCCTCCACATGCTTTGTTTTGCCCTCTGCCCCCCCTTTTTTTGCATTTTAGTCTTCAGTGATGAAACCACTGCGCTACCTGGGTGGCGGTCCCATGACCACCACCAAAGATAGGGTGGCGGTCCCGTAACCACAGCCGTGCACAGGGTGGCGGTCCTATACGTGTTTTCCAGATTCTTCTGACGATCGCGTCTAACGTAAATCTTCAATTTCACCCATTTTATTCAACCAATTTGGCTTGCATTAATGTTTTTGGTTCCCTAGAAATAGTGTTTTCCCTTTGTTTATAGTAAAAGAGTTCAATTGGGAGTTACCCTCTGGTAAATGCATTTGCTATAAATGGCCAGCTTGTTTTCAAACAAATGGCCCCTCACCTTCTCAATTCTATTATTCAATCTTTGAATTTATTGCTTAGAGTTCTACTAGCTTCATGTTTTGCATCAATTATTAGCTTTCCTTTTTTGTTTAGAATTCATTCAATCTTCTTGTTTCATCTTGCTTCCTTGCTGTTCCATACAATAAAATTAGCATAGAATAGCTTCATTTCTAGATTAGAATCCATTTAGAGTTGCAGGTTTTGTTTTATCAGAAGGATAGATTCTAAAAATATCAGTACATTTGCATTGTATTCTCGTAATAAATCCCACTAGGAATTACATAGTCAAGCTCTGTTCACTTGCGCTATCCCTCTCCTACTTGCATTGTATTCGGTCTATATCCAAAGTTGCCATTGTTTGTATACCATCTTCTATTGATACTACTATATACATGCTTTTCTGGATTCACGAGATCATGAAGGAATGAGGAGATCATAATGAGGGGATGAAATCAAACACAACGGGATTTACCACTGTTTTCTAAACACCAGGTTTGAGCTATCAAGTTTATAGTTACAACGTATCAAATAGAGTAGTGAATTATTTTATTTCAGTCAAAATTTCACTCTTGATATCGCTAGGGAAGCTGTGGGGATTGATAGTTTCTGAGAAATTGTGATTCATTCCTCACTTCTGAGGTAGGATCGAGAGTCTTTCAAATTAAAATAATTAGTCGCTTAGATATTTAGGATAAAATCACAACTGCACAGGCAAATAGCCACACCAGGCTACTTTGTTTGTTTTAAATTCTGTTGCTAGATTAGTTGTTCATTTTTCTAAATATACTAGAATATCTGTTCTTTAATTTCATTAAAATACATCATCGAAAATACAAAAATAGAAGAATTTTCGCATAGTGTAAACACATATTTCGTAATCAGTTTATTAATTTTAGTTCAAAGTTGAATCATTTTGTATGACAATCACAGGACCTAGAGAGCCTAGAGAATATATATTTGAACTCATAGTGCCTCAACCAAATCTACCCACAACATTAGCTGATATAGATCAAGACCTTAGGATATAGGTCTTTCAAGCAACAACCAACCTACAAGCTATTAATGAACAACTGAGAGGGTTAAATATCGAAGACGACAAAGCTTACACATTTTAGTCAAATCATCCTAACTATAGACTGCCTTGATAAAATATCCAGATGACTGTACAAGGATTCGAAAGAGAACAAGCATTTGGTTGCGATCCTTTAGTTCCACAATCTGATGTAGGAGACCTTCTCATTGACATAGCTACTAGCTTACACATTCCATTTGCCAGAACACGTGTAAGGTATTTTGAGAAAATTACACAACTTCTAGTTCTAAACATAGAGGCTGAAAAGGTTTATGATTACTAGATATTCGGAAGAAGGGATTGATTCTTCACATGACCATAACAGTTCTACAACAACCACGAACTCACTAGTTTTGATCCCCAAGTCCCACAACCCAATGGGCTTGCAAATCAGTTAAGCATTGACACTGGTTTACGATCTGCTGGTATTTAGATCCTCACCACTCCCGCCAGATATCATCATGTAGTTTTCCGTAGTAAATATAGAAGACAATCAACCCAATATTTTCTGGACTAGACCAGAAAACCACCTATAGTTCACTACAAATCCATTAAACCTCCTATCACAATTTTCATGACCTTGTCTAGAGATATATACGAAGCTCCCACAGGCCACTTCCCACGTATCCAACAACCAAGAAATGGGATCTCGTCAGAACTCGACATTGATTGGAGCCTTAGAATAGCTATTATAGCTGAACACTGATCCATCCATTACACCGATTAAGGTTAGGAGGGCCTTCTTTGCCTTAGATTCGTAGATTCCATTATTGCGTATTGAGGATATAAGATTACCCGATTAGCTTGTCTATGTCCATTCATATTCAACATTCACTGGCTGTCTCGGCATGACCTCGGGAGGTCAGGTACAAGGAAGAGGTACCTGTATATTCCCATGCTCGCATGTTACTTTTCCATCGTACAAAATTGGTGAACCCGACGTGAAAAAAATAGTTCTTCCTCTTTTATTTTTCATTTCTTTCATCCACCTTCGCTCTTTCCCATTATTCTGCGGGTATTCATATATCCCCTGAATATTTTGGGATACGACGCTTATGGTAGATCTCTCTCAGGTATCGAAGTAAACTATAGTAAAAAAATAGGCAACCATCACCCTCGCTTTTAGCATGGGCTGATAACTATTCAAGTAATTACTTGTCATCTCAAACTCCCCCTCACAGAACTAGTTATAGTTCTTCGTTCCTAATTGAGGAGTTAGATCATCTTACAAAAAACATAACAGCCAGAGCCATCAGTCTCTAATAATATGATGTTGACTAGAGATTCCACTTCATCTCCTCGGGTCTTGTTCAGACCAAATATCAGTAGACAATCATATCCACTCCCATTTTTGGATGAGGAGTACTTAGCACATTATGATAAAAGTGAACAACATTTCCAAAACATGTATCCACCTATAGGGAGTTTGAAAACACAATCTGATACCGTATTCCAAGAAACCCCCCCCCATTCCTCCATTTATGGGAAATACCCTCGGTGAAGCTTGGCAAGGTAACGATCAATTCATAGCAGGGTTCATACCCCTTTATAACCTCAAGGTATACAATAAATGCCATTAAGGCAAAACGTTGCGTCTTCACCAATAGAGGTTATTTCAGCCTTAGTTGAAAAACTTAGAGGGCTAGAACTTACTCAAGCAAACCAAAATTCATATCTCCTAGGATGTTTGTTCAACCACATGGATTCCCATATGTCCCTACAAATGCATATGCTATGCCATACCAACAACCCATTCCACCTCAACCCCCTCAGCGAGCCCCATCAATGGTCGAGGCCTATGCAGTAGGGACTTATTTAGAATATTTAAAAGAGCCCCTAGACTTCACCGTATGAATTGTTATGCTTCCAAGACCTCTCCCTGATTTACCCAAATACAAAGGGGAATGGGACCCAAACGCACACATTAAGGCCTATGCCGCATCCATATGGGAATTAATCCCTTGGGATGGGGTTGTTGCTAAAATATTCCCTAAGAACTTAGAAGGTATTGCCCTTGATTGGTATTACCAAATACCTGAAGCTTTGATACACTCATTTAAATAACTCGTGTCAGAATTCATCAAAGCTTTCAAAATGAACAAATTATTAAGAACGTGAATCATGGAGTTCTTGCATATCAAACAAGAACATAATGAGTCCGCTGATCATTTTATTCAAAGATGGCGTATGGTTCTCTACTCATCAGCAAGTGCTCCAAACATGGATCAAATGGAACTATGCAATTTATTCCTTAATTCTCTCAATAGAGAGATAAAGGAAGAAGTCCAGAAGTTCCTGCTAAGAACTTATGATGAGGTACTCAAGAGTGCTCTCTGAATTGACCAAGCAGCTATAGATAGCGGTCATAAGACATATTGGACGAATGGGAAATTAACCACTCCCATTCAAAACACCGTGGCGTATTCTAATGTGGGGAACACTAATCAAGGACCTAAAATCCTTAACAAGAACCGTGGAGTTACAACAGATGGAGTAACTGACCAAGTTAAAAGGGAAAATGTTGTAAACATTTCGCCACTTGTTAATAATTAACGAAATAACAATTTTACTCCAACAATCAACGTGGTGGATTTTAATAGTCCACCACATCAACAACAACAACAACGATGATGACAAATCCAAACAAAAAGTGCAAATCAAAACTCAGTTGGATATTAGAGTCAAAACCAAAGACAACATCCTCAAAATTTTAACTCTAACAGTCAGCAACCTTATCAGAATTTTGGGCCACAATAGGTTTTAAATCAATAGCCTTGAAATTATAATCCCAATTTATATTGTGACTTCCACAAGATTCAAGGCCACGATACCAGGACTTGTCATGAATACAATAAATTCATGCAGTGTTTTCCAAAAGATCAAAAGTAACTCTTTATAGATATATTTTTAGCAAATTCTGTAGTACCCACGCCAAACACTTATGTTGGGGCAATTTCCCCTCAAAATTCACCCCTCAAGATCTTTAATGATCCGCTCCCAAACCATTCTAACAATAATAGGCTAGATCCTAACGGAACAAACAAAGGTGTCATAATAGGAAACAATGATCATGAAGCTTCAACTTCATTAAATCCACCAGTCGCACCCCAATTAGGAACTCGACTTCAAATTAAGATAGTTGGTTTGGTGGAGTTAGACACTGAGCTACCCGTAGAAACCATAACAAGAACATGGGATTATTCTTCTCAACCTATTCCAAGTTATCCATTGGAACCAGACAACAGTCAACAAATGTTGGTAAAACCCATAGGTGCCTATGATTTCATTAACGATTTAACTAAAACCTTCTCTCACATCTCCTTTTTGGATTTGTTAAAGAACTCTCCCATCCACAGGGCTTCTCTCTTAGAAGCATTAGGCCTTGGTCATTTAATCAACATCACTCCTCCCCCGGAAATGCAAGTAAACCATGTGGAATTTGATGTTTATCCTCTAGGGGAGCCAGATAGGGATATGGAATTTATATTCGATATAAGAAAAATGTAAAAAGACGCTAAAATTACATGAAGAGGTGACCCAGATTTACATTTACAAGTTTGGGTCTACAATAATTATGTTAAACGTGCAATGGTTGATGATGGGGCAGTAGTTAATATAGTCCCCTTCACTTTTCTTCAAAAATTAGGATATGGAGAGACAAACTGTTCCGCGACACGAAATACACTAAGAGGTTATGATAGCCTCAAAGCCACTTCGATTGGAACCATAGTTTTACCAGTCACTTTAGGACCCAAGACGGTCCTCACCGAGTTTTATATTATAGACTAGGAAACCAATTATAATATGATCCTTGGTCAGCCATGTATACACTACATGAAGGCAATCCCTTCCACACTATTCCAAGAAATAAGATTTCTACGCTTAAGGAAAATATTCGTGGCACAAGGTGACCCAAAACCCTTTGATATACACCTAGTTGATTTGAAGAAAATACGAGGTGTTCACTCTGAGTTTGAACTCCCAACAAATCAACTCATCAAAGCAATTAATTCAAAACCAAAAGAAGAGTTGATACCCACCACAGGGTTAGAAGTTACAAATCCAGTCGAGGACATTTAGACACTCAAAAGTGAGAGCAATGTTATAAAAATAGTGTCACTAGGGACTACCGTAAATTTTTTTGAGTTGCTAGAAAAGGACTTACCTATTCTCCTACCATTTGATTCTATGGGTATGGGACACACCTTGAGAATTTCTTCCCTTCCATCAGATGAAGTTTTTATGGTAGAAGTAACCAAAGCAAAAGAAATAGATACGACAGATATCCCAACATCCATTTTCCCAAGCAAGTATTGGACTCTCCACTTCGATGGACCTAGATGTCACTTTGGAGCTGGGGTGGGAGTGTATTTACTTCACCCAAGGGAAAGATCTTGCCTTTCGCCTTTAAATTAAACTTCAAATGTACAAACAACGGGGTTGAGTACGAAGCTCTCCTCCTCGGCCTCATTCTAGCTAAAAGAATGGGTGTCGACAACATTATAGTACTAGGAGACTCATAATTTGTTGCAAACCAAGTCTCTAAAGTATATGAAACTAGAGTTGAGCACTTACAACTCCATAAAATGACAGTATTAGATCTAAGTAAGGGATTTAACTTCATATCAATCGAAGAAATCCCACGAGAGCAAAACCTTCTCGCAGACTAGATAGCAACTTTAGCTTCCCATTTCACTCCAAACAACGAGTTAGAAGATACAAATTTCACAGTATCACTTCGTACCGAACCATTAGTGCATAAAATACCAACAAAATCACTTCTAACTCATGGAGAGGCTGAGGATGATTTTTCTATCATAGATCACTTTGATGATGATAGAGTATCTCTTGAATATCTAAACGCCTATGCGGAGCTACACCTTTCTCACCGTATAGTTGATCTTTCCTTGATACCACATTCCTCTTCCTACTTTGGAAATCCCATGGTAGAGTCTCCTCCACAGAAGGCTCTCGATATATATGAGATAGAAAACAGAGAAATCTTGGCACTACCTCTAGCCCCACCTGAATTTGAAGAAGGTAACGCTTCTTTGAAAGAAGAAACCATTGACATAAACATTGGAATAGAGGAAGAACCAAAGATTTTAAAGTTAGGATCCTCGTTAACTCTAGAGGAGATAGAAATAAACACCCAAATCCTCAAATAACATCAAAAGGATTTTACATTTAATTAAAAAGAAATGATGGGCATTGCACCACAAGTCGCGGTGCATAATCTTGTCACTAAACCAGATGCGAAGCCAATTAAACAGAAGTCAAGACCAATGAAGCCAAAAGTGGCTCTCATGGTAGAAGAGGAAGTAATAAAAATTCTCCAAGTAGGATTCATCAAGCCCGTTGACTATTCGCAATGGGTATCTAATATTGTCCCTGTCCTAAAAAAGAATGGGAAGATACGCATTTGCATAGATTTTAGGGATATTAACAAAGCTTGTCCCAAGGATGACTTCCCATTACCATCCATTAACATTATCATTGATGCAACAACTGGATTCAAACTGTTGTCCCTCATGGATGGGTTCTCAGGGTACAATTAGATTAAAATACCTGAACAAGATCAAGCTAAAACTACATTCATAACTCCATGGGGAACTTATTGCTACGATGTCATGCCATTTGGTCTTAAGAACTCCGACGCTACGTATTAATGGGAAATGACATATATATTCCAAAATCTTATCCATAAAATTGTGGAATTCTATGTGGATGACTTGTTGGCCAAAGCCAAGAAATGTTGTGATAATCCAGAAGTGCTCTGTATCATCCTCTCACGATTAATTTAATATGGCATCACATTAAATGCAGAGAAGTGCATGTTTGGTGTGACAGGAGGCAAACTTCTGGGCTACATTATATCTTCACAAGGGATTGATGTTGATTTAACCAAAATTTGGGTTATTCTCGAAATGATCCCACCATCAGATGAGTTTGGAATCAGGTCATTTCTTGGGAATCTCAGTGCAATCTATAGGTTCATCCCAGATCTAAGTTTTGCCATTCATCCAATCAAAAATCTATTTAAGAAATATTATAGCATTGATTGGACTGAAGAATGCAACGAGGCCTTCAAAGTAGTTAAATTCTTCTTGTTGTCTCCACCAATGCTAATGCCTCCCAAACTAGACCATCCTTTGATCTTATACTCATGAGCCACTCATGTCTCGCTGGCTTGCATGTTGGCTCAAGAAGACAATGATAAATGGGAACATGTGGTCTATTTCATCAGCCGAACGTTGCTTGATTATGAAACATGCTACACACAGGCAGAGAGAGAATGTCTTTCCATAGTCTTTGCAACAAAATGTTTAAGACATTACATGTTAAACTAGGAAACAAGGGTCATTGTAAAAACAAATCATTTACGAACGTTTCTCACGCAAGGATATTTATCTAAAAAGGCTAGACGTTTCATAACCTTAATGGGTGAATTTGAGTTAACATTCGTAAACCAAAAATCTGTTAAGGGACAAATCATTGTAGATTGGCTAGCTGAAAATCCACTAGATGGAGGTGATCTAGTAAATCTAGACTTTCCTGATGAGTGTATATACTTCATCGAAACCAGGCCTCCCATCTCTACATGTCTCTGGTATACTGATATCATCAATTTCATCAAAGACCACACATACCTGGAAGGTGCCACGTCATAAAAAAGAAGACGATTACACATTATTACCGCTAAATATGTTGTTTTAGAACAGGTACTCTATCGTAAAGCATTCAACGCAATGCTTCTAAGATGCGTCGACACCGAAGAATCCAAGAAGATTCTTCATGAATCCCACAGTGGGATATGTAGAGACCACTTCAGTGGTCACACCACCACTCACAAAATACAGTGGATGGAATATTTTTGGCCCACTCACGAGTATGATGCAGTGGAATTTATACGTAAGTACCACAAATGCCAAGAATTCTCTCATGAGATTCACATGCCAGCACAATCCCTGCAACCAATAGCGACTCTGTGGCCATTCTCCACATGGGGTTTGGAATTGATAGGGAAGTTATCTCCCTCATCAACTGATGGCCATAATTTTATAATTACAGCCATGGAATATTTTACCAAATGGGTGGAGGCCATGCCTCTCACCACCGTACCAGGTTCGGTAATTGCCAAATTCATTCTGAACCAAATTATCTACAGGTATGGTGTCCCACAAGTCATTATCTCAGATAATGGCACATCCTTTAAAAATGATAAGGTCTGTGAATTATGTAGCAAATTCAAGATAAACCATCACACGACCTCTCTTTACTACCCTCAAGCCAATGGGCAGGCCGAAGTGACAAACAAAATGTTGAAAAGCTATTCTCCTCAAAATGGTCAAGGAGAACAAGCGAGATTGGAATTTAAAACTATATCCAGCCTTATGGGCCCATCAAACCTCAGTAAGAACACCAACAGGAGTAACTCCTTTCTCACTGGTATTCGGGGCAGAAGCAGTTCTCCCACTTGAGGTTGAAATACCCAGTCTTTGCATCTCATTACAAGGGATTCTGGATGAAGAAGCTTATAGGGAGGCACACCTCTCTCAACTAGAAAGCCTCGACGAAGTCAGGCTAAATGCCAAACAAAGGCATAGGGCCTATGCCAACTGGATGTGCTGGCAGTACAACAAAAAATTATATGAGCGAGGAATATATGAGGAAGATCTAGTTCTAAGACTAGACATCTAGATCGATAAGAAAACCGGTGAAGGAAGAAAGTTCCGGCCCAAGTGGTTGGGTCCATACCAAGTCATAAAGGACTACGGAAATGGTGCGTATCTCTTGTGCACACTAGAAGGTGAGGAATTCAGTGAAACTGTCAATTCCTTACATCTTAAACAGTTTTATGCATAAAACATCAAAATCACCTTTTGTACATTATAGCTACCTACATTACTTTAGCCATTTAGCTGTTTCATTTTGTTCACTCACTCATAAAACTAGTAGTCCAGGAACTTGCTCTTAAGAAATTTATTACAAATTTCTGAAAATGTTGGAAAAAGTATTCAAAACACATCTCTTCAAACATCATTAACTTTTTTCAAATCTTTTCATTAGGTTCGACAGAAAAGCATTGACGAAAACCATACCAAGGCCTACATACTTGGCTTTGCTCTTTCTTTTTGCTAGGTGAAGTTGTCCTTTCCTATGGTCTATTCTAGAAGCTTCTTGGTGTCACATCTACCCCTCTTAAATCTCTTTTAAAGGAAGGATATCCCAAAGTTATAGGTCAGAAATGTCAAAATCAAATAAAATCAAAAGTGCCAAGAATTTTTTATTTTTATTTTACACACCTCTTTGCCCCATCAACCTTCGGTGATAAGCCCACATCTCTTACTGGTGGTGTGAGGTTGGGAAAGGAAAGAAGTGCCCTTACTCGCCTATATCTTGCCTTTGGTGACAAACCCGTGCTTCTTACTAATGGCATGAGGCAGGATGTGGGGGGTCCAGTCACACAAATGAACAAATCTTGGTATGCTAAAAACACAAATCAAATTCTATTAAGAGAAAAAAAATATCCAAATTCCAAAGAGATCAAATCCTCAAAACCAGATTTTGTCAACCAAGTTGCCATTTAATAATCTAAGTCTAGATAAATTGGAAAGTAAGTGGCCTTCTAAGCGTGGTAGTAGTTCTGAGTAGGGTAGGTGTGTAGGTCCAATTTTGGTTTCTATTACTAGTTTATCTGTCTCTCATCATTCCATTCAATCAAACTCATACAACTTGTACCCTTCCTAACTCTTGGTGTTGAGCCCTCGCATCTTACTAGTTGCGTGGAGCTAGGAATGGGGCAATTTCATCTCTTTATCACTATATATTCATAACGTTTTGCCAACATAAGAAGAACTTACAAACATTTCCCAAAGAATTCAAAAGTTCAGTACTACCATATGTTAGTATCATCTCATATCAACATTACAAAAGCATAAAAAGTAAAACATTCTGTTTACTATCATTTGTTATCTATTGCATACATTCTAAAAACATGAAAATAATATTCTAAAAACATCTAAGTACACATGTGGAAAAAAATCACAAACAAAATTCTAGGCACTAAGAGTCTGGATCCAAATATATATATATATATATAAATCAAGGTTCGTATACAATGCCATCATGCACTAGGCATGGTCAAAACGCTCAATGAGCCCAAAAAGTACAAAAAGACTCATATAGACATCTGACAAAATGCTACAAAATGGTCTCTAAATCCCTATGGGATCCCTTAGAGGGTGCGTGGCCACACCTAGGACTCCGGCTATGTCGGCACTCCAAATGTACTGAGGGATTGCGGTCATGACCAGTAGCTTCCGTCTCGCTATGAGAATGGATCCTCCTCATCAAGCGCTCGGCTGTCCTATATCCAACTACCTCTATGTGGAGAGAATTCATGATCTTTTCCACATGCCAGACAAAGGAAAAAACATCAGTATGCCTACCGGTTGCTGAGGGCTCCCCCACGTCCATGGAAAGCTTAGCGCGAGTCTTCTCTAAGGGGAGAAGCAAGGTATCAGTGCATACTCGGTGAATCAAGTCTCGCCACTCAGCAGCAGTTGCTGCAAGCAAAGGAGAAAACAAGTTAGAAAACGATCAAAATATAAAACCAAGAGTAAGCAAAACAAAAAGAAACAACAACTAAGGCAACTCTAACAAATGTCAAGAGAAGAGTGATAACTCACTCAGATCTCTGGGCCTCTAAGAAGGATCTCTAGGATCCGCACCTGCCACTGACACCGCCACTAATTAGTGTCCCTCTCCCACGTCTGGGGCAATGTGATGGCCTACAAAAGACTCACCATCTCCACCTAAGTCCTAAGAGAGTAACTCCTCTGAAACTAGAGTCACCCTCTCTGCGCTTTACTCCGCCCTCTTGGCCTGTAGGTCCTCCTGAGTGTCATGCCACTCAGGATCACTATCATCTCCCCCACCTGTCTCACTAATCTCCATCTCCTCAGTCTCCTCCTCGGTCTCTCCCCCAGTGAACTCCTCAGACTCAGAGTCCACATCAGTGGGCTCGAATCTCTGCCCCAGTGAACTCCTCAGACTCGGAGTCCACATCAATGGGCTCATCGCTGCTATGGGCGGGACCGGTGGCAATCTAAAGTAAGGGTGCTTGAGGAGCACTGGCTCTCCCTTGAGCACGTACCACCCTCCTGTCCGCAATAGGAACACCGAGAGTAATAATAGTCCAACCCCGGCCTATAGGACCTCTATGAGCCTCACGAATAGATCTATATACGGGCCCCACCGGAGGAAGCATGTCACTATAGGGGATGTTAAACTGCTGTGGTACTCTATCAAAGGGGTGTATCTCCAACTTCCCCACCCTATCCATCAACTAGCTGGTAGTCTGACAAAAAATTAGTGTGACGGTATCCTCCTCTCATACTCCTACCATGGCCTAATAAGGAGTGGCCTCCATGTCTGCAGTGTTCAAAGAGGCCACTGGCTGGTGGGGTGCTCTAAGAATTGTCATCCCTATCCACCTCAGTGCCCTAACAGCCCCAGGATCCTCTACCTCTACACCTCTCCCATATGTGGTGATATGCTCATACACCCAACTCATGACTGTAATCAAACTACCCTGTATAAATCATGGTAGGTAGTCTCGAGGATATCTACTCCACAAGTGTAGACACGTCCATAGCCCTCAATCTATGCAATAATGGGGCCCCAACAATATAAGAGGGTGTCCCCTCCCTTATCCCCAATCAGTCTAGATGCAAGGATGCCCATGATGGCCTTGTGAAGAACGAGGATGTCTGACTCAATGATAGACCGGATCCTCATGCCCTTCTTCGATCCCATTGATACAACTCCATCTCCTATGTAGGTGGCCCACTAAACCACCTGTGATCTTGATACTGCTGTCTTAAGAGACAGCCGCTACCCAAGGATCAAAACCTCTAGTATATGGTAAACATCCTCCAGGGTGATGGACCACTCACCCCTAACTCCTGGAAATTGGAAGGTGTTCCGATACGCATCCCAGTATGAAAATAAGTCATAGAGTATGTGACTGGTAGGTGCAACATGAGGGACCTGTGTAATCCTCCAAATACCAGCTCTCTGGAGAGTATCCTACTCTACCTGGGAGAGTGCCTCTAACACTACTGGGAGCCAATCACACTCCCTCTCCCGGATCCATCTAATATACTCCTCCGTTTTCTGCATACACCCAAGAACAAAAGAAAGGAATAAGTTAGTACCAAAATCTAGTTGAAAAACTATTAAAAACACATAAAAATGTTGAACATGCAAAAACAAGCTAAATTTTGTATTGTTTTGGTCCTCTGTTACGGACCACCGCCCTATGCAGAGTGGTGGTTTCATAACCACCACCTTCTAAGGCAACGGTCCCGTAACCACCGCCTTGCACAGGGTGGCGGTCCTGTCTCACAAAGTCAAATGGGTTGTATACCCTAAAATGCTTAAAAAACAAACAAAAACACCATTTTAACAAAAAAAGAAACCTACCCTATGGGCGCCCCCCCTAGAGACACGTTTAAAACTAAAATTTTCAAAAATGAGCCCCCCAAGAGAAAGATTTCATCATTTCCACATTTTAGGTCTAAAAACGATAAATCGAGAAGAACTAACCTAAGACTTCGCGGGTCGATGTTTTACTCTCAGAGGCATGAACGCTATCTCACCACGAACGTTTTGACTATACTCTCATCGAAAACCATCACCATGGGTCCCAGAGCTCAAAAACTATCAAATCAATCCGTGTAAATGAACAGTAAAATGACTTCATTTTATATAAATAGCCCCCTTAATTTGATTTTAAATGTCTTTCACAGGGTTGGAGCACCGACGGAGGTAAGTTCTAAAACCCACGTAGATGGTAAGTCCTCTTTTCTATTTCTCAAATTGTTTTATCCATTTGCACTTGAGTCCTCTTTTTCATTTTTACAGGTGGTAGGATCTTAGATGGTGACTTTCCAGCACACGGGCATGTCAGGTATAAATCCTAACTCCCCATTTCAGGACTGCCATACAAAGATCCACCGTTTTACGCCTCTTCATGGCTAAGACACTTCTTTGAGGGGGAAATATGTACGTACCCAAAATTGTAGGGTACTGCACCGCCAGAACGATGTTACACATGCCCCAATGATGATATAGGTCTCCTTGCAAGGTGTTTAAAATATAGAAAGGCTCGTCAAGTATACGCTTGTATCCCACATGCCCCATATCAGCCTCCACATGCATTGTTTTTCCCTTTTCCCCCTTTTCTTCTTGCATTTTGTCTTCAGTGACGAAACTACCGCCCTGCCTGGGTGGCGGTCCTGTGATCGCTGCCCAGGACAGGGCGACGGTCCTGTGCGCATTTTCTAGATCCTTCTGACGATCTCGTCAAATGTAAATCTTAGATTTTACACACTTTCTTCAACCAATTTGGCTTGCATTAATGCTTTTGGTCCCTTGGTAATACTATTTTTCCTTTGTTTATAGTAGAAGAGATCAAATTGGAGTTACCCTCTGGTAAATGCATTGGTTATAAATAGCCAACTTGTTTTCAAGCAAATGGCTCCTCATCCTCTCAATTCTCTTATTTAGTCTTTCAATTTCTTGCTTAGAATTCTGTTAGTTTCATGCTTTTCCTCCATTGTTGGTCTTTTAGAGGTCATATGATCTTCTTGTTTCAGTCTTGTTCCATTGTTGCTGCAAATAATAAGTTTAACATAGAATAGCTTCATTTCTAGACTAGAATCCATTAAAGTTGTAGGTTTTGTTTTGTCACAAGGATAGTTTCTAAAACTCTCGGTGCACTTGTGTTGTATTCCTGCAATAAATCCCGCTAGGAATTACATAGTCAAGCTCTGTTCACTTGCACTATCTCTCTCCTAATCACATTGTATTTGGTCTATATCCAAAGCTGTAATTGTTTGAATACCATCTTTTGTTGATACGATCATATACATAATTTCTAGATTCACGAGGACAAAAAGGAATGAGGATATCACACTGAGGGGATGAAATCACACACGATTGGATTTACCACTATTCTGTAAATGCCAGGTTTGAGCTATCAAATTTCTAGTTACGAAATATCAAATAGAGTACTGAATTACTTTATTTCAGTTCAAATTTCACTCTTGATATCATCGGGGAAGCTATGGGGATTGATAATTTATGAGAAACTATGATTCATTCCTCACTTCTGAGGTAGGATCGAGAGTCCTTTTAATTCAAAATATATAGCTGCTTAGATATTCAGGATAAGATCACAACTGCACAGGTGAATAGCCATACCAGGCTACTTTGTTGTTTTTATTCTGTTACTAGATTAGTTGTCCATTTTATAAATATACTAGAGTATTTTCTCTTTAATTTCATTGAAATATGTCATTGAAAATACAAAAAGAGAAGAATGCTTGCATAGTGTAAATACTTCTTTTGTAATCATTTTATTAATGTTAGTTAAAAGTTGAATCATTTTGTATGACAATCACATGACCTAGAGATCCTCAAGAATATATATTTGAACCCATAGTGACTCAGCCAAATCTACCCACAACATTAGTAGATATAGATCAGGACCTTAGGATACAGGTCTTTCGAACAACAACAAAATTACAAGCGATTAGTGAACAACTGAGAGGGTTAAATATCAAAGACGATAAAGCTTACACATTTTGGTCAAACCACCCTAATTATAGACTACCTTGATAGAATACCCGGATGACTGTACAAGGGTTTGAAAGAGAACAAAAATTTGGTTGTGATCCTTTAGTTCCATAACCTAACACAAGAGACCTCCTCATTGACATAGATACTAGCCTACCCATTCAAGTTTCTAGAACACCTGTTAGGTACTATGAGAAAATCATACAACTTCTAGTTCTAAATGTAGAGGCTGAAAAGGCATATGATTATTGGGTAGTTGGAAGAAGGGATTGATTCTTCACATGACCATAACATGCCCACAACAACCATGAACTCACGGTTGTGATCCTCAATTCCCACAACCCAACGGGCCTACAAATCAGTTAAGTATTAACACCGGCTTACGAATGCTGGTATTTAGATCCTCACCACTCCCAATAGATATCATAGTACAGTTCTTTGTATTAAACATAAAAGCCAATCAATCTAACATTTTCTGGGCTAGACCAGAAAACTACCATAGTTAACTGCAAACCCACTAAATCACCCATCACCATTTTTCTGACCTTGTCTGGAGATATATACGAAGCTCCCACAGGTCACTTCCCACGTATCCAACAACCAAGAAATAGGATCTTGGCAGAGCTTGACATTGATTGGAGCCTCTAAAAAGCCATTATATCTAAACAAACCATTACACCAATTTAGGTTAGGAGGTCCTTCTTTGCCTTAGATTCATAGATTCCATTATTGCGTATTGAGGATATAAGATTATCTGATTCGCTTGTCTGTATCTATTCACATTCAACATTCACTGGCTGTCTCGACACGACCTCGGGAGGTCGGGTACGAGGAAAAGGTACTTGTAGGTTCCCATGCTCGCATGTCACTTTTCCATCATACAGTAACCCACCACCACAATAACCTTAACAGCCTCAAACATTTAATGAGATGTTGCTACACCTACCTTAGTATATGGGAGTCTAAGATGTCATGTAGAACGTGCATAAGTTTGAACTGTTATGGAGAGCCAAGGGAATAACAACTTCAGATAAGAAGATAATTCAATTTTTGACCACATTATAGGGCCACACACACAATTGGTATCGAAAGTATGACCCTCACTAGATAGTGGTGGACTACGATGCATTACATGCCACCTTTTTGATAGAGTTTCATATCCCATATTTTGAGTAGTAGAGCATTATCATGCTCAAGGACATAAAGTAAGGATTTTTAAAAAGTGTTAGAGATTATGATGCAATATTTAAGACTTTATTATCTAAAATATCTTATGATATCCACTAGAGCCAACATGCACAATGGTTCATGGGAGGTTTATTAACACCATTCCAAAGATAAATTTCAAGCAAGACATTCACCAACCCATGTGAAGTGTTGGAATCCACTTTACACACAGAAGCCATAGGAAGTTTGGATACTAGAGAGAGTCCACTCCTTGTAATACCCTTACCATGGTTGGTATCCTTGCTTGTTTTTGAAACTAAAGTTGTAAACGTTGATAAATGATTCTTGTTTGAAGATGGTGTAATCTTTTGAAGTAAGTGATCATGTTTGTTGTAGATGTTATGTTTATCTTCTAAAATAATGAAGTATTTCATATGCTCTTATGTTGAACTTTTTAATGCATTATGTATCCTGATGAAGGAAATAAATTCAGTCTAATTCATTCATTTCCTATTTGGAAATATTGAATTTATTCTTCATTCTATTTATTTGTTAAATGCATAAATATCCATACCTTGGATCAATTACAAGTGATCCAAGGAATGTATTTGATTTTAAGATGTTTTGATCATTTTGATTGAGTCGGTCAATATGTTTGATTACTGAACTCAGGCTTGCAAATAGAGAGCACACATGGGCATCCTATAACATATTATGGATGCACCATTATAAGTGATCTAATAATGTTGTTTTGATAAAATTTACAAAAGGTAATGTCCTTTGATTAATTTATTTGAGACCTAAATAATCTAAGTGCCTAAAATTATCTACATTACCCTAACCTAAGTTATGGGAATATATATATTTTGATGGATATTAAGGGACTATCCTAAGTCTTTGATATTAATTATCCTAAGATATAATATGAATTATTCCTAAGGTCCTAAGCTATGGTTTATAAACTATTACTAAGGAAACCTAACCTAAGGGCATCAAACTAACCTAAAGGGAAATGAGGTTGGCTTGGATGGCAAGCTGGTGAATGGTGGTGACACCATTCCAAAGGCGTTAGTAAGGTTTAAATGTTTCATTAAATGACTTATTGCCACACATTTTTTCCAAGGTATGGAGGTGGTGGAATGTGTTGAGTTGCCAACTCCGCTAAGCGTTGGTTAAATGAAATTTAATTGTTAGTTCTAACTAACAGATAGATGGTAATGACAGGGAGTTTTGGGGAGACACTGGCAATCCAATGATGGCATTAATGAGCCTCGACCCGATTGAAAACCACCTGAGGGAATAGTAAGATGGGTTTGGAGAAAAAGGAATGGTTTGGTTTTGTTGTGCATTCAGATTTTTCAAGCTCTTTGGCTCTGCATGTAGTATTTTCATTATTCGAACTATCAGTTTGATTCTGTTGCAAATTAAAAATCATCATTGCATGGCGGAAATAATGGCAAATTTTTTTTGTGGAAACTATAAGAAGAAAATGGGGGAAGTTGCAGAGGCTTTGTTTGGTGTTTTCGTTGGAAATATTTCAGTTGAAGCTTCACAGAGAGACTTGAAGCCTAGAAGAGAAACTGTCACTACCAAGCATGAAGAGAAACAGAGAGACTAGGAAGAGACTACACTGCCAGGCATGATAGGCTCTATCTCTTTAAGATTTATTAGTTTTTATTTAAACATTTTCATTAAATGAACTCTGTTTTTCGTGAAAATGTCTCTAAGAATGGTTTTCATGTTTGTGTGTTGTTTTGATTTTCTTTCTTCTATGGATTTCATGAAGCTATGGTTTCTTGAATAGAAATGAATCTGTGCTAGTTTGAAGTTTGTTGTACATGATTTTGGGTTTTGAATAAGGTTGGAAAACAAATGTGTTTGCAATATATTTAACTGCGAATGGTTGTGAAAGGGGATTCTATGTTTTTGATAAATATATCTCATGGTGTTTATAACACGTTGATGTTAAAACAATTTTGTAGGGTTCTAAGGGAAGTCTTTTGAAATTTGGTAACTTCCAGGTTGTCAATGAATTGGGTATTACCAAATATTATTTAGGTTGACATTTTTTCAAAAATTAATGTATTGGGATTCCTGTTTTGGTTTGATGATCTTTCATTTTTGGCTTAGATTTGTAACTTCTCTTTTTGTTTTTATGATATTCGAGCCTCGACCCATACTGGGTACTCTCGATGGAGGTATATCAAGCACTGTAAGTGCATAATATCAAGTTGAATGATATAATTTTTAGTATTTTTCCTTTTAGTTACGTTTTTTTGATAATTTACCCTTCTTGGGTTGATCTATTTTGGAAACAAGGACTGGTAACTTTCTTGTCTCCCTCTCTTGTTGGTTGTGTTTTACTTTGCATGATTACCCTTCTTGGGTTGGCTTAAGTTTTGAACTCTGTTGAATTTTGAGGGACCCAGGTTTGTATTATACTTCGAAATGGGTTTTTCACTTTTCTTTGTTTAAACATTCCTTCGAAGATCTGTTAGTCTTCAAGCATCATGAGTTGGACACCTAGGTTTATATCTATTCTTGCTCAACCATGGTGATTGTTGTGGTTATCAGGTCATGAGAGTTAAAGTGGGTGTATTCCTTGGCAACCAAAGCATGTTGTCTGTTGAATGTTTATTTTTTTGTGAAGCATCTTATTAGAGGCTGAGCTTGTATATTTGGTTGGTTTGAAATGTTTATGTGATAGCTATTGTTCTTATTTTGAATTCGTTTTGAGTGTTATTGGAAGCTATGAGTTACCATGCTTATTGTTAAAGGAAACATTTATCCTTAAAGCTTAGATCTTGATCCTTATAAGGTGAAGGTTATACTTTGTGATTTTATTCATTAGAACTATTGGTTTTCTTTATCTTGTAATTTATGCGAGAGTTGCTTGTGCATTCAACTGTAGCTTGATCATTTGAAATGCATGTTGTGTTATGAATCTCTCTCTGTCCTCTTGGTTAAATAGATATGATTTGATCAAATGGGTTTTTGATCTCAGTTCGTTGTTTTGTCAGATCCTTCAAAAGTTATGTATCTCTGTGTTTGATTTGTCTTGTCAATGCTTGAGTAAACCTCATGTAGGAATGTACAATGAGTACATTTGGTTCCTGTTGAGTTATTTTTTTTTTTTTGATGGCATCCTTATTTGGATAGTAACATGGTTTTCATTTGAAGAATCATAGGTGACAACATTCTATTCATGTCAAGTCATTTGTGTTTGTATATCAATTCCTTTTAGATTTTTGATAGGAGATTGATTGTAATGTAGTGGAGCTTATGAGTTGTTAAATTAATGGATATTAATGAAGAATGATTAAGAATTTTTATTAATTCTCTTCTTTAATAAATAGTTGCAGTTTTAAATGTTATCATGTTTGAAATGATTATCATGACTGTAACATGGATGGAATTAATTTTTTTGGATTACTAAACTTCTTTTAGGGGCAAACGGTTCTTAATGAGATTTAATAACTTCTTCTCTATTTCTGACATTATGAATTTTTCGGAAGTCTATTTATTTGATCTTATTTTGAGTACTTAAAACCTTTTCATAAACAACAATGTTCCTTTTATGAATCTTTTAGATAAAAGCATATTGTTTTAATGTTATAGCACTTATCATGCTCAGTTCTTGTGAGCTGACTCATGCTAAAAAATGTGCAGATGGTCTTCGTGAAAAGTGAAAGGAGAAAGACTTATAGAAAGTTTCATTTGTTATATTAATGAAGTCACTTTCTTCATTCATATGCTTTATGTATTGAAATTATCTTGAAATTAACTTGTTGAAAAAAAAAACTATGAGGATGCATTAAATAAGTTTTGTAATGATGAAATATTTTTTCTTATAAACTTATGGAATATTTATTAAGTTTGGAGTGAAGTGAACTCTCTCTTTTTGATAAATGAATTGTTGTGTAATGGTTGGGGATTATTGATTTATTCAAGGGTCATATATGACTTAGATTTTTTTAATATTCTTTAATATTAACATGCATGTCTAGATTTGATTAATATTCTTAAATATTAACATGCATGGATTAATGGATTCTAAAGTATAGAATGATGCTTGGATAAGGAACTATATATATTTCCAAATCATTTAATTTTGGGGTAATGGTATAATTATGATGATTATGATACATAAACCCTTATAATGAAAGGATAATAAGGATAGTTACTATATAGTTGAATGTGGAATTCTTATTAAAAATATACTCCTTATGTTTTTAGATTTCATGAATAGAAAAATAGTCCTTAATTATGAAGAAAAGGATACTTCAATTCTTATCATTAAATAAAAACTAAGTATGTTATAATTATTTATGTGATAAAGTATAATCATTATTAATGATTGGTTGTATGCTCTACTTTATGAAAATAATAAATGGTAATTGGAAAGCTTTAAAGAATTAGAAATATGGTTTTAAATGTTATGATAACATTAATTCTAATTAACAAGCTTTCAATCATGAATGTTTACATTGTTAACCTATAGTAATATCTTAGAGCATCATGAAACTGTACCAACACATTTCTCTAAATATCTCAGAGCATCATAAACTTGAAACTTAATAACCTTCCTCTTAGAAAATTCACCTCCACATGACTCCTTAATGTTTGAAACATTATGAACCTCTTGAGATTTGAGCATACATAGAACAAGTACAATCTTGAAGACTCATCCTATGGATTGAGGCACCTAATAACCATGTTTATACTTCACATTCATGAGAGACATCATGAATAATACTTATTAATGGAAAATATATACCCTTATACCTTGAAAAACTTTGGAACAATCTCATGGAATTAAGACATCCTTGAATATATCACACCAATCCTTCAATACATGGATAACCACACATATTTCACAATACATTAGCAAATAGACTAAGACCCTACACTTATATTCAATATTTGAATCATGAAAAGATGCAAGATTTGACCAAGCTGACTTCAATCAGTGTGCATGACTTAATTAACCTTTTGACAACAGAAAACCTCTATTAGATTATTAGAAAACATTCACACTTAAACTATACATTTTACAATATTGGCAACACATAGAACATACCAAGAAATTTTTGATGATACACTTTGACCAAGACATATTAGGAAAAACTTCAAATGTTTTTACTAAGACCATTAACACAATAGGTCATGAAAATATAAACAAAACACAATAACTCATACCTTGATATATATATATTTGTTGAATCAAAGAACATATGAAATCTTTCTTCCACTTGTTAATAGATTTGTGACCTATTTTCTTGAAAAAGAAAAGATATTCATAGAGAAACCAGTCATACCTTACATAAGAGAATGAAATATTATCATCTAGAACCTCTCCTAGGAATGTCAACCACTTCTTGATTTCCATATCTGCAAATGTGCTTAATCTTTCCTTAAACAAGATGATTTGATTCCCATGAATGGACAACTCTACCTCAACACACTCTTGGATCTATTTATAGCTCATTACCATGTTTAGAGTTTTAGGACATACCACTTCTTCCATTTTAGGTTCTAAAACACTCTCAAACTCTACTTCTAGGTCATTAACACCTCCATCAACCCCTTTAGGGTCACATATATCAGAATAAACATATAGTTCACCTTCATCGTCAATAGTTAGGCCTTTATTCTCACCATTTGAATGCTTTGCTTCATAAATAACACAATAACCTACTTTTTCTTATCCATAAGACTTCTCATCAGTTATGCTTGATGGAGAGGGAGTACACACTTTATATATGGATTGTCAAATGTCAAACCCTAAGGGTTTCAAGAAAGCTCTCAATCTGACCAATGGACTAACATCAACCAGATCCTAAAAATATTCCATACATGTGCTTCAGAAGTATCTCCTTCAAGTGGTTAAACTTTCTTCTTATGGACCTGCTTGAATACCAATTCTTGAAAGCATAATGATTGGGAGGGGGGTGAATTAGTCATACGACAATTATAACTTCATTTTCCATTACTTAGATTCATTATTCAAATTAATCATTCAATATCCATAAACCATGTAAATTTATTATGTGTGCAATAAATAAGAACATGTGAAATGATCAAAGGAGAGAACACAAGCCACTAGATGTAAGTGGGAAACCCTTAAGGGGAAGAAAAACCACTGAAACCATTTCTTATATTACTCAAAGTAAGGAATTGCAAGAATATTACACATCCTATAATATTTTTTTAGTGAGGCACCAACCCCATAAAGAGAACTAACCCATAATTTTTTTTTGATATTACACACAACAAAGGACTCAAGTGAATATTACACATCATAAGAGATTTATTTCATGAGGCACCAACCCCAAAAGGATCACCAACCCCTAAAACCTTGTTGATATGACTCACAACAAGAGAATCCTATGAATATGACTCATCAAGATATTTTAAGAAGTATGACCATTGAAAATGTGTTGATACCACAGTTGAGAGTGATCCCAAAGTTTAGCTCCAAATTCTTTCAGACCCTTGCTGAAAAACACCTTCAACTTGCTCTCGCTAGGTCTTCTTAGACTTGTCTTGGCTCTAAAAATTTGAAAACATATTTTCAATCAGTCATAAACCTATAACTAATTTAATCAACTCTAAAATTATTCCCTCATGCCTGTAATTCACTCACCTATGGGTCACACTTCTCACCCAAGAAAGCCTAACTCCCCAAACGAGCTAAAACATCACTTTTATAGTTTTTTATTCTCATAAACCCAAAGGATGTCAGTCCCTAAAAATAAATTTGATCCACACACCTTTATAACATTCAATTAAATCCATTACAATAGTTACATATGACCCAAATAGGTCGACCTAGCCAAAAAAAACATTCCATGCACCAAAAATCCTCAAAACCCTTGCATTGGAATGAAAAAAATATCCTAACACCAAAACTATTGTTATCCAAGCTCTAAAAAACACCATTCATGTTTAAAATGACATTCAAACATCATCCATGGTCATAATTATCATGAACCAATCAAATTATTTCGTTTAATGGGCCCAGTGACTCATCAAATGCTATCTACAACCTGATTTCATATGTGGGCCACAATTTCACCCAAAAACACCTCAACTATGGCATGTTACCACTCTATGGAAATTTCAGGACCTGTAAAACAATCTTAAATATTTTATAGCTCATGAAACATCAACCTTCTCAAACCACAACCACTTTTTTCTTCACCCAAAAAGTAATTTTTAAAAAGTAATTAGTTAATAAACTTCTTGACATTTTCAAGACCTCAAAAATGGATTCATTTGATGAAAAATTCACCCCTCTTCACATTAAATGTGATATAAAGCATCACCAAATCCATCTCATGCTCCAAACAACTCAATATTTCATAAAATATAGTTATGTCTTGGATAGCCAAAAATATTCTTATCCACAAATAGATCTGGGAACCATATCAAAACTAATTATCATGAATAAAACCTTATACAACTAGAAATATCTTTGAATTATATTTCCAACACAACTTTAATCACCTCATAAATCCACTTTTAGATCATATTATGTCCATTTTACTGAAGACTACTTTTTACTGCCTCAAAACTACCCTTTGACAATTCATCTTGAATGAAGCACACTTGACCATAAAAATGCATTACCATGACTTGAAAATTATCTTAACATAAATAAAAACTCACATCAATCACACAATTTCCATTTAGTTTGCAACTCCTTTAGAAAACCTTGTCCTAAAACAATATTCTTCAGAAACTGACCTGTTTAAGTGGGGCCTACTCATCGCCATAACCTCTACCATACCTTTATGGAAATATTAAGAATTCATCTACATGTACCAATCATCATCCATGTACTAGGAAGTGATTTTGGCCACTTAGTAAGAAAATCTCACAAACCACTTTCAAGCTAGGGTTTCAAACTCATAAATAGTTGTTTACCTTCTTAACATTTGTTCATAAAAAATGATGATGAAATGACCTCATTATTTTTTTGAAACATTTTAAACTAAATTTAAAAACATCTACAAAATCCAAAAGGTCCCATCCAAAGAACACAATTTAGGGTGAGCATCAAAAGTCTCAATTTGAGTTGGAAATGTACTTGTTCTTGACCATGTTTCACCAAAACTGACATATCTTGCAAAATTATCATCATGGAAACTTGAAATTTTCCCATAGAACAAGGACACACTATAATAACATCTCAAATCATCATAATTTTATAATCACTTCTTAATATTTCTAGTCTATCTTATTTTCATAGCTATCCCTTAGGGTTTTATACTATAGAAGCTTGGATCAACTGAAAGAACACTATAAGTCATCATGAAAGCACTCAAAATGTTCCAAACATACCTGATACACCATGATATGCCTACATACATGAATACATGAGCTTAATCAACTCCATACCTCAATCTCATGCCTCCTATAATCCATACTTGCTCCAAATGAACACATAAATCATGGTCACCAGCATGTATCTGCACCATGAAACTCATGTGAGTGCCAAAGAACTCTCCAAAAATTCTCCCCATCATGATAACATGCTTCTCAAGTAACCAAGAATATACAACCACCATGCAACATCACCTAGGCTAGCTAGGTCACCTGAATAGGCTTGCTAGAACAAGCCATTCTCACTGAATCAACCTATGCAACTAAGAACATACCTAAATATTCATGTCATCATCACTCTAAGCATCATCCAACCCTAATCTATCATCCACTTTGTCATTAATGAGGTTTTGAATCAATGAAAACACCTATGTATCAACATGCCAATATGTCAACTTTGGTTCATCATGAGCCTTTAAATACAAACAATATTAGTATAGGGCTTCTTGTTCCAAGTGAAAATAAGCACTAAGAACCCTTTTTACATCGTAGATATTGTGAAGATTGAATAATTTTTCTTCTTGTTATATCCACCTAGTTGGATCTGTACCATTGAATCGAGAAAAATCCAACTCGGGACCGTGCGACATCTTTGGGGAAGAGGAATTATGTTGAGATGTGGACTCAAAGTAGAGATTCTTAGTGAGGATGACATTTTATGACCGAGTCCTTGCATCATTTTTGTGAGCTTAGAAATTTGTGCCTTTAAGTTGGTAATTTTTTCCTTCATGTTTTTTGTACCTGCAGAAATTACAACCATGACCAAGAGGGGTTATGAGGGTTATTAAAATGTTGTTCAAAGTTATATGTTAAAATGATTGGCTCAACGAGATGATTGTAATGGTATAATTTCTCGGAGGACCACTTTTTTGGAAACTATGTTGGGGGGGCTAAAAATAGTAGTTTGTATGGGTTTTTTTGGAAAAATAATTTGATGTCAAAATGATCTCCATAGTCTAAAAATTAGAGTGGTGAGGGTTCCTAATAAGTAGGAAAAAATAATTTTGTATTTTTTTATAATTGGGTTTCGAATTTGAGGAAAAAAGTCATGAAAAAAGTAAGAAAAATAAGTTACAAAAGCAAGTGAGCGAAATAAGATACCGAAACAAGTTAAGGAAAAAAATTAGGGAAATAATTCGGGAAGATAGGTCAAGGAAAATTTTAATAAAATTTGATCTAATGTAAGGACAATGCTGATCTGATAGATAAAAAATAAATATGCAAGATTTAGCTAAAGAAATACAAGCAAGAATGAAAGATAGGAGATAAAGATGACTCACTTTCTAACTTTAGGTTTAGAATGATTATAGACTAATAGATTATGGAGTTTACAAGCTCTATTTATGGACTAACTTTAGGTAGATTATGGAGTTTACAAGCTCTATTTATAAAAATAGGAGTTGACAATATCAGAGATAGGAGGACCCCTAAGGGGATAGGGCCACATGGGTGCTAGCATCCACTATAAGTGCTGGTGTCTGTGGAGTAGCTTTGGTCCTGATTCTTTTTGTGTCACTTTTTATCACTTATTATTCATTGTAGGTCAAGTCAAGTTTTCTACACTTCTTATTTATCACACATATATGTGCAAAATGAACCTTAGATACCTAAGTAAGCACTAAGAACCCTTTTTACACCGTAGATATTGTGAAGATTGAATAATTTCTCTTCCTGTTATATCCACCTAGTTGGATATGTACCATTGAATCGAGAAAAATCCAACTCGGGACCGTGCAACATATTTGGGGAAGAGGAATTATGTTGAGAAGTGCACTCAAAGTAGAGATTCTTAGTGAGGATGACATTTTATGACTGAGTCCTCGCATCATTTTTGTGAGCTTAGAAATTTGTGCCTTTAAGTTGGTAAATTTTTCCTTCATGTTTTTTGTACCTGTAGAAATTACAACCATGACCAAGAGGGGTTATGAGGGTCATTAAAATGTTGTTCAAAGTTATATGTTAAAATGATTGGCTCAACGAGATGATTGTAATGGTATAATTTCTCAGAGGACCACTTTTTTGGAAACTATGTTGGGGGGGCTAAAAATAGTAGTTTGTATGGGTTTTTTTGGAAAAATAATTTGATGTCAAAATGATCTCCATAGTCTAAAAATCAAAGTGGTGAGGGTTCCTAATAAGTAGGAAAAAATAATTTTGTATTTTTTTATAATTGGGTTTCCAATTTGAGGAAAAAAGTCGTGAAAAAACCAAGAAAAATAAGTTACAAAAGCAAGTGAGGGAAATAAGATACTAAAACAAGTTAAGGAAAAAAATTAGGGAAATAATTCGGGAAGATAGGTAAAGGAAAATTTTAATAAAATTTGATCTAATGTAAGGACAATGCTGATCTGATAGATAAAAAATAAATATGCAAGATTTAGCTAAAGAAATACAAGCAAGAATGAAAGTTAGGAGATAAAGATGACTCACCTTCTAACTTTGGGTTTAGAATGATTATGGACTAATAGATAGGATGGAAAGGTAGATTATGGAGTTTACAAGCTCTATTTATAAAAATAGGAGTTGACAATCTCAGAGATAGGAGGACCCCTGAGGGGATAGGGCCACATGGGTGCTAGCATCAACTATAAGTGCTGGTGTCTGTGGAGTAGCTTTGGTCCTGATTCTTTTTGTGTCACTTTTTATCACTTATTATTCATTGTAGGTCACGTCAAGTTTTTTACACTTCTTATTTATCACACATATATGTGCAAAATGAACCTTAGCTACCTACACAATACTCAAGTTCACATTATATGAATAAAAATATGTCTATGCTTGAGTTAGATTGACCGTGATAGTTATGCCAATGCGATTATCAGATATATATATATATATATATATATATATATATATATATATATATATATATATATATATATATATATATATATATATATATATATATATATATATATATATTCCCTGGTTCCAGTTACATAAATAATATAGAGCTGCAACTAATTTTTCCCAATGTAAATGTGTGGTATGGAATTCAAAATAAACCCTCCTATGTAGTGAAGTAGGCAGTCCCAAAATGTAGTCGTTAATGTAGTAGATAGAAAATATTAGCTCCTTGTAATAATGTGTGCCTCTTGAAATGCTTTCCCCCAGAAAAGAGGTTAAATAAGACATGTATATATGTGATTCCTTCACTTAATTTTTTTCATTAAAAAGTGAAAGGCTGAATAAGGGTGATAAACAAAGATAAGAAATAAGTAACATCCAAAAAATTAGAAAAAGAGAGGAGGATAGAAGAACCTAGAGGGGACAATAGTGCCTAGACGCTCTTGTCCCTAATGGGTGGTTCTGTATAGGGTACCAGAAAAATTAAATATTGGAATCAAAGCTAAAAATGATGTCATCTTGTATGTAAAACTGTAAGTTATAAGTCCTAAATAACAAGCAATAAAGATGAACATGATAAAAGTTATGTCAAACAAAAGTAAAGAGGTGTTAACAAGTAATTCTCTTGCTTAAGAATCATGCATAAAACTAAAGTGTTTAAAGGATATATGTACATAGTAAGTGCTTGATTTAGTAACTACATTTTCCTCCACTTTATGCTGGTGAATAAGGATTCAATAGCATAAAGTATAAAATAAAATCATACCTTGGGGAGTCCAAAGAAGATTATGCCCAATAGTGTGCCAAATGAGTGTTGTAGCATGCCAAATGGAATAGTGAAAAATGTGTACCATAGAATTCTAAGGGAAGGAAAGGATAAGGATCCTAGGGGAGCCCTTTTCATATGTTGAGTGATAACGATGTGTGTGTGTAGTTCCTTAGAATATCATCTTTTTCAGAGCCTCTTGGGATTTGCTTCATAGTTGCTTGTGTGCTTGGCCTTCGTTGGGAAAGGATAGGACTTGAAATGATGAAAGAGAAAGGGTTAGAAATTTTTTCCTTCTTGTATACTTTTTTCTTAGGAGCTGGTTGGAATAATATGAAGGATTTGGGTTTCATATCGCCAAACTAGGGATTTGAGTTTCTCAACACTAAACTTCAGATTTAGGCATTTTTTCACTGCTAAGGGAAAGTGTATTAAGAGAGGTCATAGGATTTTCCATCCAACCATTAACACTTCCCCATAGATAAGTTCCACTACAAATGATCACAAATATTGTTCTAGGCATATCATTTTCCTGCATTTTCTCTAGGTTCTATTTCCTTATTTTTTCCTACTTTAGTTCCTTCTTTGGTTCCTAAGTAGTTAGTTCCTTTTCTAGTTCATGTTAGTAACTTATTGCAATCTGAAACAAACTATGTAATTGCTGAAACTGGAGAATAATGTAACTATTTAACTATGGAAAATTACTCTGTAACTATTTTTACCCCCAAGATAGGAGCACCCAGGTAGGACACTAGTGCCCACCGATTCTGTCTGTACTGGGTGGTTCTATCTAGGATGAGTTTTGTGGCAAAGTATTTTTATGGACCTATTCTATAACTGATTTATGTTATGTTCATGCTGACTGTGATTCTGTAATTTTCGGGAGCGTGAAAAGGTTCACCTAATGTTTTACCCACTCATTTGGGGTGTGTGAGATGAACAAAAGTGAACATATCCCAAACGAAGAAGGATGAAACTGATATGCATATTTTATATAATAATTCCTACAGGGGAATATGGATTACACATGGTAGTTACAATGGTGTAAGTAAAATAATTAGAATATGCTAACATACAAGTGTTAGTGAGAAAAAACAATGCACATAGAAATAATAACTAATAAAAGCATATAAGAAAACATCAAATAAGGACATAACGAGGAGATGGTTACATACATGGGACACCACTCATGATGTCACAAGAAAAGTGAAGCCATTGAGGTTTTTTCAAGAAAGGAAACACACAAGCATAGGCATAATTTGTAAACAAGAGTAAACAAGATACAAGAAAATAATAAAACCATGATTGAAAGGAGTCCTACAAGGTACATTCTACACATAAAGCACCCATTAGCATGTTAGGAAAGATAAATAGTATGCCACAATGTAAGATATGAATATAGGAATGAAAATGTGAAATATTGTAATGATATAACCTAATAGTAAATGGGAAAAGGTAGATTCCCCCAGGAGATTTAGTGGGACTTGAAATGGATAGGGCCAAGCATCATACATCATGTAAAAACTTGAATTCACATCGAGATACCATGTGAATGCACATGTGTGTATGAGAAAAAATGCTAAAGCACACTAGGAACCGTATTAACATGATAAGTAAATGTACAATATATAGTAGTATAAGGAAACAAGAGTACATCCAATCAAGATCTAAGAAAACATATTTTTAGATTTTTAGTGCAAATATGTGAAATAGAACAACTAAAAGGGAGGAATAAAGATGTGTTAAAAATTTGTCATTGATGTCAAGTTGGTCAAGATAACTTTGGAGTGTTGTCATTGTTATCAGGATGACAATGTTATGCATGGTTGATGGACATTGTTGAGAAGTTTTCATTGATGTCAAGTTTGGATTATTGTCATTGATATCATAATGACAATGTTATACATAGTTGATGTCAAATTGGAGATTATGCCTTGTTGATACCATAGAGTGATGTGAAGAGTTTTATGTAAGTTGTTGATGACAAATGATTCCTAATGATGATGTCAAGGTCTGCATGATGAATGTTAGTTTTTTTAGGTCATTTGGAGTATAGAGACAAAGGTATGAAGGTTTGTTTCGTAGCATGAAGACCAAAAAATATGAAGTGAACATAAAAAATTGATTGAGTCATTGATGTCAAAAGGTTATTACATGATTTAACTGACAAAGAAGAGTGTAATTTGTCACTTCAGAGTTTTATAAAAATGCTTCAGAATATATTCGATTACTTCGGAGTTTTTCCAAAGTTTTTGGTTTGTCTTGGTATGGGACCAATAGTTTTGGCCAACTGTTGTAATGCATCCTTAAAAGTATTTTATATTACTTCAGTGTTTGTATAGAGTATGTTATAATGCTTTGGAGTCTATCTAAAATTTAGTCTATTTGTTTCAGAGTACGGATTGAATGCTTCAGATTTCATCTAGAGTATGTGGTTTTCTTTAATCTAGGACCAGCGGTTTAGTCTGACTATTGCAATGCATTTTTGAGTTTGCTGGATCAATTTTTGTGATCATGTTTGGCTAAAATTTGAAGGATTTGAAAGAATATTTTTGATTTTCTTGTTACTGGCTAACAATCTCTATTTTTGAAACTAAAATGTTCCATATGTTCTATTTTTTGGATGACCTGGATGCTTGGCTGGAGAAAATGGATATGTAAAGAGGAAAGTGCCAACTGCTAAGAAGAAGATAAAGATAAAAATAAAAAATATGGAGATTAAAATGACATAATTAGGTCATGATAGTTTAGAAGAATCCTATGATATGGTTAATCCATGTTTGTCATATTTTTTTATATGTATGGTTGACCCATATGTTGTTTTACTTACATGACTGACCTATGTTGATATGTTTGTTGATTTTTTTTATGACTGACCTAATGCATCATGGCTGACCTATATGGTGTTTGAGTGCTACTGACTAGTATATAAGGTATATTACACCTATTTGCAAGTGTTGAGAAGTGCAGACTATGAGCTACCTATAGAGGCTTGAGAGGATTGTATGGGGCCTTAAAGACCATAGAGAATGCATGCATTTTGTATATCTAAAGTGCTAAAGCTATGAAGGAAAATTCATTCATAACCCAGTGAAGGTGAAGAGAAAAAATAGTGAGTGAGATAATGAGGCAATTCTTAGTGTCTTCAAGGGAAGATGAGCTTGTGTATGAAGATTATGTGATGTTTGAGGATCATAAAGAGTTCAAGAGGCCTGAGTGCATGAATATATATTATAGATGGAGAGAATACTAAGAAGAAGTCCATCATTTGTTGAGTGAGAAACAAGAATAAGGTGGAAAACCTTCTCAGATGGTTGAGTCGGTTCTTGGTTTTCCTTGTGGAGTTGGTGTTGCAATAAAACCCTAGGGAGTTGGTACCTCCTTGCAATTTGGTGCTTGTTACATTCAGGTTGGTACCTCTGTGTAAGTTGGTTATTGTTAAAGTCTAGTTGGTGCTAGATAAATTAGGGGTTGGTGCTCCATGTAGAGTTGGTGCTTCAATAAATCTTGATTGTTATCTATTAATACAATGATTAACAAGTTTTCTTCCCCTTAAGGGTTTTCCACCTAAATGATGTGTTCTCTCTTGTTTCATGCTTATGTGGATGGACGATATATTTCTCTGATGGTTTGCTAAGTTAATTGAAATTATTTATATAATGGTTAATGCTTTGATGGTTCATAAAAGTAAAGGAAATTGAAGTAAAAGTTTCAAGACACTGATTCACCCCCCTCGTAGTGCGTGTGCTTCCAACAATTGGTATCAGAGCATGGTCCTTTGGTACAAGTTTAATAGCTTGAAGGATATCCTTGAAGCACAAAATTAAGTCCTATTTGGTGTCATTAGGGTATGACATGTGCAATTAATGGTTTAAAGGAATGTCAGCATAAAGAATTATTTCAAAAGGATAGAGCTATGTAGCACATCTAAAAATGAAGATTATAATGATGGTAATGAGATCTTATTCATGGAGAAATAAGGAAGGAGTGAGTGCTTGAAAAATATCATGGAAGATTAAGAAGATTAAGAAGTTGAAGTTTATCTAGAAGCAGAGTTGGATAGTGCCCTAGATGAATTGAACAAGAAAATGAAGAACCATAAGTTGAAGCCCTTTATCAAAGAGTATGAAGAACAAATTAATTGTATGTATAGTCAGCATGACAAGACAATTAAGGAGATGAACACTCAAGTTGAGATGATTACTGTTGGTGTAAAGTAAACGAATGAAGAATGTAACAAGTTTATGATAGATCTTGAATCCATAAGATCCAAGGAGGATGAATGCACCAAGTATGAAACAAAGATAAAGACCTTGAAGGTTGACTTGAAGAAAGTAACAAGTAATTTGAAGACCTACGAGAATTTTAATAAGAGCACTGAAGCTCTGTATGACATAATGATTAAAAATGTATCCCAATGATAGGGAAGGTCTTGGTTTCATATAAGAGCATAAGAAGAGCCATGGAGATGAAAAATCATGTCGTAGTTTCAATGTAAGTATTAAATCTCGAGCCAAGGAATACAATGAGGATTCCATTATGAGAAAGAAGATTAACCCTAGGAACACTAATTCAGTTAGAAAACCTAATGATATGAGGTATGCATATCAATTTAATGGTTATTGTTTCTCATGTAGATTGTTTGGTCATAAATAAAGAGAGTGTAGAAGACCCTCTAAGAATGAGTGTACATGAGAATATGGAAGGAATTAAAAATCAAGAGGTATGAGTAATGTTGTTTGTTACAACTGTCATAAGAAAGGTCATGTCGTAAATTTTTGCCACCACGTGTCACAAAGGAAAGAATAAGAGATTTGAAGCTCCTAAAGTCAGGAAGGTATGGAAGATAAAGTTAGTAAAGAAGCTAGATCCTGTTGGTGAAGTCAAGGTGGAACCCAAGTTAGTCAAGATGAAATCACACCATGAAGATCTTGTGAAGAAGGTACATGAAACAATCAAGCCTAGTCTTGATTTGTCTACAAATCCAAGTGGACTATTTTCCATGGAAGGGAATAGGTTAAAGGTTGAAGAAATCCAAGAGTAAATGATACCAAATCAAGTAGTGGAGATGAAGGATGATATATTCATTAAGCCAATAGTGCCAAAGAAGACTAGGAGAATCCTAAAGAAATATTACTAGCCTCATGAGTGTAATAAAGAAGTGGGGATTTGGGAATATTTTGAATACATGTTGATTTAAGATCCCTAAGAGTTATAAGGTGTCTCTATTAGGTTTCATAGAGGAATTCATATCTCAATAGAATAAATGAAGGTTTCTTTTAGGGTTGGAGTCTTAAAGAAGCTATGAGAAGGTGTATTATGTTTCCTAAGGTAGATGTGAAAGGTAGTGAAGGTGTGTGTTACCAATTATTTTTCATGATGACTTGATCATACCATTTAATCTCATGGAGGTATGATGTATTGTAAAGAGATTGAAAGATTGATTATGTAGGCTTGAAGGAAGTTAGACAAATTGAAGAAGTTTAGTGTGCATGTTTGAGTCATAGGGTTGTGTTTTGAAACTTAATATAAGTCTATGACTCTTGAACTGGAGATTGGTATGTTAGACCAATATATCTTTGTGTTATAAGACTATATGTGTACCATGAATAGATAAGAGGGTTATAAGTGTGCTGATTAGATTGTGATTGGGAATGTGAGAAAAAGTCATGAAAGGTAGGTTAAATAGGAAAATATGGGTATAAAGAACTCAAAATTTTTGAGTATGCAACATGAAAACTAGTAAGGTTTCAGTGTTATAGGTATCATCATGATGTTTTTTGTATCTATGTGCTCAAAAAGGATCAATGTATATGTGTATATAATATCAATTTGCATTTCATGAAGAAACAAGGTATGATAGAGGTTTGTAATAGTAATGTTTGAAGTGGAGACCTAGTTAGCAATGTAATACATTATAAATTTCACGATTTATGAAGAAGATACTTTGAGATAGATTGACTTGAGAAGTTATAGTGAAGTATGAAACATGAAGGAGGATTGATATGAGGTCTGTCATAGTAATTAGGTCCCGATGTAGTAAAAAAGAGATTGATCTCATTGTTTGGATCATAAAGGAGGCAGAGTATGGTAGTTTGATATGATCAAGTGCATGGATGTTTCTTTTTCTTAGAATGAAGGTATAAGTTTGGTTTTATGAAGCATTTTATTCAAGTTTTAGACCATGAAGGAGAGCTTGGCCTCATGGATCTTGTTGGATCTGAGTTGATGGATCAAAGTATGATTTTTTTGTTTAAATTGATCATATTCATATTACATAAATATCTGATTTCATTTGATAAACATGTAGGTGTCCTAGTTATATTTTAAAGGTACATGTATCAATTACATCAATAAGAAACAAAGTGAGTAAGGATTGAATTATCTCTTTTAGTATCACTATAGCAGAATGTTTGTCTAATAAGGTATGTAGGCAAGTCATTCATTAGTTCTAGAGTAGGTGAGTTCTTCCATGAAGAAGTGAAGGATCATTGTTGAAAGGTAAGAAAATTTTATTTGTTTCTAGTAATTGGTTTTATTGGTCTATTAGCATCATGGATATGTGAGTTGAGCATTGTCAATTGTTGAGAAGTTTTCCTATTGATATCAGTAGTGTGGTGACCTAATGTGAGTGATCATGGTTTGAATCTGAGTTGTTATGCCAATAACAAGGTGAGTAGGCTTGTGGTCTTGATTTCATTTAAAAAATATGCATTGAGAAAAGGGGAACATGTCATGATCAATTTGTTGATGCTTCTAGGAATACAAGATGTCAAATAAGGAGAGTCAAGAAAGTTTAAGAATGAGTAGATGACACAATTAAGTAGAATTTGCAGGTATCATTTGATGAATATAGGGGGAATATGTCATGTTTTCATAAATTGTTTGATATTCCATGTTTGGTTGATGTTTCCAACTATTGTGTCCGTGTATGGTGACTCTTAGTGTGATTTCAAAATATGAGTATGTTCAGCTCAAGAGGAGCATGTTTTGTTTTCAAAAATTGGTATCTTCTTACTCCATGATGTGAAGAGCCTAAGGTGAGTGTTTTTGGTCACTATTGGTATCATTCAATTGGTTTTCAGATAGACGGTAGTTTGTAGAATATCCTAGTGTGTTGAAGACCCTTTTCCATTCATGTCAAAAGGGGGAGAATGAGATGATGGAATATGTAAGTACCATAAAGGGAGAATGAGAAAATACTTGAAATAAGTATCATTTTGAAGTGTTTTTAGTATGTAGTATGTTTTCCATCAATTTTTAAGGGGGATATTGTTGAAAATTTTTCATTGATGTCAAGTTGGTCAAGGTAATGTTGGAGTGTTATCATTGTTATCAAGATGATAGTGTTATACATGGTTGATGGATATTGTTGAAAATTTCTCATTGATGTCAATTTGATGAAGGTGATTTTGGAGTATTGTCATTGATATCAGATTGAGTGTTATGCATGGTTTATTTCAAATTGGAGATTATGCCTTGTTGTGATACTAGAGAGTGATGTGGAGAGTTTTTTGTGAGTTTTCATTGATAAAAAGTGATGTCTAATGATGATTTCAAGGTCTACACGATGAATGTTAGTTATTTTTCAAGTCATTTGGAGTACAGAGACATAGGTATGAAGGTATGTTCTTAGCCTGAAGACCAAAAAAGATGAATTGAACATAATAGATTGATTGAGTCATTGATGTCAAAGGTTATTGCATGATTTAACTAACATATAAAAGTGTTCTTTTTCACTTCGGAGTCTCATATAAGATGATTTAGAGTATGTCTAAAGTATGCTCGATTGCTTCAGAGTTTTTTTGAAGTCTGTGGTTTATCTTAGTATGGGACCAATAGTTTTGGATAACTATTGTAATGCATCCTTCAAATTTTATTCTATTTCTTTGGTGTTTATCAAGGGTATGTTATAATGCTTCAGAGTCTGTTTGAAGTATGTTATATTTACATTGAAGTCTGAACTGAATGCCTTGAAGTTTTTAAAAAGTATGTGGTTTGATTTGATAAGGGACTAGCGGTTTGGGCCAGCTTGTTGCAATGCATTTCTAAGTTTACTGGATCATTTTTTGTGATCATGTTTGACCGACCTTCAAAGGATTCGAAATAAGCTTTGTGATTCTATTTTTGTTGGCCGACATTATCTATTTTTTGCACTAAAATGTTCCGTATGTTCTATTGTCTGGCCAACTTAGATAGGAAAATGGAGATGTAAAGAGGAAAGTGTGAATTGTTAAGAATAAGAGAAAGAGAAAACTCAAGTAGATGGGTATTGAAATGACATAATTGGGTCATGGCAATTTAGAAGAATCCTATGGTGTTATTACTCCATGTTTTTCAGATGTTTTTATATGTATGGCCAACCTATATGTCGTTATCCTTGCATGGCTGACCTATGTCCATATTTTCTTTGACTTTTTATATGACTAACCTAATGCATCATGATTGACCTATATGGTGTTTAAGTGCTTGTGACTAGTATATAAGTAAGGTAGATTAGGCCTATTTGTAAGTGTTGAGAAGTGAAAATTATGAGTGACCTATATAGGCTTCAGAGTATTATATGGGGTATCAAATACTATGGAGAATTCATGCATGTTGAATATATGAAGTAATAAAGAAATGAAGGGTAGTTCATCCATGACCTAGTGAAGGTGAAGAAGAAGAAGAGTGAGTGAGCTAAGGATGTAGTTTTGAGTGTCTTTAAGATAAGATGAGTTTGTGTATGAAGAGTAGTTAATGTTTGAGGATAACAAAGAGTTCAAAAGGCATGAGTGCTTGTTGATATATCAAATATAAATAGAAAAATAAGAATAAGAGAGATGAAGAGAAAATAATTCCATGATTTGTTGAGTGAGAAAAAATAAGGTGGACAACATTCTTATGTGGCTATGTTTGTGATTGGTATTCCTTGTGGAGTTGGTGCTTCACTAAAACCATAGGGGGTTGGTACCTCCTAAAAATTTGGTGCTTGCTGAAGTTAGGTTGGTACCTAATAAATTAAGGGGTTGGTGCCTCCTTGTAAGATGGTTTTTTCTAAAGTCTAGTTGGTGCTAGATAAATTAGGGGTTGGTGCTCCATGTGGAGTTGGTGCTTATCTAAATCTTGATTTTTGATTTTCTTCCCATTGAGGATTTCCCACTTAAATGATGTGTTCATGTGTTCTCTCATGTTTCATGATCATGTGGATGAATGCTATGTTGATTTTATAGTTTGCTAATTTAATTGAAAATACTTATATAATGGTTAATGATTTTATGGTTCATACAAGTAAAGGAAATTGAAGTAATTTTTTTAAGAAACTGATTCACCACCCTCTCAGTGGTTATGATTCCAATAAGATGATCCTGTGTGTGTGTGTGTGTGTGTGTGTGTGTGTGTGTGTGTGTGTGTGTGTGTGTGTGTGTGTGTGTGTGTGTGTGTGTGTGTGTGTGTGTGTGTGAAGTGAGGCTCATATAGGAATTCCCTCAATAGTCAAGTATGAACCAAGAACAAGAGTGTGTCACCAATTGGTGTGGGGGAATTATGATGCCCCCAAGTGTGAATGAAAAATGGTATATGCAATGAGAATACTAGGAAAGGGACCATGATTAATTGATGTAAAATAACAACACATGTGAACATGATCAAGGACCCGATGGTCACGTGAGAGTACATGAAGCCGCGTATATGGAATAGGCCTAGACTGAGTATGTGGAGAAAAAGAGAGAAAAATATGTATAAATCGAGCATGTGAAGAATATGACCTATGTGAAGAGCCATCCCTATGAGATATACTATGTGATCTAGAAATGCGTTGAGGCCTATGAATAGGAGCCATGTATGAAGGAAATTGAGATGGATGTGTAAAATTTGTTACAAGAGGAGTAAGGGCTCTACATACCATAGGAGGTGTCAAGGCTAAGGATCCATCATGAAGATGAGAAGATGCACTAGGAGTAGGAGAAACTGAATATGGGGTGACTGGAGGATCCAATGACAAAGGTTTCTGCAATGGAATTCCTTGCATAGTAATAAATGTTGTAGCTCATAATTGTACCCTAAGATTTGATCATGGCAGATCAAGAATTATAGAAAACATTGGATGGTCTCAAAAATGTGGGACTTACATGAGTGAGATCAACCTCCGGAGAAGGCTGGTTACTCTTCCTATCTAAACTAATGTTAACACTATTCCTAAGTTATCCTACTCTAACACATCCAATGGAATAAGGAGAGAGAGAGTGGAAAGAGAAATGTAAAAAGTGAAACCTAAGCTACGAAGGGTGGTGATAGCACCAAAAAAGGGTTGATCACTCTCCAAAAGGGGAAGAAATGGAAGAATATGTAGGAGGGAAGGGCACACAAAGGTGCTATATACCCAAAAAACACAAACTAACCCCTCCCACACATTTAAAAATAAAAAATGGAAACCCTGCAAGTAGAAAACACACACAACATACTAGAGAAATAATGAAGAGGTAAAATGCAATAACACAAGTATGGGGCAGAAAAGAGCCACAAACACAAGATAATATTACTTAAATGATGCACAAAAAATTTCATTTAGTGAAATAAGGTGAAAATACATGCAAGAAACCAAGTATGAGGTATGAATCTCATGGGATGTCAGCCACCATTTTAACATGGTGCCATTTCAACAAAGATTGATATGTTTTAACTTTTAACATGGTCCTATAACCGCTGCCCTGCTCAGGGCAATGGTCCTATACGCGTTTTCTAGAATTCTCTTTTAACATGACTCACGTAAATTTAAATGTTTACTAGCTTTTTTTCACCGTCATGAGCTTGCATTAATGATTCTGGTTCCCTGGAATAGTGTTTTTCCATTGTTTATAGTTTAAGAGATCAATTTGGTTGTTACCTTAAGTAAATGCAAATGCTATAAATAGTTGGCTTGTGCTCAAGCAAATGGCCCCACAAATTTGCCTCTGAATTTCTCGTTGCAATAGATTAGTCTTTCATTTTGCTTAGAATTCTTAGTTTCTTTCATTGCATGCTTAGTTAGTGTTGTTTTGTTGTTAGGAAGCCACATATCCATCTTGTGCAAGTGGTGTTGATATTTCATCCAATCCATTGGAGTAGAGTAGTTTGTTTCAATAGGAAGCCATTAAAGTTGTAGGTTTTGTTCTTCAAACAGGATAGTTTCAAGTTCTAGACATTTTATGTTGCATGACTCGCAATAAATCCCGATAGGAATTGCATAAGCCAAGCTCTGTACTCTTGCGCTATCTCTCTCCTACTCGCATTGTATTAAGTCTGTATCCTAAGTTGCCTTTGTCCCAATATCTACTTCTATTGATGCTAGCATTACACACTTTTCTGGATCCACATGAACACGAAGGAACGAGGAGGTCACACTGAGGGGACAAGATCACAAACATCATCAGATTCGCCACTGTTCTACAGAATCCAAGTTTTAGCTTTCAAAGTTCTAAGTTAAAAGCATATCAAATAGAGTAGCCAATCACTTTATTTCAATCAATTTTACTTTCAATATTGCCAGGGAAGCTATGAGGATTGATAGTTTTTGAGAGACTATGATTCTTTCCTCACTTATGAGGTAGGATCGAGAGTCTTTCAAATAGATTAGATTAGTTATTTCATTGTTTAGAATAGATTTACAACTGGACAGACAAGTAGCTATACTCGGTTACTTTGTTTGTTTTAAAATCCGAGACTACGTTAATTGTCAATTTCTAGATATATTAAAATAGCTGCTCCTTCAAATTCATTTATTAAATTCATCAGAAAATAACAAAATTATAGAAGTTATATATGTTATAGATATACTTTGCATAATTAATTTTATTTTGCTGCATTTAGTTTACATTATTGCTTTTGTATGATAATCACGGGACCTAGAGAGCCCAGGGAATACGTATTCAAGCCAATCGTGCCCCAACCCAATCTCATCATAGCCATAACTAATATAGATCAGAATCTTAGGATCCAAGTCTTCCAAACAATGGTAAACTTACAACAAATCAGTTTCTAACTACACGGGTTAAACATAGAAGACGACCAAGCACACACGTTTTGGTCAAATCAACTAAACTACAAATTACCCTAGATTCATATCCGCATGACTGTGGAAGGGTTTGAAAGAGAGAATACCTTTGGTTGTGATCCTTTGGTCCCATAACCAGACGCAAGAGACACTCTCACAGATATAGATACCATCTTGAGAATTCAGGTTGCACAAACGCCTGTAAGATATTCTGAGAAGATCACACAATTATTAACATTGAATATAGAAGATGAGAAAGCATACGATTACTAGATACTAGGGGTTAGAGACTGAATCTACACATGACCATAACAGGACCACAAAAAATATGAATCTACAGTTGTGACCCACAAGTCTCACAGCCTAATGAGTCTATAGGTGAATCAGACATAAATGTTGGCCTACGTACACTAGTATTCAGATCCACTCCACTTCCACCTATCATCATCGAACAATTATCCTTGCTAGACATAGCAGCTTACAAAGCTAAGGAGTTCTAGACTAGGCCAGAGAATCACCCATAGAGTCAATTATATTTACCATCCACCCTATAACCTTATTTGGAGATATACATGAAACTATCCCAAGTCATTTTCCATGTATTCCACAACCTATAGACCGAATCACGCCAGAGCTCGATATTGATTGGAACCTTCGAGCAGTCATCCTTGCTAATGGATCTATCACACCAATTCAAGTTAGGAGGGCCTTCTTTGCCTTAAATTCACAATTTCCACTAGTGCGTGTCGAAGACATCAGATTGCCTAATTAGCTTGTCTACATCCCACACATATTTAATTCCCACCGGCTGTCTCGGCACGACCTCGGGAGGTCGGGTGCAAGGAAAAGCTACTTTTAGATTCCCATGCTCGCTTGTCACTTTTCCATCGTAAAAAATTGGTGAACCCAACGTGAACCTTTTTACTTTCTGATTTGGAGTCAAATTTCTACTAGTTCGTTTAAATTAAACGACCTTTACTACCTCATCAGCTTTCACCATCACCTTCACTCCTTCCCATTATTCTGTGGGTATTCATATACCCCCCGAATATGTCAGGATTTGATGTGTATGGTAGACCTATCTTAGGACTTGAGGCATATTACGCTCAACTGAATAGACAATCATCACCCTCACTCTTAGTATGGGGTGACAACTACACAACTAACCAGTTGTCAACAAAAACTCCAAGGGTCAGATATAGCTTATCTTTGCAAATAGAGGAGTTGGATCAAATCGCTCAAACACAAAAAATAGAGCCTTCAAGCTCGAACAATATGATGCTCACAGGAGAATCTAAGTCATCTCCTCAGGTACTACTTAGACCACAAATTAGTAGACAAGTTGACCCATACCTGGTTTTAGATAATGAACATTCAACACATTATGCCAGGAATGAACAACGTTCCCAAGGTATGTACCCACCTATAGGGAATCTACAATTACAATCTGAGGTCTCTTTTCAAGGAAATACCTCCATGCCATTACATATAGGAAATTCCCTCGGAGAAACTTGGTAGGGCAGCGATCAGTTCATAGCAGGATATCACATACCTATACAACACCATGATATACAACAAACGCCGCTAAGGCAAAACATCGTGACTTCATAAAATGAAGTCATTTCAATGTTAGTAGAAAAAGTGAGGGGGTTAGAACTTGCTCAGGCAAATCACCATTCTCAACTCATGCAGGTAGGAAATTTCAAACCTAGCCAAATAGACCTCCTCATAGGAATAGGTACGTTAAGCGTGACCCCTCAGTATTCACAACAAATGCCAACTAGAACCGTCATTTCTAACACCGATCTGACACCTCCTGATCTAGTACAAAATAATCCATTCTTGGACAATACCCCTTCATACTTAAACATGTACTCCAAATCACCACAAGGGGATATGCTCTCCTCTCCCGGCATGATTTCTCAAACACAGGGGGTTCCTTATGCCCCCGCTAACACATACACTATGCCATATCAACAACCCATTCCACCTTCACTCCCTCAACAGGCACCATCAATGGTCGAAACCTATGCGATAGGGACATATTCAGAATACTTGAAAGAGCCCTTATATTTCACCATACGAAGCATCATGCTTCCAATACCTCTTCCTGATTTTCCCAAGTACAAAGGTGAGGGAGATCTGAACGCACATATCAAAGCTTACGCCACAGCCATCCAAGAACTACTCCCATGGGATGGGGTTGTTGCTAAAATATTTCCCAAAACCTTTGAAGGTGTCGCTCTCGATTGGTATTATAGAATACCTGAGGCTTCCATCCATTCATTCAAGCAACTCGTTTCAGAGTTCATCAAGGCCTTTGACATGAACAAACTATTAAGGACAGGAATTAGGGAATTCTTGCACATTAAACAAGAACACAATGAATATGTCACCCATTTCATCCAGAGGTGGTGTACAATTCTTTATTCTTTGGCAAGTGCTCCAAATATGGATCAGATGGAACTATGCAATTTATTCTTTCATTCTCTCAGCAGAGAGGTGAAGGAAGAAGTCCAGAAGTTCCCACTAAGAACTTACGATGAAGTACTTGAGAGTGCTCTCCGAATAGATCAAGTGGCAATTGATAGTGGTCGCAAAACATATGGAGCAAACAGGAGGTTAATCACCTCCAACCAAAACACTACAACTTATCCTACTATTATGAATATCAATCAAGGACCTAAAATCCTTAATAAAAATCGCGGAGTGACAACGGATGGAGTAACTGATCAGGCTAGAAAGGTAAATGTTGTGAATACTCCACCATAAATAAACAATCAATGAAACAATAAATTTACTCCAACAATCAATACAGTGGATTTTAATCATCCATAACAATAACAACAACGGCGAAGCCCTACACGGGATCCAAATCAAAATTCAACTAGGTATCAAAACCAGAATTCAAACCAAAAACAACAAACACAAAACTTTAATAGGAAACGGTTTGATCAAAGTTTTAGGCCACAATATACACCGAGCCAACAAACTAGGAATCATAATCCTAACTCGTATTGTGGTTTTCACAAAATCCAAGGCCATGACACTAGAATGTGCCGTGACTACAATAAATTTATGCAACGTTTGCCAGAGGAACAAAGACAACTTTTTATAGATATGTTCTTGGAAGATCCTACATCACCAGCACCAAATAATTTTATAGGGGCAATTTCCCCTCAAAATGCACCCCTCCAGATCTTCAATGATCCGCTTCTAAATCACAACAATAACAAGATAAATCCAAATGGGACAAACAAGGGTGTAATTATAGGAAATAATGATCATGAAGCCTCAACTTCATTGAATCCATTAGTTGCGCCACAGCTAGGAAGTTAGCCATAGCCTAAGATAGTTGGTTTAGTGGAGTTAGATGCCGAACTACCCATAGAAGCTGTAACAAAGACACAAGAGTATTCCTCTCAGCTAAGTCCAAGCTACCCGCTAGAAACAAACAATATCCAACGAGTATTAATAAAACCCGTGGGTGCTTACAACTTAATTAATGATCTAACGAAAACCTTCTCACACATCTCCTTTTTGGATTTGTTGAAGAACTCCCCTACTCACAGGGCTTCTCTTTTAGAAGCATTGGGTTTAGGTTATCTAATTAGCATCACTCCACCTCCCGAAACAAAGGTAAACCATATAGACTTTGATATCCACCCTCCAGGGCAGCTGGATAGGGACACCGAATTCATATTCAAAATAAACAAAATGCCAACAGACGCTGAGATTGCATGCCGAGGTGATCCGGCCTTACACTTACAAGTGTGGGTTTATAACAATTATGTGAAACACACGATGGTTGACGATGGGGCAACAGTTAGTTCATAGTCCCTTTTTCTTTCCTTCAAAAGCTAGGGTACGGAGAAACGAATTGTTCCATAACCCAAAATACGCTGAGAGGCTATGATAGCCTTAAAGCCACTTCAATTGGAACTATAATACTACCGGTCACCTTAGGACCCAAAACAATCCTGATTGAGTTTTATATTATAGATCGGGAAACTAACTATAATATGATCCTCGGCCGACCATGGATACACCGTATGAAGGCAATCCCTTCTACGCTATTTCAAGAATTAAGATTCTTGCATTTAGGAAAGGTGTTCATAGCCAAAGGTGATCCAAAACCATTCGATGTCCACCTGGCTGACCTAAAGAAAAGACTAGGCATGCACTCGGAGTTTAAACTCCCAACAAACCAACTTAATAAACCTACCGATGCGAAACCAGAAGAAAATTTTGTACCTATGATAGATCTTGAAACTATGAGCCTAGCCAAGGCAACCCTAGCCCCCAAAGATGAGGCTAACACTGTAGAAATAGTATCATTAAGAACTATTGCAAAAATTGTCGAATTACTAGAACAGGATCTACTAATGTTCCTACCATTTGATTCTGTAGGCATGGGGTGCACCCTAGGTGTCGGTTCTCTCCCAGCAGTGGATCTCTGTATGGTAAAGGTAGAAGATGTTAACACAACAAATATCCTAGCGCCCATATTCCTAGCTAAGTATTGGACTCTCCATTTCGATGGAGCTAAATGTCGTTACGGAACTGGGGCAGGAGTAATCCTTACTTCTCCCGAAGGAAAAGTCCTACCATTTTCCTTTAAACTAAATTTCAAGTGCACAAATAATGGCACTGAGTACGAAGCCCTCCTCCTTGGCCTCATCGTAGCTAAGAAAATCGGTGTTGATAACATCAGAGTGTTAGGAGACTCGTAATTGGTAGCAAATCAAGTTGCTGAGATGTATGAAACCAAAGCCGAGCACTTACAAATCTACAAAACAGCTGTACTAAATTTAAGCAAAGAGTTTGACTTCATATCAATCGAAGCAATCCTGCGAGAACAAAATATTCTCGCCGATTCAATAGCAACCTTAGCATCACGCTTTACTCCAAATAGTAAGTTAGAGGATACCCATTTCATGGTATCCCTTCATGATGAACCATTGATAAAAATAATGTCAAATCCTCTTTTAAATAGAAATGAAAACAAATCTACTATCCTAGACCACATCGATAGTGATACAACCACTCTTGATTTCTTAAACTCCTATGCGGCATAACATCTCGCCATCATGTAGTAGATTTGTATTTAATTCCACATTCATCTTCTTACTTCGGGAATCCCATGATAGAGCTTCCCCCACAAAAGGAACTCAGCATATACACAGTCGAGAATGGAGATGATCTGGAACTACCTCCAGCCCCACTTGAGTTTGAAGAAGGTAACACTTCTTTAATCGAAGAAACAATTGATATTAACATCAGAATGGAAGGTGAACCAAGGATATTGAAGTTAGGATCCTCGTTAACTCCATTAGAAGTAGAAATACACACTTGGATCTTAAAAAAACATCAAAAGGATTTTACATTTAATTATAAAGAAATGACAGGGGTTGCACCACACATTGCGGTGCACAACCTCATCACTAAATTTGATGCAAAACTAATTAAACAAAAATCAAGACCAATGAAACCCAAGGTAGCTCTCATGGTGAAAGAGGAGGTAATGAAACTCCTTCAAGTAGGATTCATCAAACCAGTCGATTACTCTCAGTGGGTATCTAATATCGTTCCCATTCTCAAAAAGAATGGGAAGATACACATCTATGTAGACTTCCGAGACATTAACAAGGAATGTCTTAAAGACGACTTCCCATTACCATCTATAGATGTCATCGTTGACGCAACAATTGGATTTGAGCTTTTATCTCTCATGGATGGATTTTCGAGATACAATCAAATCAGAATATCTGAACAAGATCAAGCTAAAACCACATTTATAACTCCTTGGGGAACCTATTGCTATGTTGTTATGCCATTCGGTCTCAAGAACTCTAACGTTACATACCAGCGGGCTATGACGTATATATTTCATGATCTTATTCATAAAATTGTGGAATCCTATGTAGATGACTTGTTGGCTAAAGCCAAGAAATGTTGTGACCATCTGGAAGTGCTTCACATCATTTCTTTCACGTCTGATAGAATACAGAGTCACGCTAAACTCTAAAAAAATGTGTCTTTGGTGTGACAGGAGGGAAGCTCCTAGGTTACATTATATCATCACGCGGGATCGATGTTGACCCAACCAAAATTAAGGTCGTTCTCGAAATGGTCCCACCTTCGGATGAATCTGGAATCAGATCATTTCTCGAAAAACTTGGTGCGATCCAGAGATTCATCCCAGACTTAAGTTTTTCCATTCATCCAATCAACAATCTACTCAAGAAATATTATAGCATTGATTAGACTGAAGACTACAATGAAGCTTTCGACGCAGTTAAGTGTTTCTTGTTATCACCACCTACGCTAATTCCACCTAAGCCAGATCACCCGTTAATTTTATATTCACGAGCCACCAGTGTCTCGCTAGCCTGTATGCTAGCTCAAGAAGATGATGAAAATAGAGAACGTGCGATCTATTTCATTAGCCGGACATTGCTCGACTATGAAACATGCTATACGCAAGCAGAACGAGAATGCCTTGCCATAGTCTTTGCAACCAAAAACTTAAGACATTACATGTTAAATCAAGAAACAAAGGTCATTGTAAAGACAAAACATTTACGAACTTTCCTCACGCAAGGTCCTTGTCTAAAAAAGCTAGACACTTTATAACCTTAATGGGTGAATTTGAATTAAAATTCGTAAATTAGAAGTCGGTTAAAGGAAAAATCATCGTGGATTGGTTAGCTGATAATACATTAGACAGAGGTGATCTAGTAGATCTGGAATTTCTAGATGAGTGCGTATACCACATCGAAACCCAACCTTCTATCTCTGAGTGTCCTTGGTACACTGATATTATTAATTATATCATGGACCATACATATCCAGAAGGTGCTACACCACAACGAAGAAGGTGGTTACGCATTATCGTAGCTAAATATGTCATCATAGAACAATTGCTCTATCAAAAAGTGTTCGATGGAATGCTTCTAAGATGCTTCGACACAGAAGAATCCAAGAGGATTCTCCATGAATCTCATAGTGGAATGTGTGGAGGCCACTTCGGTGGCCATGCCACCACTCAAAAAATACATTGAATGGGCTATTTCTGGCCTACTCTAGAACATGATGCAGTAGAGTTTGTACGAAGGTGTCATAAGTGCCAAGAATTATCTCATGAGATTCACATGCCAGCAAAAGCTCTACAACCAATCGCTATTATGGCCCTTTTCTACATGGGGCCTAGATTAATAGGGAAATTCTCTCCCTCATCTACAGATGGCCATAATTTCATAATCACGACCATCGAATATTTTACCAAGTGGGTAGAGGCTATGCCTCTTACTACTGTGCCGGGTTCTGTAATCGCCAAGTTCATTTTGAACCAAATCATTTACAAGTATGGTATCCCGCAAGTCATTATCTCAGAGAATGGGACTTCTTTTAAGAATGACGAAGTTCACAAATTATGCAATAAATTTAAAATAAGTCATCATACAGCCTCCTTATATTACCCTCAAGCCAATGGACAGGCTGAGGGAAAAAAAAAACATTAAAAGCCATTCTCCTTAAAACGGTGAAAGAAAACAAACGAGATTGGCATTTGAAGTTATACCCAACCTTATGGGCCCATCGAACCTCAATAAGGACACCAATAGGAGTGAATCCTTTCTCGTTAGTATTCGGGGCAGAAGCAGTTCTCCCTCTGGAGGTTGAAATACCCAGTCTCTGTATTTCATTACAAGGGATCCTGGATGAAGACACTTATAGAGAAGCACGTCTATCCCAACTAAAAAGCCTAGATGAAGCTAGGTTAGATGCTGAACAACGACACATAATCTATGCTGACCGGATGTGCCGGCAGTATAACAAGAAGGTCTATGAATGCGATATATATGAAGGTGATCTAGTTCTAAGGCTGGACAGCCGGATCGACTAGAAGATAGGCGAAGGAAGGAAGTTCTGGCCCAAATGGTTGGTCCCATACTGAGTCATGAAGGACTATGGAAATGGTGCATATCTCCTATGTACGCTGGAAGGTGAGGAATTTCGTGAAACAATCAATTCCCTACACCTCAAACGATTCTACGCGTAAGCAAATAGTACTACTTGTATAATTATATCTACATTACATCTTCATATAGATTAGGATCATTTTGTCCACTTTTTTTGTACAAATTTGTGATCAAGGAATTTATTCTCAAAACAATTCATTACAAACTCATGATGTTGTTGGCATAAACACTCTAATCATACTTCTCTATTTTCATGATATCATCAAACTATTTCGGAATCATTTCATCAAATAAAACTAGATATGACAAGGTCTTAACGGTAACCATGCCAAGATCTGCGGGTTTATTCTCACTTTTGGTTTCTTCCTAGGATGGGTTTCTTGCCTATGGTCTGTTCTTGAAGCTTCATGGTGTCACATCTATCCCATATGTATATCTCTTTGGAAATAAGAACACACTGACATTTTGCTCAAATAAACAAGTCAAGTATAGATCAAAAAGAAGATTTTAAATTTACACATTTCCTTGCCCCACCAACCTTTGGTGATGAGCTTGCGTCTCTTACTAGTGACATGGGGTTGGG